>LPNX010812302.1:354372-710129 GCA_001517045.1 Pseudotsuga menziesii
TCACATGCTATGTGTAAGGTAGGACAGAAATTCACGGGATATATAATATATATAAGGTAGAAGGGAAAGGAGAGGAGGACAGTATCCTCCTCTCCTTTCCCTTCTACCTTGTATATAGCTTGACTTTCCCTCCTACCTTATACAAGCCCACTCAACACTACTTTCTATCTTACAATTGGTTTCCCTGATGATGGGTGAAGAGTTCACATAAAATGTAGGGCTTAAAATCTTTTATGCAGTAAAATCCAAAACACACAAACAAGATGTGTAATTAAGCAAAATTTGACAATATAAACAACAGATCACAGATGCAGAGAAGATCAATGAAATACATGATTTACATTTTCTAGAGTGCTTGCTTTCATTAGGCATTTAATCCTATTGCCTTGAATGTTTGTTTACAACCTATCCAGAAGCTCATTACAATTTTGACAATATACAAAGCACTGTATGCATGCTAGAAAATAGCATAGATTGATAAGGGTCGTATTAAGATACATCTTTCAGGTTATACAAATTCTTCCAACAATGATAGCTATAGCAATCTCTGAACAACTCATGCTAACTGGAAAAGGTAACTCATCAATGATCTATACCTAGGGCCTGCCTGTTGGAGTAGCCAGTGGACTAGCCTTGCCAGATTTCATCCGTGCAGCTTTTGATTGAGCAAGCATCTCATCATAGTTCTGCAAGTCATTAAACAGAATGAAAAGATTTATCAATGTAGAATCAAAGAAAAGAACATAATGAGAAGGAAGTGTAGAATATGTTCAGCAACAATCCTGCAAACCTAGGTTAAATTTTAAGGCAAGACATTTAGTTTAAATGAATTAAAAATGGTTAATGCTTACCCTTTTCTCCATGACCAGACCCTGTTTTGGGAGGATCTTATCAGCAATACCATAATCAATTGCTTCTTGTGGGAAAAAGTATCTTGATCTTTGAATATCCTTTGCAATCTCTTCTTGTGTTTTGCCAATTCCTTTTGCCAGCAATTCAATGTAATACTTTGTATTTACTTCCAACTCTTTTACCTAAAGAAGACATAATTTCATCAGCTGACCTATAATAAGTATTAAGCACTCCTTTAAAAGGAGCTAAGTGAGCATTTACCTATTACTTAAGAACGAATTTCGAGATTTCTTAAGTAACATCTTTAAAAAAGAGAAATATATTACCTTGATATA
Organism: Pseudotsuga menziesii; assembly: GCA_001517045.1. Taxonomy (NCBI): domain Eukaryota; kingdom Viridiplantae; phylum Streptophyta; class Pinopsida; order Pinales; family Pinaceae; genus Pseudotsuga; species Pseudotsuga menziesii. The sequence continues at coordinate 355,560 of LPNX010812302.1, forward strand.
CATATCGATGGAAGAACCACTGGATTTATTCACTACTGGCAGGTGCAGTTTTGCTATGATAGAAAAAAGATAGATCATCAGCATATTTTTTAACAAAGAATGACTAGATATATGAACCTACTAAGATTGCATAAATTACCAGAAAAAAAAAACACAAATCTTATTAACATTTTCAACTGTGTTTCTGACACCTTGTAACCAAGGTTTACAAGGTTTTATCTGATCATTTTGATTACAAATAATAATCCTGGAACTAAAAAGATTTGGAGGCACACTCTAAAAACAACATGACTCAAAAAAATGATGGATCACAAATATGGTTAAACAAAGAAAACAATATGCATACGATAGGCTGCAACAGAATTGGTCACACAGAAATACGTGAACATGTATTAAGCGTAAGAAGAAAGTAATATTTGGTCACACATAAATAAGTGAACATATATGAGCATAAAAGTAGAAGAAAGTAAGAATTAAGCTGGTAGTTGGACAAGAGAAGTAGAAACATGTTTGCACCAACTTCCAGAATTACACCAGCATGTCCTCCAATTAGGTAACCTATGGAAGATCAGAAAGTAAGTTTTCTTATTAGATCTAAGAGAATTAGATTGGCCTACAAAATATGTAAATATAAACTCAAAAGGATGACTAAAAAGAGACGCCATGCATCCAACCTAAAGTTGCTTAACGGGTGATACTTTCATTCCAGGATGGCAAAGTGACAAGAGTAACCAAAATAGTACTTCATTGTGAAGCCACCAATACTAGTAATCCCTTATAACTAAAGAAAAATATAGAGAGCAATCCCAATTTGATCAAATGAGCCAAACGGCTACATGCATAGTTTGAGTTATCGTTATAAAAAACTAGGTTGAGAACTGGTTTTGTTACCTCTAATATAAAATGATTGTTCTGAGCTACTTAATATAAAATATACAAGAATCCTCCAATATAATTCTGATAGTACACTTTTGACTCTAAATTTGCCTTTCCATTTGGTCATGTTTATCAGATGCTTAAAAACTTGAGATGAAAATATCAGTAATTTAAAATTTTACTAAATATAGTGCAAAATGAGATAACAAGAGAAAATGATGATGGACTGTAAATTTATGTAATAGAAGTCCATGTACAAAAGGAGTACAAGAAATCTGCCAATAATATAATGTATATCTTTTATTAGATCTACTATTGGACTACAAAAGAAGACTGAATACATCATATCTAGGTTATTTTGGGGAGCTTATTCAAGATGCATCTCCATAGTTAAGTAAACTGATCCCAGAGCAAGAAGGTGATGACCTCCTTGGAAATAGGAGTAATGCACAAAATGTGAGAAAAAACATTTCATGTATAGACCCGTGCTCCTCCATTACTTGAAAGGAATCATGCTAATTTCCTCTTGTATACACTTCTTCCATTCAGAGCTTGAGTTGGGCGATAATTTTCATGCTGCAATACGTAACATATACATTCTACTTAAAAAGAAAAACCACAATGCATTCAAAAATTGAAGTCATTTTATTAAAATGTTTTGCTCTAAATAAACTCATGCACTCCTTCATAAGTAGAGACATTTCATTCTAGTGAATAGAAAGAAACTAAAGAAAATAGAACTGAAATTGTGCTCCACCTTGAGAGCAGCATATAACATATCCACTTGCATGGGAGAGACTTTGCGTATCTGTGAAAGTTAGAAGACAGAATCAGTAAATCCCAAACCCATGAAGGTTAATCCAACTTCAAGTCTGCATAGATAAATCCTAGTAAAGAAACTACTTGCTATACAGAAATGCAAACACAGAACCAACATTAAGGTTCTTATATCTCTTTTGAATGCTTAATGTTTATATTAAACAATAATACCCAATAAGAAACCACACATCATATACATTTTGACCAGACAGTTTTGGTAGTTATCTATCTTATAAAAGGTTGTGATGTGATTCCTTTGAAACCTTAAGGTATGCATACATTATCTAGGGTTCAGCTTCATACTCTACATGGTGCAGTAACTAATGTATATAGATCCGTGAAGCACGTCACGGATACAACAGGAAACTGCACATTCTATTGAAAACAAGAAAAGGTACTTAGCAAGATTGTGATATGGTCACTTTACCTTTTTCATCACCATCCACATCACTCCCTCTATGCATGGAGGAGTGGTTAGGGAACCACTATACTGATAGAAATGCTTTCGATTCAAATCGAGCTCTGTTGGGTCCACACCACCTGTTATATCCACTGCTTGATTCCATTCAAAAGATGTTATGTATGGCCAAAACTGTTTGCAGAGCAGAAGACGGCAAGAAAAAATATGAAAAGCAAGAACAAGGGAATTGAGGTTATTTTCCACTGGATATAAAGTTATTAATACAATACAAATAATGCTTAAAGTGCAGTCTATAGAGTAAACTTTGGAAATAAAAGTTATCACCTTGAAAAAAACTATATTTTACAACCCAAATAGTCAGCTATGTGTGACTTACCAAGGCTATAATTTTATGGTTTGCCAAGCCTCTTTAGTTTACAAATTTTGAAAATTAAACTTCTAATCTAACCTAGATAAACCGGTTCACCGAGGCACCTAATCTGTATAAAATAATACTTCTTGATCTGACAAAGTCTTGTAAATTCTATTAGGTTTACAAATTTTCAACATATAGATTTGTGTACTTTCATTCCTTGATCCTCGGATGATAAGAGTTTCAGAACAGTGTTTTGGGCAGGAACTTGGGTAGTTGTTGAAACAATGGACCTATATCTTACAACCCAAATAGTCAGCTATGAGTGACTTACCAAGGATATAATTTTCTGGTTTGCCAAGCTTCTTTAATTTACATATTTTGAAAATTAAGCTTCTCATCTAACCTGGATAAACCAGTTCATCAAGGCACCTAATCTGTATAAAATAATACTTCTTGATCTGACAAAGTCTTGTAAAGTCTATTAGATTTACAAATTTTCAACCTATACATTTTTGTACTTCCATTCCTCGATCCTAATGATAAGAGTTTCAGAACAGTGTTTTGGACAAGAGCTTGGGTAGTTGTTGAAACATTGGAGCTATGGTTCAGAAGTGAGAACCACAGAGACATCTCTGGGTTGAATGTGATAGATCTTTCTATCTAGAGTGGGAGCCCATCATGGAGCATATAGCACAGTGAAAGAGAACCTTCATGTCTGGAGACAGGTACTAGGTTTGATTCCTAGTCTGTCCACTTTTCAACATAAATATCTATACCCTTATATCTCAACTGTTAAGAGTGCCTACCATGAAAAGGCATATAGCTCAATTGTAGAGCCCTTCCGCTAGGGGAAGGTTCCTGGTTCACTAGGAGGCCCAAAGCCAAATTGTGTTGGAGGTAGCATCAAGATTCCACACCTTTAGATGGAACTATTAAGCGTTTCATCATGAAAAGACATAAACATGAAAGGGCAGTGCACTGGTACAGTAGCCTACCGGACAGGTGCAAGTGCAGGGTTCAATTCCTAGCTTGTCCTGTTTCCAACATCACTATGGTTCCAAACACTTTGAGGCATCTAATGTATATGTCTATGCCTGTGATAAGGCTGACCACCTATAGAGGGATTTGCCAAATAGAAAATTCTTGCTCACTATGTGTGAGGGAGAATAAAAAGAACCCAATACATACACGGGTTTCAACATGCTCATGAGTTTACAAATAGGTTCCCTTTCAGCTCTCGGAAGTGAGTAAAATGGCTTTGATCTAACCCTACCAAAAAGCCTATGTGCTATCATCTCCCAAGCAACTGAGTGCATGCATAATAAGCATGGGATCAAATTTGGCAAAACCCCCAGAATTCAGAGATAAATAAAGAACACGTGCTTAGGAGCTTACCTGGTCTAGAAACTTATTTTCTTTGTCTTCTAGTTTGAAAAGGATTGCAAGTATAACCACACCGCCATTTTTTCTACTCCTATGCATCATCTGCATCTCCAACGGGTATTTGTATTCGAAGACAATGAATCAAAGGCTTGATGTTTATACTTCTGATTCTCCACAAAGCAGAGAGCAAAAACTCCACAACTTCATAACGAGGCAAAATTATCCACAAATAATACATTTATTCTTACATTTTTCCATTGATGGTATGCTCAGAAGGTGTATGAAACTGAGTCTCATAAAGTTCATAAATAATTCCATCAATATACAGAAAGCCACCCTTCCACTTCAACTGCAACAATCATAGCAACATGAGCCCAAATCTCACAAAGGCCTAAGTTATATGTGAGGCTAATCAACAGTTTTATACTGACCCTGATAAGATTCCCATCATTTACAATAGTAGATGGTGTTGGATGATGCATTGCTTGCATATAATCCATCACTTCATTCTTAGTGATATCGAAGGAGAGGATTCTGATTGGCGACTGTTGAGTTCTCGTGCTGCACAGAGACCATTCTCGCGATAGTTCGCTCCATTCACTCGGACCAATATCACTTCCACATGGATCATAATCCCATTCTGGTTCTGAACATGCACCATTGAAATAATTGAATGTATATTTTCAAAGAGACCTGGGCTTCAAGTTAGGATCAGGCTGACATTAAAATTAAAAAGCCTTGATCTAATCAATATTTCAAATTAGAAACGCAATTAAATTAGAATTTAATAAATAAAAATTGATAAAGGATGGTGAACTTCAAAGATATCATTTTTGTGGCTGAATCGTTCCGTTAGTAAATTTGAAATGTCAAACATAGAAAATTTATAATTCTTACCTGCAAGACCATTAGTTAAGGCTATTTCCTAATTCCCCGTTTCAAGCCTGATTTCGTAAACATCATGGAACTGACAACTAAAACCATTTACCAAAAAACTTAAATGCTCTTTCCCCGTGCTCAGGGATTATCATGAGTTCCAAAGGAGACACAATTATTTTGAACTGGCTCGGGACAATAGTAGCCATCAATTGGGTTTATACTTTGGAAAAGGCGTATCCACTCCACGCGCAGCCCAGAAAACCACCAACGGCAATGCTAGCTGCATCTGAGTCAGTTCGAGCAGATCAAGTGGGAAAACCCGTGTGACAACTAAAACCATTTAGCAAAAAACTGCAGGGCATGCTAAAGCAGTTGACACCAAAAACTACAAAATATTGAACAATAAAAACACCCACTAAATGGCCCCTAACCATAGGCATTTTTCATCAAATATTAAACACACTACAACGTACCTCCAAGAATGATATGCAATGGCTCTCTAATGTGCCTCCTCCAGCACTAGAGAAACCCACCACAAACCCACGACCACAAAACTGTGAATAAACGCCCTCGTTTTCCAGAAAACACTGCTACCACTATAATGCTACTGGAAAAAACGCCCTGTTATCCAACAAACATGATGGAGAAAATGTGGAGAAAACCCACAGAAAACCCAAGGAGTAAAAATTCCTCGTTTTCCAGGAAACACTGCTATCGCTGCTCTGATTTGAAAAAACGCCCTGTTATCTAGCCACACTATGGAGAAAACGTGGAGAAAACCCACAGAAAACCCAAGAAGCAACACACTCTCGTTTTTCAAAAAACACTGCTACCACTACTCCGATTTGAAAAAACGCCCTCTTATCCAGCCACACGATGGAGAAAACATGGAGAAAACCCACAGAAAAACCAAGGAGCAACACGCCCTTGACCACAAGCAAACCTAGTTCACAGGCACCTCGGCTTGGTGCAGGTACACTCAGACCACAAGCGAAGGAGCTCGCAGGCACCTAGCAGGCAAGGCTTGGAGGATTGGTGAACGGCACAGGAAAAAATGTTGAATAAAACATACCCCAACATATTGGATATTTAAATAGTAAAAAAAAACCCTAGTTACCCCTAATATACCCCCAATATATTGATTTTTAATTTTTTAATTTTAACCCCCCCAATATGAACGGACGTGATATCATATTGGTCCCTAGGTGACGCCCCTGTGATCACATCCATGAATGGATCAAGGTACGTTCCGACTTTCATTGATGACTTTTCTAGGTACACATGGGTCTTCTTTATCAAAAAGAAGTCTGAAGTTTGTGAAAAATTCACTGAATTGAAGGCCTTGATTGAGAATGCATTTGGCCAAAATATCAAGATCTTGAGATATGATAATGGCGGGGATTATGTCAGTAATGAGTTACTGCATATATGTTCCCAAAGTGATATTCATGTCCAACATTAAGTTCCCTACACTCCCCAGCAGAACGTTGTAGCGGAGAGGAAGAATTGGTCTCTCAAGGAGATGACCACATGTATGTTGGAATCAAAGAAGTTGGCTGCAAATTTGTGGGCTAAAGCCATGCATGCTGTAGCATATATTAAAAATAGAGTGCCACACTCATCCGTGAAAGGGAATACCCCTTTCGAAGCATACTTTGGACACAAGCCGGATGTGTCGAATCTGCGGGTGTTTGGGTCCACTTCATGGGCCCGAATTCCACTTTATAAAAGGAGGGCTTTGCAACCGCAAAGCATAGAATGCCTGTTTATTGGGTATCCTGATAAATCAAAAGGTTTCAAGCTGCTGGATATCAAAACAAAACAGATGATCATCAAAATGAGTGTCAAGTTCCATGAGCCTCTTCAGGAGGTGGAACTAGTGAAGGAGAAAACTGTTGAATTTCCTTCCTATTCTACTGAATATTTGGATGATAAAATTGGGGGTGATGACCCTGATTTGGATCCTATGATTTTTTATATCAGTGTACAGCAAACATCAGATTCTGAATCAAAACCTGAAGTACAAAATCATCTTCCAACTTGGGCCCGACAGACACTCTCCTCCGCACGAGATAACATTGGAAATCCGGATGATCCAAGGAGAACCCGGTCTGATTTCCAAAGAGTAGGTTTTGCGCTCTCTTGTCCTGATTATTTGATATCTAAATCTTGTTATTTGATGATAATTTCAAACCCTAAGTCTTACTACCATGCTCGGAAGGATCTGAGATGGCAAGTTGCCATGGATGAAGAGATGAATTATCTTCAGAAAAACACTACTTGGGAGCTAGTTTCTCTTCCTCCAGGAAGGAAATTGGTTCAATGAAAGTGGGTATTTCTGACTAAGGTTGTTGCAGATGGAAGCAACTATAAATATAAGGCAATACTGGTGGCAAAATTTTTCTCCCAGGTCCAAGGTGTGGACTACCATGAGACTTTTGCACTGGATGCAAAAATGGACTCCATCCACCTAGGTTTGGCAATTTCAGCATCTAAGCACTGGGAAGTGCATCATACGGATGTTATGTCAGCCTTTCTGCATGGAGATATTCATGAGGAGATATACATGAAGTAGCCTGAGGGCTACATTTCTGATCCATCTTTGGTTTGCAATCTAAAGAAGTCACTATACGGGTTAAAACAGGCCCCAAGAGAGTGGTATTCCAAGATGGATGCCTTCCTTCTCTTGCAAAAATTCCTAAGGTGTAGATCAGATCCAAATGTGTATATATAGCAGTCTGATCATCATTTGATTATTATTGTTTTATATGTTGATGACTTACTGATCATAGGTAGCACAGTTGCTTCTATTTCACTCATCAAAACTGCTCTCCACAATGCATTTGAAATGAGTGATTTGGGGCTCTTAAAACAATTTTTGGGGCTCGAAATTGAGAAAAATTATGATGGGATAATGGTCACTCAGTCCAAATACATATCAGACCTGTTATTCAAGTTTAGCATGGTTGAATGTAGAGCTGCTCATTCCCTTTCCTTTCAGGGATCAACCTTGAAGAAGGAAAAAGCACACCTCCCATGGACTGCAGTATTTATCAACAGCTGATTGGTAGCTTATTATACTTGACTCATTCTCGGCCTGATATCTATTATGACATGAATGTTGTATCAAGATACATGCAAAAGCCCCATGATGTTCATTGGAAGGCAGCCAAGAGGATCCTCCAGTGCATTCAGGGAACCAAGACCTACGACATTCACTATGCTACAGACTCCAAGCTAGAGCTGGTTGGATACGCAGATTCCGATTGGGCGGGCGATTCTATTGATCAGAAGTATACTTCCGAATATGTCTTCATGTTTGATGGTGGCCCCATTTTCTAGTCTAGCAAAAAGCAGGTCGTCATAGCATTGTCTTCAGCAAAGGTTGAGTACCGAGGAGCTGTGAATGCTTGCATCCAAGCTGTTTGGTTGCAAGGCATTCTTTCAGAGTTTGATCTTGGTAGTACTTTGTCCACTGTCCTCTTTTGTGACAATCGAAGTGATATTAAGATATCCACAGATCCAGTTACCAAGCAAAGGACCAAGCATGTAGAGATACACATGCACTATATTAGGTAACTAGTGCATGATAGGACCATCATTCTGCAATACTGCCCAACTGATGAGCAGATTGCAGACATCTTAGCCAAGAGCTTTTCATAAAATAATTTCACTTACCTCCATTCACTGTTGGGAGTGAGTTCATCAGGGTGATCCAACTACTTTCAATGTTCAGCTTGAGGGGGGGGGAGGGGGGGGGGTCCCACTGGGTTTTCCCTCTTTTCCTCACTTAGTTTGTTTTGAGCATTGCTTGAGTTTCATTATTGTACAGGGTGACCTATGGCGTTTATTTCCTGGGCCCTAGCATTCTTATACACTTTATGTTTCTACTTCTCCTGAGTATAGCTTAAGGGGGGGTGTTGGAGACATTTACCACCATACACACTCATTTTGGTCAATTTGGCCTAGTTAAACCACTATCCTAAGTTTTATTGACTTAATTGGCATCAGAGGAGCACTGTATGACATCAACATGAGCACACCCATGCCTACCTTCAGTCAAGGAGGCCAACTAAGCCTTCTCCTTCATTCAGGGAGGCTAACTGGAGCACTCCGGGGGTGATCTGAGTGTCATAAATGCACTTTATTGCTAACTGATGGTTACAATCAGTTAAACAGAGCAGTGAAGGCACCTCATTTCATTAAATTGATTATTTAATGATTATTTAATGAACTGGAGTCAACAACGGCGCCTCCAACCACTTTTGATGGTCAGTTAGACTTCAGTTAACCTCATCGGGGTTCATTAGAGTTATTAATGTGCTACCACTTGTTGGTTGGCTTGCAGTGACATGTGTCTAAGCTAATTTCAGTTAGACTCGGTCATTTATTGCACTCTGACTTCAGTTAGACTCAGTTAAGTCAATTAGGGTTTTGATCAGTGGTTAACTTGAGTGTTTACTGTGGCTTACATTCAGTTAAGTTAGACTCACTCATTCAATTCGAATGACCTCCTTGGGAATTCGAATTGTCTTGGAATTCATGCATCTGGCATGATTATTGTATTGTATCATCATTCTTTCATTTGATTATACAGTGCTTCTACTTCCATTGCAGCACCATTTTGCCAATTTTATGCATATTTGTCTGTATTCTTTGTGAGACTATGTTTTCAGTTCCTAGACCACTGTGACAAATTTATAAAGAGGATATGTAAGACATCAAGAAGTACACGTAATTCATGTTGTGAGATATCAAGAAGCACACATAAGACCAAATTTCTGAGCAAATCGAAGACGGATCCATGAACAAACTCCTTCGCTTCATAACTAAAAATTGAGGTTGCACCTAAGAAGAAATCAATACCAGATTTATGAGAAAATCGAAGACGGATCCAGGAATAGACTCCTTTGCTTCATAAATGAAAATTGAGGTTGCACCTGAGAAAAAATCAATATATTGTAGAAAGATCCCAACAGATAATCCTTCAGACATCTGAGATTTAAACGCTTGAGTTTTACTTTGCAGTTTGGACAGATCAGAGCAAACATTAATCTTCAATGCTATAGAGTTTTCATTCTGGAGGAGTCACTAGATACTATATATATAATGTGTGTGTGTGTGTGTGTGTGTATGAAATTCTATACTATTTAAATTAGATGCTCAAATATGTTGTATTTCATACATGTTGAAAAGAACAATTTATGTGATGTATATCCTCATATGCATGAAAATATGCTATGAATGTTGTATACATGCATGTTTGTAATGTAGATGAATTATTTTTTTTAAGTTGTATTTAAGGATGAGTCCTCACACCTTACGGTCCATTAAGAACCGTCCCACACCTGACACCCCTAAATCGCCCTTGAAGGAACCATCAAAAAATAAAGAGTAGTAATCTTTTCCCAACCATTCTTGAAATTATTCATGCTTCATATTCAACTACCAATGTGGGGAAGTCAACTTGGAGGGAGTCAATTTGTATTGAATAGGGCTCTTGAAAAGAATACCAAAGGCCCAAAGCTTCTCCAAGGACAAAAGCTCCTTATTCAATCCAAAAATTCCCCTTAAGAGAAGTGATTCACACAACAATTCCTTAACTTTAATAGTTGTTGTTAAGGGTAGATATAACTTATTGTCAAAAATAGCTATGTTTTTATTTAACCAAACCATCTAACACATATATTAGAGGATTGCATTCCAAATTATGGAGAAAGAGGACTTACTTTGCAAATATTATTGATAATAATCCTTCCACCTAAGAAAAATGTCACTCCACATAATGGGAAGAATATGAATAAATTGAATTTTGTTCAATATGAGTGTCCGTACCTCATTGACATAATGACACTCTGAAAAAACATGTCGTAGTCTCTCTTAATATTTCTTGCACATAAAACGAATGGAAGGACCTTCAATACTCCTCCTTAAATTTTATGTTGTGAAATTTTGATTATGTGAAAGAATCTAAGAGAACATGTCTTGGGTAGCCCCTCCATATGCCACATATTTCTCCACGTATAAGAAGAGGGATGGAAAGCCAAAATACTAAAAAAAAATCATATCTTTACCTGACCGTATAGTGACCATAAGTTTCCCATCCTCTTGAATCTTTTTCATCTTTATGAGTTAGATCTATCCCTTATAGGAGGGAGAGGAGTAAATGTTTGAGAGATCCTTCTGTCTCTTTGTCCTGCTTCCACTTCCCAAATGAATCCTCCATCCCACGCCAATATATAATATTGTCAATATATGTATGTAGATATAGTTACCGAGTTAAATATTAACATTAACAGTGACAATATTGAGGATTAATCACCTTTTGGGTGCTATCTCTTAATTTCCTTTAGGTAATTACTATTTTTCGCTATCTCTTAATAGACACTTATTTGATCAATTTCTAAGTGAAAAATTATTGAGTCGTCCCATCCTCCCAAGGCTCCATGTACCACTGCCCTTTTGGAGGATGGATAGATTGGGTGACCCTCATCCCTTCTGCTTTTAAGGGCATCTCACCTCTCTTTAGATTGAGAATTTCTTAATTAGTATTAGCCCACTTAAAATTTCACTTGGCTGTTGGGCATTGCCGGAAGGAGAAGAAAACTATAAACTAGAGTTATGTGGGAATACTAAGACATGGTCACCTTTGGGTTTAGCCACTACATATCTACCTTGCATAGCATCCTTGTTAGTTCCAGCATCCCCACTAACTAATAATCACTCAGGGCTGTCAGTTCCATCCCTATCACTAGCAGCACAAGCACGAGTAGTTAAAGATGCAACAGGACCAGCAACTTAATAACCCATTGGATATCAAAACCTTAGCTAGTGACTGACAATGCATAATAGAATGGTGTTTGTTCACGATGCAAGTTACTTAATGGATTTTGGGGGATAAAAAAATATGTCCCTTTGTTACTTCATACCTCTATCCTCCATCATTATGCTGAATCTACAAACTGGGATTCATAAGAATATAGGCACTTAACCGATGGATGGGAATGAATGGACAAGAATGAGAAGCAATCAGTAATGGGCCATCCTGAGAATCAGAATAAGAAGTGGGCCATCATAATATACCACAAGAATAAGGAGGGGAAATGACTGAGCCATAGTGATATCCATGAAGCCGGAGAGGCGTTGGATATTATTGAGGCTGCTGGTGGTTCTTGAATTACTCACATAAACCCTACCTGCATTCTGAGCGACGACTCTTTCCTCTCTCTAGATCATACGCAGTCTCTTACTGTAAAAGACTTTGGGGTTTTAGGAAAGTAGGGGAATTCTACTGTGTTTCTACCTAGATAAATCCATTCGAACTCATAAAACAAGGAGATTACCATTGTTGCTTATGTCAATAGATCAAATGCTTGTGACATAAGTGTTGCTAAAAAATAGAAGCATAAGCAGTGTTTATTTTATTCACTATTATAAAACAACGCCTCCCCTTACCTTATATTTTTGGGCTTATAATTAAAATATTTACCTCAACATAACCAACCTCGAACTATTGATTGAACCAGTTTACTATCTCCTCTTTATAAGGTAAAAGGTAAAACGTTGTTCTCTTGAAACTTTTGATTCATTTGTAAATGTCTATTGTTTTTTTTAAATAAGTGGAAAGAATCGATTTTAAATATTGGTGTATCTATTAGGTCCTCACTTAGTTTCATAAATTTTAGTGGACACTATGGGGATTAAAAATAATAATTAAAACCTTAATCTAGTGTCTAAATAAATAAACAAAGGGAAGGGATATGCATCATCAATCAAGTCCTCCAGCTACAACACAAAACTTGAACATCACACTTGAAAGCATGGGATGGGAGTAATTCTTAGATGCCTAGGTTTGTCGAACACTTAAATCATGTCCAACAAACCTATTAGTGAATTTAAATAAATATTTTTGCAAAATCACTATATGTCTTGGCAGCATCAATGAATATAGCTCAACCAACTACTTCTCCATGTGGAAATAATAAATGATTTGAAGTTTAAGCCTTGGTGAAAATAAATAAATAATGTCTACCCTTCTCCTTAGGGACGATGAAAACCAAATAGATTTGAATTAACTGCATCAAACTTGTGTGAATGCCAAAGTTTTAGTTCCTTTCTATTGTCGCTAGAGATTCCTGGGTAATAGCCATTGTCCAGTTTCCTTCGATCAAACTTTTGGAATAAGGGCATTGAAGCTCAAGTGACATCTTCCATTACTTTTTAAGTGAGCTTTATTGCTTTTACAAAAATCCTGCAAATGGTCTTTAATTCTCTGCAATAATTCCCATGAAAAAAACCTTGTATTTAATAGCCAGCCTTTAATTCTATTTGACTGTTGTTGGATTCACATTAATTTGCACTAAATTATTTAATCCATTCATCTAGTGGGAGGATAGAATTGACATGGCATAAAGTTTATTTGATGAAATCGTAACAAAAGAGTAATCGCTCTGATGAAATGCATATTTTTGTATATGGATAAAACATATACAAAAAGTATGAATTAACCATACATACCATAAAAAACAATATACAAAATTTACAAGAACAAACAAATAAATGATGAATGAAATATACATACTTACTTGACCTTGACCATCCCCAACTTCTTTAAAATCACTCACCTTTCTTCATGTAATAATGGCCTCCATCTCATCTTCTTTCTTCCCATTATACACAGCCTTGATTTTCACTTTAACATACTAAACCAAAACCAAAGTATAAAAGACAAAAAAAACAATTAATAGGTCAAACAAAACAAAGCATGTCCATGGTTAAGGTCAACCAAACATTGAAAAATAATTGCAAATACTATATTCTTCTATATAATATATATTTTTTAATATTTAATCTTTATTTTTTTATGGGAAAGAAAAATAAAAATAAATACATTAAAATACTAATAATACATTCATAACATTAATTACATTTTAACATTCGCATATCTTAAATCAATACATATTCAAAATTAATTAATAGAAAGCACATCTCCCATACATTAATAGAAAGCAAACCTCCTATATAAATTGTTATGTTAGAGCACCTTATATATATGGATAGCTCATTATTATTAATTCATTTAGATATGAGAAATTTTTTTCAATTTTCTAAAGTTTGTAATAATTTTTATTAAATGTAATTTAAAAAAATACAATAGCATATCTTAAATCAATACATATTCAAAATTAATTAATAGAAAGCACATCTCCCATACATTAATAGAAAGCAAACCTTCTATATAAATTGTTATGTCACGGCAAGTTATATATATGGATAGCTCATTATTATTAATTCATTTAGATATGGGAATTTTTTTTCAATTTTCTAAAGTTTGTAATAGTTTGTATTAAATGTAATTTAAAAAATACAATTATTTGAATGTTGATTGGTGTTTGGCTGCTTATGCTAGCCTCGATATTTGCTTTCCAACATTGGCCGCACATATGGCATAGGGCAGGCCTGGAATCTTCAACAACCTTATTTACCCATCATAAATTTCTCTATAATAACAGTCAAAGTTTTTTTATAGCTTTAATATTATAGCAATAACTATTAACAAATAAGGTAACATTGCCACTTAGTGACTCTTGTTAGAAAATGGTTTGTCTATTAAAATTAGCCCTTTTTTTAATATAATTTGATTTTAACTTCTAAGTTTTTAAGCATGACCAGCATACTATGTGGCATATCCCTCGTTATTTTTAGATCAGAGATTTTAAAATTATATTTTAAAACATGTTGATTTTAATATAAATAATGTAATATGAATAAAGTTAAATATTATTTATAATATTTTTTGAATAATAACATTATATTTTAACTTAAATTTATTTAAGTTATATTTTTTAAGTTATATTTTGAATTAAGTTGTTAAAATTTGATAATAAATTTTAAAGATTTATATTTTTAATGTATTTAAATTTAATTTTTATTATTTATTTTATTTATGTATTGATTTTAAATTTAAGATTATATTTCAAAAATTATATTTTTTGAAACTTATTGATTTTAATTTAATAATTTAATATAAATAAATATAAATATTATTTATCATATAATAAAAAATAATAAAAAATTAATGTATCTTAATAATAAAGTTTTTATTTTAAATTAAATTGTCAAAATTTTATGAAACATAATATTAAAGTCTAATAAATTTAAAATTTTAATTAATTCTTTATGAATCAAATAAAGCTACCCACATTATACAATATGTGGATAAAAATACTCACCCAAAACAAAGACAAAATAAATAAGACCTATCCTTAACCATGTGACATTACATGCAAATAAGGATAACCCTGTAACATTACATGGAAATTTGGATAACCCTGTGACATTACACGCAAATAAATAAAGTAAGGACCGTGAAAATAATAAAATGATACACTACATTTTTTTACAATCATGGTACTATAATACCTATAAGCTGTATTTTTTATAATTAGTTGCGTGTAGAAATACTTACCCGGAATAAAGACAAAATAAATAAGTGGGGTTGTTAAAGGTAGTAAGTCCCTGTTTTTAGCAAAAATATAATAAAATTTTAGAATTAGATATAACTAGCATAGATCCATCTAAAAAGGGATCTACAGAGCACCCAGAAGGATCAAATATGTCAAGTTGTAAACATTTTTTTAAAGTGGAAGTGTTGAGTAAATATGTAATCTAATGTTTATGGTTTTAGTTTATCTAATTTAGATTTATATATATATATGCAATTTTAAATAATTTAAATTTAATTTAAGCCGACACATTATTTTTAATAATATTTTATTATTTTTTATAAAAAACACTTGTCAACTCTAAGATGAGCACGGAAGGAGTTACACATCTCTCCCATACTGGACTGTAGAATGCACCTCTTAGATACAATCAATTGGATGCATATGTAACCTAGATAAAGTTTGCAAGCCAATTTGAACTTAACTTGAACTGAGATTATAGATAGTAAAAAAGCTCTTATGTTAATTAGGAATGGCTCATCTGGCATCCTTTTTATGTTCATATCGAATAGCTGTTATGTTAATTAGGAATGGCTTATTTGGCATCCTTTTTATGTCCACATCGGTCAATCTCAGTGCCAAGGTTTGACTCTCACCACTTTCTTCCGAGAATTCTTGAAGTGATAAGTCCCAATATGATGCAGATTAAGCCACCTATGCAGTATAGAGATGGGAATATGCAGCATAGAGATGGGAATATGGGTTTCACCTCATTTGCTTGGAAAGAAATCTGAAACTTGGTATTGAAAGGATTTTCTTGAGACAGTGTAGATATGTATTGATGGAATTCTTCCTGCGAAATCACAAACATTTATAAGAGATCCGCCATTTCCAGACAGTTGATGTGCAAGCTGATAAGCGATATCAAGGAATCGCCTAGTGTTCATTAAATGTATAGATAATTCTCCATTGCCAAACAGTTGATGTGCAAGCTGATAAACAATCTCAACGAATCCCAGTGCTCATTAAATGGAGCTGTCTAACTAGGGGACTTTTTGATTTTCAGGTTGATTTTTTGTTAGAGTCCGATGAACTTAATTTGTAAAATATCTAATTTCTGTTGTTTGTTGGGAGATTTTAAGCAAAAATGAAATCAGGTGATAGGAAACCCCCCAAACACCCACACTCTGTAAGATCTTGCAATGTATTTGAAAGTTTCAAAAATTCCGTAAAAATTTATAACAAAAAACTAATAAAAACCAGCCGAAAACAAAGGTCAAAAAATCCCCTCTTTAAACAACTCACATTAAATATATCTACAAGCTTTTTATTTTGATATTTGTCCAAATAGAAACAGTCATCATTAATCCAAAAAACGATGGCTATGTTAACCTTTTAAGATGGTCAGCCTAACTGTGAAGCAATAAGTAATTCAGTGCTAAGAAAATTAACCTTCTAGAAACTCGTGTTATATAACGAGTTGTTTAAACAGGGACTTTTTGACTTCGGTTTCGGTTAGTTTTTATCAATTTTTTGCCATAAATTTTCATGGAATTTTCAAAATGTCTAAAAACATTACTAGATTTTACAAAGTATGGGTGTTGAGGTTTTCCTATCACCTGATTTCATTTTTTAGCTTAAAATCGCCCAACAAACAACAGAAATTACAAATTTTGTAGGTTAAATTAACCAGAATCAATAAAAAAAAATAGCCTGAAAGTCAAAAAGTCCCCTAATTAGACAGCTCCCTTATATAAATGCAAACACTACAACAAAAGGTAGTGTTAACCCCAATGTCTCTGCTAGCATTTCTGAGAGCATTCATTATATCAACATAGGAAATAGTATACATTTGGAAATACCTTAAAGTCAGAGCTACATAAGCCCAAAAATTTAAAATAGGCAGGACATAGTATACATCTAGAAATACCTTAATGTCAGAACTACATAAGCCCAAAAATCTAAAATAGGCAGATTATATTAACATCGAAAATATATATTCACAAAAATCAAAGAACCCATGAGGGTTGTTGGAGGCAGTAAGCTAAACTTAAACTATTTGCACCTAAAATCCCGCCAGTTTACTGGTAAAAATTTGGCAGAGGTTGTTTTCAGTGATAATGTGGGTATCTCAATAGTAATGGGAAGGTCTTAAATTCATTTCTACAATAAAAATTGCAATTTTAACATTGAAAATCTCTTTTAACAACAAATCATGTTACCTAAATCCAACCAAACTTACATAAAAAAAAAGTGCAAATGGTCTAAAGATTAGCCAACTCCTTTTTTAAAGTATGTCTTCCTCTGGTGGCCGCGAATTTGTTGACGAGAGCAAGGGAATTATAGACACCTTCTGCATGCATTTCATGACCATGATGTTAACAGATTTCCATTGCTCATCTGAACCTTGACTGCTTTCGCCTAGTCCGTCCTAAAAATAAGAATGAGTTTGGTAGGGCCTGAGTAATCACCAAATCTTACAATAGGGAAAATAGTTATAGTTCTGTGTTAAGATCTGATATGGAAATGCAGTATATGTAATACTGTGCAAAAGATACTAGATCGACTTAAGTATTGGAAAGTATTTCTAAATTTTGTGCAACGCTTCTAAATCAGTCTAAGAACGAAATGTACTTTGAATTCTTTCTAAAATATGGAGGCCCATAATGATAATTTTATTCAAGATCCTTATGATCTATGTGAAAAATATGCATTGATACTATTTCTCAGATAAAACATGATGTATTTAATTGAATAATGATAATTTTATTCAAGATCCTTATGATCTATGTGAAAATTTAACTTACTATATATAATATACATTGATACTATTTCTCAAAAAGAACATGATGTATTTAATCGAATTGCAGTATTTAATCAAAATAAAATGAGGCAATAATTTTGTGTAATGAAGAAGACCATAGAAATTTAAAACATCTTGATTTACGTTGTAATTTAAGAGAATTAACAACATTGTGATTTACATAATAAAATTACTCTTTCAATTTTGGTTTGGCTTTGAAGCTTTTGTGTCTCATGACAATACTAATTTACTACTATTTTACTCCAAATATGAATGCAATATGCTGTTGCACAATGATATTTATTTTTAATATGATTGAACCAAAGTCATTGTTTAACAATCAAGACAAATAGTTTACTTTTCTACGCAAATGGTGGCTAAAATGATGCGGAATCAAGCTGTGAAGGTGGATGATGGGCATCAAGCTCTCAAGGAAATGTATAAATGGCTTTTGCTTCATTTGTATTAATTTATGGAGTTTTTTCATGGATTTATGAATTTAGGCTTCTTCTAGCTTATTTGCTAAAGTTCAAGGGACTAGATTAATTTACGTTTATTCTCTAAAGTTCAAAGGGATTAAATTAATTTACGTTCAATTAAGTGTGGGGTATTCAATAGACCAACAATAATAAATGTTGATTGTGGAATTCCCAGTTAACGATACTGCAAAGTCGATTCTGTCAGTGATGCCTACCATATAAACACGTAGCTCAAAGAAAACAGAAGAAAAGCACCAAGTGGATCACTTGCATGAAAACAGTCAAGATAGGAGTCCTCATTGGTTTCCATTTGATTTGATCCCGGGGGCGAGCCCAGAAAGTCATCGAACCCGCTCGAAACAATCGGGACCAATAGGATCGTTTTTCTGACGTTAGTACAAGTGAACATGAGCATAATATAAGTGTGTAACATAGAATCATCCACATGAAAATGAAAAATCATTCAAGCACATTAGGGACACGATTTGATTACGGAGTTCACCAGATCTCTTGGTTACGTCTCCGAGCCTACTCCAAAATAGAGTGACCAATCCATTGCAAAGATGCACAAATACATAAGATACATCACAATGGATTCACCTGCAGAGTCTTCATCGTCTGTTCATCTCTACCGCCGCACCATAACTGCCTCTGATGGGTCACATAAGTGCACAAGCTATAGGACTCAATCGAAGACTGCAGGAATCAAGCAAACAAATGCCTACCTCCTTTGTCTCGAGAAGTTGCCAAACTTGGACATGAAGATATTTTCCCAATGTAGCCAATCACACTCTTTCAACTGACTCTACGAGCCACGAACCTTGAGCGGATCAAAGACTTGCATAATGTTGCAAATCACACTCTTTCAACTGACTCTACGAGCCACGAACCTCGAGCTATGCCACATGATCTTCTGCAGGATAGTCTCAATAGACGACAATATGTTTGCATGACAAGTGCATCAATAAAACCAAAGTCACACTCTTACCAACCAATCCCTTCACCTTTGTCCTTCGGGATGAGAGTGTAGATGGTCGCTACTTGCCTTCAAATGCAAATTGAAATGTTGCCTTCTCGAACTGACTCTGCTTCTTTGTCTCCTACGTTGGATCACCTTCGGACATGATGGAACCATGCTTGCTCTCTGAGCTGGAACTACAAGGTTGGAGCCTCTCCATGAGCTTCTCTAATGGAGACCCCCAATGGGGCCTCTCAGATGCTTGCTTCCTCTATGGGCTACATCTCTCCAAACTTGAGCTCCCTTCAAATGCACATGACAAGTGCTTAAATAGGATAAGCTACTCTTGGTGGCATGATACATGCGATTCTCCAAATTGGGATTAGTTACAAATTGGTTTGGCTTTTAAGAACATATACCAAAAATATGGTTCATGCCCACATGCCCATGGGTTTTCACATTTAGTTACTTCCCCATAATGACATTTACAAAATCCAACAATATTCCATTACATAACAAAATCCCTTTTTTAAATAGCATGTTGGTTTTTCAACCATAAACCAACTTGTTACAACTTCTTTACAAATATGGCATGTTTGTTTTTGGTTACAACCATGCATTAACTTCATAACAACTCAAGGAATAAAATAAATGAGTAATATGTGAGTAATTTTTCCACTCACTTCAAATATTAATCATTTTACAATTTCTCATGAGTAAATGCATGAATGTCCTAAAACTCATTTCAAGCACAAATGCATGCATGCTAGTCATCATGCCATGTCACCATGCCACATCATCATGCCATGTCATCATGCCACATCAGCATGCCATGTCATCATACCACATCATCATGCCATTTAGCATGCCATGTCATCATGCCATGTCAGCTTGACACATCAACATGCCACATCATCATGACACATTATCATGCCATATCATTAGAATGCACTTTTTGACTACCACATGGCAGCTTGAGGGAGTGCCACGTGGCACTTCAGCCAAAATTTTCCCTGTTGGGGCCAAACTTCAAAACGCAATATCTTTTGTATCCGGAGTCCGTTTGACACATCGTTTGCATCGTTGGAATCGGCTTGAAGAGATATTTGACATGGTACTATTTTTGTTGCAATATGATGATTTTGAAAATTGACCTTTTTAGATCCTCTCGGATCACCATTGCTCATCTGAACCTTGAATGTGTTCCACCTAAGTGCTTCAGCTTCCCCAGAGATTGATGAATCTGTCCCGTGGTGTCCCTGAAATCTTCAATACAATCCTTGAGTGTCGGTTTTTCTTTTCTAATCATCGTAACTGGTTTGGTTTTCAATCCTGTGAACCAGATGGAAACATTGGGGGCATTATCAAGACTCACCTTCATGATATCGCTCTGCGGAGACCTCGGGTAAGAAGAGACCAACGATACTTAGAGTCGCGGATACATAGTCACATTGCAGGAAGTTTTGAAATACATGTCTGTGTGGCTGCTGTAGAATAGGGAATTCACATCCTCAATTGCTATCGTCTCTGAAGCAAGTATCACAGTAATTACAGTAAAAGAAAAAATAGAACTTGACGGAGCCATGGATATCTCAGGGCGTAGTTACCAAATTTGTCTAGATCTCGTTAATCAATACTGGAATTCGAAAGTTCTGTCCGTGAGGCAAATTATTTGGTTTAAGTAGATTTAATTAGGCGTATATCTATGCTCAGATACTATTTCTAAGATACGGTCTCTCACAACATATAATGACTACCAAGAACACAAGCACATCCATCTAAATCAAGAACCACAACTGAATTGGAAGTGGAAAATAGAAAACCATGGGTGAAACCTGCATTGCTTATTGCCTCTTATCTTCTTTGACATACATCACTTATTGCCTCTGATCTTCTTTAAAATAAGGAGGACATATGAGGATAAGAAAACATGAGAGAATATGAGGAAGTCCAACTACATGAAGGTAATTTTTAGTTCTTTGTTTCCTTATTAAGTTCCATTTTTCATGTTTAATTGAATTCAATAGCAATTAAAATTATAGAAATGAATGAAAATTATAGAAAGGAGAAGGAAACATCTATGGTAGGTTCTCCAAGGTTGGTTGGAGAATTTCTTGTGGCTAGCTATCTTCCTAAGCAGTGATTCTTTGCAGAGCTGCAGAAAGAGATGTGCAGAGGAAGTTCTTGTGAGCAACCTCAAGTAGTCTAAAGTATGTGGGAAGCCAATAGCTTCAATAATAAGCTCTTCCAAGCAACAGGACGGTCAACTACAACAACCAAAGATGGGATCTCTATAGCAGTACGGTTAGCTACATCACGAGACAGGATCTTTATAACTGAATCAACAATTTCTTCCAAGCAATATCTTTATAGCTGAAACAACAAGATCTTCCAAGCAACAGTTTCGCAGTTCCCCCTGAGTTGTTGATTATGCAGTCATATGCAGTCGAATTAGTAGATGAAGCAAAGGAAAGAACCCAGTCCCCCAAATGACAGGTGAAACCTCTCTACAATACAGTTTTCCATGACACAAAAGAAAACTAGCCTGTAAAAATATGTACAATATAGTTTTTCCCATGGTTTTCCATGATGTAGAAGAAAACTAGAACAGTCTCCGCATATTTGTTACGTGTTACGAGTGCATGTATCATGTTATGTGACAGGCTTAAGATGTGTGTAAATGTCAAGATATCTGTCATTTGTGGTTGTCTCCATATACGTGTATTGTTATGTGTATTATGTGACAGCTTCACGCAACACGTACTAGTGTTAACAGTATTATGTGATATCTTCCAGCAACATGTTGTAGTGCAGCACATTGCAGTGTTATGTGGCAGCTTGGCAGCTTCGCAAGGACAAAACAACCACCATGCCCAGAAGTGCCAACAACATACTTCATATAGTTTATGCATAAAATTAAATGTTAGGCATATAATGCTATCTCATAGATAGCATTAATGCATATGTTAAAAAAGGTTTATCAATTTCTAACTTTAACCTATGTTTCTAAACCAAAAATGGCACACTGCCTCAAGATGAAGCCAAATAAGAGTACGAAATTGTTGGTTCGTTGGTAAAAAGCTCCGAGTATTTTGATTCGTTAATAAAAGGGTTATACATAGAAGGTCATGGAAAACATAAAATAAATGTCTTAAAATTGTTTTGGTTTTTGTGCAGATCGATGAAAACGGTGGCAAGACAATTCATAGAGTCCCTGCTAGCCTAAAAGCAGAGACTAATAAGACATATCCTCAACCATGTGGCATTATATGCAAATAAATAAAGGACCATGGCAATAATAAAATGATTCACTACATTTTCTTTACAATCCTAGTACTATAAGACCTATATACTTTATAATTAGTTTTATGTTGAACATAAACTTGGTGAATGTGAAATAATGAATTAAAAAAATTTCTTCTAGTTTAAATATTTTATGAGAATAACAATTTTTTATTATTTAATTTTAATTTTTACTGAATATGTTTGAAAACACATTGTTGAATCAAAGGGTCCTTTGCTTTTAAAACAATAACTTATTTTAAACATCTATAAAGTATACCTAACCATATTGCCACTTTGTGGCTAGCTCTTGTTTTGATAAACAATTTTTCAAATAAAATAAAGCAATGAAAATTAAAAAGATGATTAATTTTAAGAGAACATTTTTCATGAGATCCTTTAAAATATACCCATCAAATTTAAAGAGCTAATTAACTTTATTACTCATGTGATTCACATTATTACTTAAAAAAATTTAAAAAAACACACATTTATAGTATGCCCATGTGCTATGTCTCCACCTATGTTTTTTCCATATATCTATTAACAAACGCTTACTTTGAGTTCAAAGATTTAGTCTCGAGTCTTGGATACATGTTCTTTCCATATATCTATTGGCCAACACTTCCTTTGAGATTAAACGTTTATTGTTGATTCTCTATTCCTATGGAAAACAATTCCTACTTTACGGATGGTTTATAAAAACAATAATATTTAATAATTATTATATTAGAAATAGGTGAATTATGGACCCATGTGGCTTTTAGAGAGATCAATCTTCAATGCATTGAGTAGGCTATAACTAGATTATGGACACCAATATGGAAATATCATGGACATTAATATGGAAAGAATATACGAGCAAAACATACAATTTTATTAGATTGTGAAAGCAGGATAAATTTTTCACCAAGGCAAGTGGTTTACCAAGAATAAGATTCAATAGAGGTTTCTTCATTTGAGCCTTTCAATTTAAACTTAAATGATCAATTTTGGTTTTCAAAAATCTAGGTCAGTTTAGATTCAAATACTTTAGTGGGTGTAGAGAAGATTCAAATACTTCACTGGGTGTAGATTTTTTTTTTAACTATGTTCTTTACATTTTTTTGGTTTGAAATTTTTCTTTGTTTCTTGGCACTCTTTATATTGAACCTTGAAGGGCAATCTTTTAAAACACATCATAATACTAAAATCACTCAACTCTTGGAGCAAATCCTTTCAACTTTGTAGAGTTTTTAGTTCTTTGAGAGAGAAAATGTTTAACCTTAAATGGTTTGCACTCAATTGAGTACTTCTTCAATGTTAACTTAGTAATATGCAACTTGCTTGTAAATTATTTAGACCCTTTTTTATAAATTTGTGATTAGTCAATTGGAATTTGAGGGCTATAGCTTTCATTGAAATCAACTCTATTTGATTTAAATTTACCTAGTCACATTAACCAAGTGTATCTATGTTCTTGTTTCTATAACTTCCATCTTATAACAATATTTATCTACAACATCAAGGACATTGCCACCTCGTGGCTCTTGTTTTGTGATTTATTCACTCAAGTGAGTATTCATTTTTATTGAGATGTGTTCAAGTTGGATCTTTGTATAATCATGTTTTATATTTTATGCATTATTTAATATGAAAAATAAAATTTTGCAAAACTTTTGAAATTATTTCCTCATAAATTATAATGATCAACAAGTTATAGTGACAAATACCTCAATTTTCATTCAATATAAGCACAATTGAGTTGTTTGCATTGTTTTCACACGGTCACATATCCATCATCCATATATTATTAATGTAAGACATGACCTAAGATGTAGATTATTTTAAAAATGTCAAAATTGGTAATTGTGAGATTTCTATAGCCTTGATGGCAGCAAGAAATTCCATAGCTAAGGATATAAAGCACATTGTAATCCTACTTAGATGAACAACATAGATTTGCAACAAAACTAGTGAAGAAATATTTATCAAAATACATATCAGAAGAAACTTAATTGAATAAAATCCATATTGTCTAAATTACATCACTAATAAGTGTACAATATAAATACATCACCAAAGGAAAAATTCATTAGCCCAAGAAGGCATTTTGGAATCCTCTCATCGGGGACGCTTAAATTAGCATAGAAACCATCACTAGACATGATAACTAGTCCTAACTCCTTAATGTTCTCAGTTAACTAAGTGTAACTAAAGGTAATTGGACCTGGATGGCGCATGAGGGAGATAATTGATGATATCTAATGATATAGGGGTGAATTTAGGAGGTTTAGTTGACTAACAGTGGTCATCATAGCTCACTATCATCCCAGAGTGATGAAATCTAAGAATGGTGGTTCAGTTAACTGATATGTAGCCCAGTTAATTGAATGTAACTAACAGTGGATGGATAAAATCATGGAAGAGGGTGCATGAGGTCCTAAAATCATGGATGAGGGTGCAATAGTGGGTAATGAGGTCAAAATTGACAGGGATTGAGGCACTAGGAAGTCAACAACAAGATCTACGTGCTAGAGAGGTCAACAATGTTGCATGGATGCATGCATGCATGACTCGGGGCTAGATGAAAAATATGTTCCAACATTAATAAAATCTCCCATGAAAGATTTTCAAATTTCCAGCTTGCAAATAAGTAACCATAATTGGCAACGATAGAATCTATTATTCTAAGTGAAAATTGATTGAAATTGAATACAAATAACATAGAGAAATTATACCAATAACTTAACTAATTAATTACAAACTAAAAATATTCATTAAACTATGCGTATTGATTTATATATACATATATACAATTGATAAAATGAAATTTAGCATTCTTTATATGCATTGCGTGATCAAATCTATAGGTCCACATGTTAATGATCAAATATATAGTTTCACATTTTAACCAATAGTTAGTAATGCTCTACATTTGACATTGGATTGTGCCTATCAAATAATTTAATAGCCATTGAATGTATTGCATGATCAAAACTATAGTTTCACATTTTAATTAATAGTTAGTAATGCTCTACATTTGGAATTGGACTATACTTATCAAAAATATCTTGAAAACAAAAATGCAGATATTGTATATGTCAAATTGCAAGCTTGCTAAGGAGCTCTCCCAAAAGACGAATAACTTTAGACACTGAAACTCATTTTGTGTTTATTTATTTGTGTTTATTTATTTATTTCCTTTTGTGTTCAAGTTAACATCAACTAGTTAATGTAATAAAAGTGTAACTCTAAATCCATTGAAAATTACATGTTTATCATCAACTCATGCTAATATGCTTATAGAAGAACATTATCAATTCTTGAGAAAATCAAGAAGTGACTTGGGTGTGGAGGATAGTATGTTAGGGGGATCAAACTATACGTATGAGTATATGCTTGTAGGGGTTAACCTATAATAACCTAATTAATATCATCAAACACAATCATGCATCATACCATATATCATCCCACGTTGGGAAGCCTCCAACCCACGTGAACATATTCCATTACTCGGGATATCATCATAGGAAAAAATAGTTGATAGTATGGGGTTTCCTTCTTACACAAAGATAAGCAATGGATAAGTGGATACAATTATATTAAAGTGGATAAATGAGTTGGAAATTAATAAAAAAGTGAGGTAAGGATTAATAAATAAATAAAAGTGAGGTAAGGGTTAGTAGGTTGATGTTTATTATGATGAAGCATAGTGAATATGGTAAATATGGTTAACAAACGTTAAAAGTTCTCAATGATAGTTGATATGCTTCATGATAGTCAAGAGTTAGTGGCTTCATGGAGTCATTTCTCAATGATAGTTGATATGCTTCATGATGGTCAAGAGTTAGTGGCTTCATGGAGTCAATAAAGTGAAGTAGGGTTTGTTGGTTGAAGCTTTCATTTCTTTTAACAAGGTTAAGAGATCTATGTCATCTACATCATGAGTTTATGAGATTGTTGAGTGATGTTGTCATTGATGTCAAAGTGGAAGTGATGATGATGTGGCAATTATAGTTATGATGTGGCGATGATGATGATTATATAGTAGTGATGGATATTTTTTGAAGCCTTCAATATCCTTCAAGGAGCCTTGACATAAGTGTATATAACTCCAAAGCGGTGCCCGCATGGAGTAGTTGTTAAGCATGGCCCTCACAGGATGGCATAACATGTGGTTTTCCACATTCCCACTTTGAGGTGTACACAAATGGAGCATGCTATTAAATCCATTGAAGAAACTCCTAAAGAAATGATGATATTTTCATCTAAGTGTCTTGAAGAATTGTTTAAGAAGCCAATAAATAAGCCCCTAAAGTGATGATGATGTGTCCACGTAACCATGATGAAGTGAAGCGTAAGGAATCCCCGAAAGTGATGATGATATGGAGTCATTAAGCAAGCCCACGAATACCATGATAATGATAAATGTGAAGAATTCTTTAAAGTGATGATGATATGTCCACATGAAATACCTTGAAGAATCCTTAAAGTTGAAAGATGACCTTAACATGAAACCTTTTCAATAAAGATATGGATATGCCCCTACAAGTAATGATGATGCCCAAGTGAAGATATTGGTGTGCCCCCACTTAAAATACATGTAATGATGATACATAAGTGAAGTTAAAAATGTGCACTTCACTTTCCTACTTGTGGAGACAAGAAAACCGAAGGAATATGAAGATTGTTGGAAATGTTGTCATTGATGCCCAATTCGAATACCCTACGTTTAAAGGAATTTTTACACTAGATACCTAGCTCAAATGAGAGTATAGGTTGCATGGTTTGAAATATTATTCCTATACCTTTCCAATGGTATATCTGACTCCTTATAAATCCATAGGAATGAGGCGATATGAAGGGATTTGTAAAGACAACCCAACCAAAATTATAGGTTAGCCTCGTGAAGCTATTGAACATGTCGTCCCTAGAAGAAGAGGGAACCCCTAAAAGACCCCTAAAAGGGTATAAGTAAGTGGATCACGTATTCATTCATTTATTCACTTATCCAAAGACATGGATATCTGATAGGAGAGGTGAATTTGCGGGTTGCAACATTTGAAGAAGACGACGAGGAAAAAGGAGATATTTTAGGTCAGTATAGAATTTTCATTATAAATTATGTTATTGGATGTTTTAGAACATGAAAATTGGTGGATATTAATGAGATATATTTAATAACCTGTGGTACGAGTTTCAAATGTTGGTTCAGTGTTTTTTTAGAGATATGATGTCAAGAAGTTAAGGTTTTTGACTAGTCTTGAAATCAGCCTTAAACAGGTTATTGTGTAATTTTTGCTATATATTTTGTTATAGAAAGTTGAAGACAACTTCCCTTAGATTATATGAATTATAGATCTTGAAGAATCTATGGTACAAGTTTCAAATGCTCGTATTCTATATTTTTGGATATGTGACCTCATGAATTTAGGGTTTCTAGTTGGCCCTGAAATCAACCTAAAAAAGGTGAATGTGTAATTTTAATTATTTATTTTGCTATATAAATATTAGATTCTGTACCTAGAAGGAGATAAAGTATAAATCATGAATAACATGTGATATGAGTTTCAGATGTTGGTGTGCTATATTTTCATATATATGACCTCAGGAAGTTAGGGCATGTGAATGATCCTAAAATCAACTTTAATTAGGTTAGTTTGGATTTTTTGTTATATCTTTTGTTATTAAAATATTTAGATAGTGCCCCTTGGAGGAGATGTAGTAGAGATATGTAATAACCTGTGGTACAATATTCATATGTTTTCCTACTATATTTTCGGATATATGACCTCGAGAAGTTAGTGTTTCTAAATGATCCTGAAATCATCTTTAAACGGGTCAGTTTGGTATTACCTCTATAAATTAATTTCTAGGGCATTTCAGATAGTGATCCTTGAAGGAGATGAAGAAAATATATTGAAGTACCTAGGGTATATGTTTCATATACTAGTTTGCAATAGTTTCAAAGATATGACCTTTGGAAGTAAGGGTTTGTGTATAGTATGAAGATAGTCACATAATGACAATGACAACGACAATGACAGTGGCAATGACAGTTACAGTGATAGTGACAGTGGTAGTGACAGTGGTAGTGATAGTGAAAGTGACAATGAAAATGACAGTGACAATGATAGTGACAGTGATAGTGATAGTGACGATGACAGAGACACTGACAGTGATAGTACAGTGATAATGACAATGCCAATAGTATAAAGGCAATGCCAGTGTGAAGCTAGTAACAATGCAAGATTGATACTCTTATTCATCTCAGGGCGGAAGGGTAGTGCAAGCAAGGTAGTCATTTATCCTTTCCAATCGGTACTGGAGAACCAGGGTGGCAGGGTGGTGCAAGGCAAGGGAGTCGTTGCTTCCTTCCAGATGGTGTTGGAGAACCATCCGGTGGCAGGTTGGTGCTTGGGTGAATTGGAGCTCACTAAGTATTGTTGTCCTCTCTACAAGTTGGAGCATGTATACTAGGGGATTGGATCCTCCTTTGAGTTGGTGCTCATAAATAGGAAGTTGGTGCTTCCTATGAATATACGCTTGTTACTATATAAGAAAAGCATTGTGTGGTTTTATCCCATTTGGGTTTTTGCGTAAATTCTCTTGTACATTGTGTATGATTTTATGTGGATTTTATGTGATGGTTTTATATGATGATGAATGGAATTGTTCATGGTTAATTTTACATCATATGCTTAACGTTAAAAATGATAAAAAAAATGCTCAATACTAATTCACCCCTCCTCTCAATATTGGTGAATATTTCAACATCGTGGATATGGTTAATTAATTTTGAACTGGTCAATGATAGTTAAAGATTCTCAAGAATAATGGCATATAATAGTTTATATGAATAATGATCTTTCTTAATGGTTAGTAGCTTAGTGAGGTTAGTGGTTCGGGGGGTTACAAGATTAAGTGGTTCTTGGAATAGTGAATGGACCAACGCTGATTAATAGTTTCCATTAATTGACATGGTCCAATATGGCTACGTGGGTTAATAGATCAACCATGATTGACTATGGGCCATAAGGTCAACAAGGTCAATAGTGACCAATGGTGGTCAAATGTTTCCCTAGTTGAATTGTGACTCACATGGATCCATAAGGTTAATGCGATTGGATGGGTGATGGATTATTAGACCTAATGGATTAATAGATATGTGGGTTAGGTATGTGGGTGTGGTTTTTCAAAGTATTATATGAGACAAGTGATGGATTAAGTGGATAAGTGAGCAAAGAATTACAAGGTAAGTGGGCTAGGCCAAGTCAATGAGCCGATGTGGTAAATATGGTGAAGTATAGTGAATATGGTGTGTATATTTATTATGGGAAACAATAATGAAATGTGCAAATGGATGATAACAATATGATGTATGATGGTCAAGGGTTTGTGAGTTAATGAGGTTAGAATTTTGGGGATTAAGGGAGCTAGTCAATGGATCAATGTTGACTAATAATCAACAATTGTTGACAAAGATGAATATGGGTTAAGAGGTTATAGGTGAGTTGTTTAATAGATCAATAATAATTGAAAATGGGCCATCAGGGTCAATAAGTTCAACCATGGACAATGGTGGTCAATCATAGCCTTGTTAGTCCATTGTGATAAATAGGGGTCACAATAATCAGTAAGGACAAATGATTGTTGGGTTATTAGGGTTATTAGGGTTAATGGGTTATTGGGGTTATTAGGGTTAATATAGGAAGGACCTTCGAGAGTTTATTCAATTAAAACTATATGTCAATATCCCCTTGCAAGGTTAGAACATGAGAAACCCCAATGCAATGTTTTCCATGAGTAAGGTCATTTCACCAAAACCTATTGAAGGACCGAAGGGAAGAAACCTATCCCCTATTATCCCATGAACCTGTCCAATTAGAAGGAATAAAATCCAATCAAGCCAACAAATGGAAAGTGTGAAAAACAAGAAAATAAGGAAAATACACAAATAATGATGACCTGGGTGAGACTAGATGGAGAAAACAACAAAAGTTTGAGGCCATTATAAATATACAAACCCTTGAAAAGGAAAATGAGAGGGAGCAGATTAAAATAGAAAAGGATAATCCCTAAAATGGAACTTAGCCCCCTCTGGGAAAGAATCGAGAATATCAATAAGACCCAAATATTGTTCTAAAGCAAGAAGAAAACCTCCAAGCCCCTAATATGAATAAATCAACTAAGAAAAACAAATTGCTACGTACTTAACTTGAAAATGTCCCTAAAGAAATTGATAAGGCCTCGTGCTTATTTTCATCTCATCGTATTGGCTAAAGTATTCCTCATAGTGTTTTTGAGGTTTGTCATCCATTTCCTTGGAGAAGTTTCTGAAAGACTTTAAAAGGAGGTTTTGTTTTCCATTTATAATGTAGGAATGAATGATTCAAAGAGGAGGATACAACTTTTCACTCTCCTCTCCAAAAACTACAATAGAGGATGGGATAATACTAAAAAAATGGTTGAGTCAAGCAAGTAGAGATTTGGGGAATGTAGAGGTATGAGTGAGTTAAAGGAATGTGTTACCTTCACACTCTACGCTTCACAACAAAGGATGAGGAAGAGAAAGCAACATGTAATAGGATGCAGAAAAAGTGATGTAGTGCAAGATGTGGAGTAGTTGACATGTCATGGGGATGTTGAGAAAAAATGCAAGGGACATAATATATCATGTAGAGTGGGGGGGTATGGATTTAGAAATAGGATGCTAAAGCTCTACTCTTTGAATTTTGAAAACCAAAGAATATTGCACTTGAAAACCTTGAGACAACAAGGGAATACCAAGACCCACTCTTGGTTGCAAATGTTCTAGTTAGAAACAAATAGAATATGATGAATGGACATCCCATAAAATCATAAGATGGCACGTGTCAACCATAATTATGTCCTACTCTTCAATATCTTTAGAATAGAGTATCTATTGACTAATTTTTCCCACAACTACTTCTTATAGGCATTGAGTATTCGGAGAGGAAAAAAATGAAAAGAAAGAACACTATTAATGGACATTAATAAATCTCAAAGGGGTTGATAGATTTAGGAGACTATTAGCAAGAAAAATTAGAAGACTAAGTTATTTTCAATTGGTTAGAACAATGCCTAATTTTGCATGGAATTGTAGATAGAGAAGAGATTGTGCTAAATCAATACCAACAACGTTTAATTTGTGGAAAAAGATTGCTTGAATCATGTAAGGATTTTCCTTTTTAGTGTTCGAGTTTTGGCCAAGATCGTAGCTCTATTGGTCCTTTGTAATATATATTTCATGAGATTAATAAAGAGATCAACAAAATCCATTTTGAAGTTGGAGTTTTCCCAAGTTGGGTTTCTTCAAGATAAATTCCATGTGTGATATTGTAATTTAAAATATGTTCGTTATTTTCATTTTATTGTTGTGACTCATACAACATTTATTTACTACATAGAAATTAAATTTATAGAGATAGTATAATAATAAAACCTAGAGAATCTTTGTTGGTGAATTGTAGTAGCCATAGGTGGCTCAATTATAGGTCATATTGGTAATAGAGTGCTTATTCTAGAAGCTTGTAAGGGATACCAAAATGAATGCTAACAAGATTGAAGAAACTATAAGAAGCTAGGACATACCATATAAGAGTATACTACTAAGTTTCAAAAATGAGTCATTAAGCCACTCTAAATAATTAAATATTTCAAAGCGTGAGCTATTTTGAATTTTTACAGGTTTTTTGGATTTTGGAGGAGAGTGCAAGCTAGTTTTTGATGGCTTTTGGACTTTGGAGGATTGATCATCAAGTAAGGATATTTTTCCTTTTTGCAGGTTGATCTGGTTCTTGAATAAGAGAAGCAGAGATTCTTGCATAGATTTACCCTGGTTCAGCATCGGCTAAGACTGCGTGTGCATTTTAAAGAACCTGAGTTTGAGTGATAAATCTGAGAGTTATGGTAGCAAGTGGAGATCCTTCCCCTCCCCCTGAGTTGGATGCTTTCAGGAGATTGGTGGTAGAAAGCAGCAAGAGGAAACTTAGTCCGAATCAGTAGAAGTTTGTCAAGAAATTAGACAATATACCTTCGGTGGATTTACCTGCAGAACACCCTTGCCAGACAGCTATGAATATTGCAGATTGGGGCCTTATTGGTCAGTTTACAGGTCTCGGGCCATCCCCCAAGGAAATTGACGGACGGGTTCAGAGTTATTGGAATCCCCTTATCTCAGTAGGCATACGTAGTCATCTGGTAGGTAAGGGATACTATGTATTCCTGTTTGAAAATTCAGAAGATAGAGATCTAATTTTTCGAAATGGTCCATACTTCATGGGACCTCAAGGGCTGTACCTAAATAAGTGGACACCAGATTTTGATCTGTGTCAAGATGTGCCCTCAGCAGTTCATGGTTGAGTTAGACTTCCACATCTTCCACTTTGTTGTTGAAACCCAAAGTCTTTAGAAGCCATAGCAAACAAATTGGGGAAGTACATAGATAGGGATGAAAGAACAGACCAATATTTTTGTGCTAGAATATGTGTAGAGGTCGATCTAGAGTTAGGTCTTCCTGAAGAAATTAAGTTGACAGTAGCAGACTGGTCACATGTGTTGGAGCTCGATTATGAGCAATTCTCATTCAAATGCAGGCATTGTCATGGATATGGTCATTTTGCTAGAACATGTAAGAAGAAAGCAGAAGAGGATGTTGACAAAGAGAAGGGAGAACAATGGACTAAAGTCCAAAGAAACAGTACATAAAAGCAGGTCAATAGATCAAAAGGAAAAAGAGGAGAAATGGGGTCGGGCAACAATCCCAGTGGACAGAAGTAGAATGAAAATGACACAGCTATGAAGGAAACCATATCTCAAAACAAATTTGCGATGTTGAGCAATCCAGAAGAACAGGCTCCAACGCTTAAGGAGAGGGAAGTCAAACAATCTCAAGGACTGATAAGGGAAGAAATTTCAGTTGCTCAAGATCTTGGTTCACCTACTAATTGGTTTAGGAAATTTCTTTTGAAAGTCTCCCAGGTTTGCAAATTGCAGTCATGTTATGTTTACTTGGTTAGAACTAGAAAAACTTACCAATCTCACCAAGTGTTAAAGTTGATTGCAAATTGCAGTCATGTTATGTTTACTTGGTTAGATGTAAAATTTTTTACCAAGTGTTCGGCTGATTGCATATTGAAATTTGCAATTATCAACATTAATATTTTTTATATATTTGTTTTCAGGATAATTTTGAATATCCAAAACATTAACATCAACTTCAAATGAGAGCTTTGAGAGCTTTGTATGTCCAAAGCATTAGCTTGAAACAAGGGCAGGGATTTTTGTTTGTCCAAAGCATTAACATAAACTTCAAATGACATTGACATTTACAAATTTGGCAAAATAGGATTGTGCATATTCTTTTCTGCACGATGTGAATGGATCAACATTTGGCTGTGTAATCTTTTCTTCAAGTTGTGAAATGCATAGTTAGATATGGTTGAGAATCAAAATGAGTATAAGTTTTCATTTCCTTGTATGAAAACCATCATCATTTTTATCTATGAAAATTTTCATGATGCAAGAACATCAGGGTAAACTTAAATTTGTATAGATAGTTTATCTATCTTGATCCAAGTTGTGAAAATTCTAACAAACTTTTATAACTATGGTCTTGTTCTTTTCATGTATGAGAAGTTTTCTGCAAATCTTTATAAACATGTTAAGTGTTCTTTTCAAATCTTTGTAAACATGGTTAAGTGTTATTTTCATGTATAAGAAGTTTTTCACATACTTGAACATTTTCAACAAATCTTTATAAGCATGGTATTGTTCTTTTCATATATATGAGAAGATTTTCACAAATTTGAAAATTCTCAACAAATCTTAATAAGCATGGTCTTGTGCTTTTATATTGTTCTTCTCATGTATGAGAAGTTTTTCACAAACTTCTATATATGGTACATGGTATGATGTTTGTTCTTTTCATGTATGAAAAAATTTCACAAATTCTATATATGGTACATGGTATGTTGTTTGATCCATAAAGCTTTTTTAACTTAGTCATACATATGGTATGTTGTTTGATCCATAAAACCTTTTTAAATTAGTCATGCATATTTAAATTGTGGTCTTGTTCTTTTCATCTATGAGAAGTTTTTCACAAACTTCTATATATGGTACATGGTATGTTGATTCATTTATAAAACCTTTTTAATTCAGTCTTCACCAAATTGCTAATTTATAAAATCTTTTTAACTCGGTCATACATATTAGAAGTTTTTAACCATTTCTTTACCAAATTAGTAACGTTTATAAATATGGTTTTATTTTCCTATTTTCCATGTATAAGAAGTGAAAAATATATATATATATATAGTATGTTTGGACAAAACTTTTCTATCTTAGCCATACATCCTTTCTAACTTACTAACTCATTTCACTCATTTCCATATATGAGTGATCCTAAAATCGTCTTATTTTATGTGATTTCCATGCATAGTCTCATTTCCAATTATGAGACCTTCTCCAAAAACTAGTTTAGTTTGTGAGATATGATCAACTAGTTTGTGAGACCATGAAATTATATCTCACAAACTAGTTTCTAAGATCTGATTTCATTAGTTTGTGAGATCTTAGTTTGTGAGACCATGAAATCATATCTCACAAATTAGTTTGTAAGATCTGATTTCATTAGTTTGTGATCTGATTGCATATCCGTGTATGATAAATTTTGAGAACTAGTGTTTTCATGTATAAGAATTTTTTCATAAATAATTTGAGACATGTGTCTCACTTCCATATATGGGAATTTCCATGTATGAGAACTTTAGAAATGAGAATTTTTTCACTTCCACGTTTGAGAACTTTAGAAATTAGAATTTTTCCATAAAAAAAATTGAGGCAAGTATCTCATTCCATGTATGGCAATTTCTTTGTTTGATCTTCTTAGCTTAGTGATATATGATTTCCTCTTAGCGTAGTCATATATGGTCTCATTTCCATGTATGAGAATTTTTTTACAAACTAATATAGTGTTTCATTTACATGTATGAGAAGTTCTCAATAAACTAGTTGCATGATAAGTTTGTAAAACATGGTCTCATTTTCATGTATAAAAAAAATATTATAAACTAGTTTGTAAGATATGATTTCATTTTTATGTCTAAGAACTTTTTCACAGACTATCTAAATAGTTTGTGAGACATTATCTCATTTCCATTAAATAGTTTGTGACACATGATCTCATTTCCATTATATTATAGGAAGTAACTTCTTTGTTATGATTCATAAAATCCTCTTAGCTTAATGATACATGGTTTCATTTCCATGAATGAAAATTTCTACACACATGTATGAGAAGTTCTCTATAAACTAGCTGCATGATAAGTTTGTAAAACATGGTCTCATTTTCATGTATAAAAAAAATATTATAAACTAGTTTGTAAGATATGATTTCATTTTTATGTCTAAGAACTTTTTCACAGACTATCTAAATAGTATGTGAGACATTATCTCATTTCCATTAAATAGTTTGTGACACATGATCTCGTTTCCATTATATTATAGGAAGTAACTTCTTTGTTATGATTCATCAAAATCCTCTTAGCTTAATGATACATGGTTTCATTTCCATGAATGAAAATTTCTACACAAACTAGTTTGCGAGACATGATTTCATTTCCATGTGTGTGAACTATTGAAATGAGAAATTTTCCACAAACTATCTTTGAGAACTTTTCCACAAACCATCTAAGATAGTTCGTGAGACATGGTCTCATATGTATGGGAACTTCTCCACAAAGTTCTATAGGTAGTTTGTGAGACATGGTTTCATTTTATATATAATTTGTTTGATCCATAATACTCTTTTAGTTGAGTGATACTTGGTTTCATTTCCATGTACGATAACTTTTCTACAAAGTTTCATGTGTTTGAGCCACAAAACCTATTTAGCTTCGTGATACATGGTTTCATTTCTATGTATGAGAACTTTATCCACAAGCTTTATATATTTAAATAGTTTGTGAGACATGGTTTCATAGATAATTTGTGAGACATAGTCTTATTTTCATGTATGGAAACTTCTCCACAAAATTTTATAGATAAGTTGTGAGATGATGTAAACCCTCTTACCTTCTATTGATTATTTGCCAGATCCATAAACCCTTTCAACTTAGTGAAATTCATAGGTTTTCCCACTCCTCTTAATTTAGTGAGATTCATTTAGGTTGACTACTCTCCCTCTTAGCTTAGTGAGATCCATTAAATTGCACATTGATTTATGATTACTTTCAAATCTATAAACCCATTCAGCTTAGTGAAATTCATAGGGGTTGCCCATTCCATCTCTTAATTTAGCGAGATTCATTTAGGTTGACTACTCTCCCTCTTAGCTTGTAAGATCTATCATGTTGAACATTGCTTTACAATTGAAGGCTAGGTAAATCTCAAAATCATTTGACCACCAATTAAGAAGTCATATGCACAACATATTTTTCCAAACTCACATTTACATGTAACCAATGTTTTTCTAACATTCTTAACACTCTTTCCAAATGCTTTTCTTATGTCTCACTAAATGTTAACACTCTTATCTCAAACTAAAAATGGGATTTCATTAATATACACCACTAAAAATAATTGTCCTAAATTTTATATGAGAATTACACAATTACTCATTGTTTCTTCATTATAGTGTTCAAACAACCCTAGTGTCTTAAATGCAATGGTTTAATGTAATATCTTTATTGTGGTGCCCTAAATGCCATCGAACTTAATTTGAAGTCTTAGTGTCTTAAATGCAATGTTTTCCTTCAAACGATCTTAATAGTTTATACATTTGTTTCATGACAATAGTATACAAAGAGTAAAAGTTTATGCAATGACATGTGTTAGACAATCTGTATCGGTTGTGATGCCCTAAATGCCATTGAACTTAATTTGAAGTCTTGGTCAAATGTGTTTTTCCTTCAAACAATCTTAATAGTTTATACATTTGTTTCATGACAATAAATACAAAGAGTGAAAGTTTATGCAATAGCGTGTTGACAATCTTTAACAGGTGTCAATTGAAAGGGTAATTGAAAGGGTAGTACTTGTTTTAATGAACATTCTTGTGCTTGTTTTATTTTCTTACTTTCCGAACTCAAGGTCAAATACAAGATCGTATGTGACAAAGTTGCATGAAAATCAACTCTACTTCATGTAAATTCAATGCAAACTCTTGTGTTTGTTTCATTTTCTTGCTTTCCAAAATCAAAGTCAAATACAAGATCATATGAGACAAAGTTACATCAAAATCAACTATACTTCATGTAAATTTGATGCAAGTAAGACTGAAAAGTGGTCTTTCGAAACTTCAAATACATATTTATATTTTACATTATCTCATAATCAACCTTCATATATTTTACATAATATCTCAAAAATAACCTTTATATATATATATATATATATATATAAGATTTTTTATTTGATTTCATTATTCCTATATGAATATATTTATATACTTATTATATAAGATCTTTTATTTGATTTCATTGTTCCTATATATGACCTTCATGAAATCTAGTAGATAGGTTTAATCTCACATTCAAAAATATTTAGCTTCTACAATATTACAGTATTATGTTTTTGCAATTATAATTTTGCATTTGCAAATATGTCTTGGTCTTGGTCTTTCTTCAATTGCATATCCAATTGCATTACATGTGTTGATAAAAAAAATAATCCTTCTAAACAGCTTAGTGAGCAACTTAGACTTACAAGAGTCCAATTAGCCTTTTCTCTATTGAAATGGAAATCCCTCCAATTATGACCCGACATGGCCCAATTATTCTATGCAAGGTAATATTTTCTATTATATTATCTACCTAGTCTAATATGGTATAATCTAAAATGTATGAATGTAAATGAAGATGGGAGCAATGTGGAGAATGGAATGCAACAAATGCAATATGAAAAATGAAGATAAATAAATCCTAGTTAATAAAGAAAAAGAATAAGATATGAAAATGAAATGAAAATGAATTTGATAATAAATAGAATACCACTTATAAAAAATGAACCCAAATTGGACCCTTCCAACTCCCTCCTTAAGTGAAAGGATTGATTGCTAAGAATACTTCTCTATCACAAAATTGGTTAGTAACATCTTTCACAAAATTGGCTAGTAAACAAGCTAAAACCAAACACGATTATACATGATGCAATAGAAAGAATAGTCAATTAGCTAAAATACATGCATTATCAAATATTTTTGAGCAGCTGAGAACAGTCCAAAGTCACCAAGAAGCTCCATGTTACATATTAGATGTTAACAAGCATAATATAAATGAGTGAACATCATAATTTGGTAGAATAGTCCGTGTATTAAAATGCTCACTCATAAGCACTAAGAGAATTAGTAAAGAAGATAATATCCACCAAAGGCCAAACACATATGTGCAAGAATATAAACATGGACTATTAACTAGGAAACCATAGAAAATGTGGGAAACATGAGAAAAGAAATGATAGGTTGACAAAGAGGCCAAATAATTGTGAGCTGCTACGTAAAGGAGTATCCATGTTACGTCATTACCATGTGAATCAACAGTGTTATACTCTAGAAAGAAGGATACTAACATATAGAGTGACTTGCACCATTTAAGTTTATTTATCAAACCTCCATGGTGGAAAGAAACACTCTGGGGAGACAGGTGGATGATCTAAACACATGGCACAGTTTCATGTACCCAAGTTTCTTGGTACATGATATGATTCACAAGCATTTGTCCTTTGCATCATGCAGGCCAATTTATGAGCTCAACAATGAAAAGAAACAATCTTGTAAGATATGTCGATGATCAAGACGTGTTTCTTGGTACATGATGTGACTCACAAGCATCTATTTCCTTGAAAGGAAATGTAAGACAATACTGAACAAAAAATCAGATTAAAAGACTTTCAAGTTTTAAGGACTAAAGCAAAGGAGTTAAAGCTAACATGTTAGCTTATGTGGCCTAGGAGTGAGCTAAACTCTAGACCATTTGCACTTTTGCCGGCGAAATTTGCCGGAATCTGGGGAGGGAGTTTTTGCTGAAATTGCGATTTTGGTTGCTGAAATTGCAATTTTGGTTGCAAAACTGGATTCAGTGCCCTTGATAACCCCTGGGGCACCCCGATTATGCAATTTCAACAATTATTGCTGGATTTTGGTTAGAATTTTCGCTGGAAAAATGGTGCAAATGGTCAAGAGTTTAGCTCTCTTAAATGTATACAGCTACCTAAAATTAGCAAAATGCAGATATCTGAGTAATAAATTTAAGCTGGGTTATGATTTTCGTCCTGCTTTGAAAATATGCAGTATTGTGATTTGTTAAAGGACATATATACTTGTATAATTTATCACGAAGGCTAAATGATGCCCTCAAAATATGCTGCAGTACTTCATAAACCACCCCGAAAACATTGTAATACGTGTAAGACAGAGGTAGTAAAAACATCCACAATATGCACATAACTGCTGCTGTTCATTTACGACGGTCACTTTCAAGCAACAAGCTTAACCCTCGAAATATTTTTGTTAATGGTAATTATCTTTCTATTATCTAATAACGCAACATATGAGGTCATTTCATCTCTAGAAATACAAACCTTCAATAACCACAAGGTTGACAATGGATCAAATATTCTCATGCCACTCTCTTTACAAACTCATACCAGCACTTTTACTGGTATGAAAACTTATTTCTTCCCAAGAGGGTACAGCACATTGCACAACCAACCAGCTTCATTAAGTAGAAGAACACCTTTTTCATCTGAAATTCCTCTTCCACCAGAGAGTGCTATCTTCATCCCTTGTATCGAGGACCGAAAAAAAATAACCAATGAACAATAAAAATAATCTTGCTTCTCTACTCCAATTCATTGATTGCAGTTGCATTCTTAAACTGCCAAAATAACTTTATCGAAAAGTGACAATCTATGCCTAGTTGAAGGGTGAAACGCTTAGTGCAATGCTTATCAAGATTCTGGAAATTCATCTAAGTGTACACTTCTCATAAAATAACAGGTAGGCTTCACTTCGGAGAACTTCTGATAAGGTTACTTTCGTCACAAGAGAGTCACTAACGTAATACCATGGGCTTTTCCTAGAAGAACCATCCTTTCTAACATCTTCACAAATCTCATCTTGATGACATCTTACATATCCAATATAATGACCACCTCTCATGGTACCCGAGTGTACAACCACTCCAATTAGACGATAAATACAGCTTCCTTTGTCACGACATCTGCAGGCAAACAAAGCAATTAATTATTTTTGTATATAAACCAGAATTCAGTAAGATGCAATCTATTTCTCTAATCATTATCAATACATATAACCTTGCAGAAAAACCGAAAATGTCATCCAAGCAATAAAGAAAACATGTAACTGAAACTTGTCTACAGTTCAAATCATGATGAACCTTATTCATCTAGGCCCTTAATTATAAATAAAAAATATGCATGTTAAGGTTCTTCACATGCCTTAGTTATTTTTAAATGCACCATGTTACCTGTCATATCCATGCACCTGCTTTATGAAAATTTTCACTACATACAAGTGCCAACCTTGCTACGTTTCTAAAGCAAACTAACATATTCTGGAAATACTGACTGCAAGCAACAACAGGAACTTGTTTCGTTGTTTTATAATTGTATAGTTGGCCAATAATTTTGGGGTTATTATAGTCTAAGAAGCTAGGGACACTTCACAACTTTCTATAACCTTGTTTGTCATCTAACAATTGAACCAATCTATGCCATCTAAGTTGTGGGACACATCCATCTAGGGTCCTGGATATGTTGTATCCATATCCAATACTGATATGGCCCAGATACAGCTCATATACGGCTCTGACACAACTGGGATATGTATCCTGCACAGTAAGGCAGAGTACAGATGGGATACATTCAAGAATATTGCTGGGATACGTTCAGGATACAGCTAGGGCCCGGCTGCAATGCATACCAGAAACAGCTCGCAGGAAAATACCAGTTGTTATCTCTATAGTTGTTTTTCGTATTTATCTTAGGATTTCTTTTTTATTGATTTTAATATTACCATTTGGGTCATAATCCTAGTTTTACCCTATGCTTTACTATGGAAACCTAATGATATTCTTACCCTAGTTTTCTTTTATGATTTTTTGTTATGTTTTTCCTTTAAATCAGAATAAGGCTCAAATCATTTATCTTTCAAAGGCTTTTAATTCGTATTGAAGCAAGTAAGATTGTGAAATCAAACGTATATATGACTTTGATTATAAACTGGCAGCATATGAAAAAAGTGAAAATATTGTTTTGCTGCCAGTTTGATTTGTTTTACAATGATTAAATAAAGGCACCTGGTAGTGTGATGATGGAATGAAGGCACCTGGCAGGGATGGTACATAGGTGGCAATGGCTTCATTAAGTGTACTGTAAACCCCATATTGCATCATAATGACAATCCATTTTACAGTACACTTCCTATTCGCATAGGGTTTGTGAATTATTTACCATTGTTAATATCAATTCGTGTTTTGGGGACAAGTGTTTGTTGCACAGGTGTGTATTCCAGGTTTATGAAAGACGACCAAGAACAAGAAACCTAGAGGGTTTTTGTGCAGAATAGAACCTGATAACTTACAGTGGGTTCATGAATTCCCTAGGTCTGCGAAGATGATGCGTGATGCTGGGTGGTTTCCCTTCTGCGAAAGATTGCAAGGTCATAATGAACAGGTAACTAGGGCATTTATTAAGAATTATAATGATGAAGTGGTTTGGTTTGAGGATTTGCAGATAATGGTGAATGAAGAGGTTATAGCAGAGGTTATTGGTGTACCCTTTGATGGAGAAAAATGGTTCAAACAGCGATTGCTTGAAGCCGATTATAGCAAATTTCTTTTGCTAGGCTTTGAAAAGTTGGATTGGAAGAATGGCATACATATTACCAAGCTCAAGCCTATGTGGAAAACACCATTGGAAATGATACAGAATTCTGTAACTTGTGAAGGCCGTTATGACAGGGTTTTAAGGTGTCATCTACGTTTTTTGATGCATCTCAGTGAAGACAAAAAATTGAATTTGCCCTATTATCTGTTGAAGAGTATGCAGAAAATGATTGCAAGGATTCACAGTCATCATGAACATACAGTTCGTTCCCTTTTTCATCAAGGGTTAATTAAGTTATTAATAGTTTTTCATCGAAGAAAGAGGGGAAAACGTGGGAGGAGTTTCTTTTTGTATCTGGATTTGATGCAGAGAAGCAAAAAGGAGAAATGAAGGAAAGCAAAGATGTAGCAACAGGCAATCAAACAGAGCAAGATCTGGAACCAGCAAATGCAGTGGGCAAAGAGTTAACAGAGAAATGGTCTCGGGTAAATGATGAGTTATCAGAAGCATGTGTTGTCAAGAATGATGATAAAGGGGTGGAGTCAAAAGAAATTACAAAGGTTAAGCCAGTTGAAGGTTTGAAAGCCAAAGGTGTGGATTTGAGTTCAAAACCCAGAACTCGGTTGAGGAGAAAACTCGAAGTTGAAATAAGCCGAAATCCTATAGAAAGATAGTGAACTGGTTGTCATAGAAGAGCCTGTGAGCAAAGAAAAGGTTCAGTTAATAAATGAAGAGCATGTTTCAGAAGGTGAAAAATTTGTTGAACTGCAAGGAATGGCTGAAAATATCCCAGAATCATTTTGCACAAATAAGCAAAATTATGTTGAAAATGATATTGATTCAAGTTTAAAGTCTGTACAGGAAGAAGAAACCATTGTGGATACAGATGAGGCAGATATTATTCCAGAGTTGGTACAGATAAGGAAATTCATGATGTCTTACAAAGAACAAAATAAGTATTTGCAGGATTTAAATGAAAACTTAATGGTTACAAATAAAAAAATTGCGAGAGGATTTGGAGGAAAAAGAAGCTGATTATCAAAAGCTTGTCATTATTT
The DNA here is from genome assembly GCA_001517045.1 of Pseudotsuga menziesii. NCBI lineage: Eukaryota > Viridiplantae > Streptophyta > Pinopsida > Pinales > Pinaceae > Pseudotsuga > Pseudotsuga menziesii. Next base: position 399,172 of record LPNX010812302.1, read on the forward strand.
CTAAAGACATGCTGAAGAAGAAAAAAGCATTACAAAAGCAGTATAAGCAGGTATTGGACCAGAACAAAGAGTTAGAGAACAAGGAGCTGAACAAGGATGCTGAGTATTCCAGGTTACAAAAGAGATCTCAAGTTCTTCATGACATGACTATGTTAGTTGAAGTGTCTAAGAGCCTTTAATGAAAGATCTAGATTATTGTTGAGTCAGTAGATTCGATATATTGTAGATAAGGTTGTTATGTCTAGTCCACTTGTCAGTGTAAGTTTTAATTTGACTTTTGAGTTAAGTTCCACCTAAAACAGATTTACTATTTTTAGTCATTCGAGATCCATATGATAAGGATCTAGAAACTATTTTGAATTTTGAAAATAATTGTATATATGAGATAACTGGGACAGAAGAAAGGGTTGGAATCATAGATGGAAATCGAACTACTGTAATGAACTGTAAGGCATATATTTTCTTGCATCTTTAATACAGAACTATTGCTTTGAAATGATTATGATCATGAGCCTGTCTTGCTTTAATTAAATTGTATGCTGTTATAATTTTGTCTTGTGTGTGGTCCAATCAATCCATTGCAAGATTCTTATGATGATATGCAATTATTTGTAAATGCTCAATTGCAGAATTTGGTTCAGTCCTTTATAAATTCATGCTCGTAGTATTTTTGTTGTTGGATTTTGCATTTAACTATATGTCATGCAATTTTATGATTTATATTTTTTTTTATTTCCATACCCTTTGATTACATACCTTTTCTGTATAAAATTGGTTTCAATCAGCTTGATTTATCTTTAAGATTTCTCTAAGCTTGAACTTCAGTAGTCTAGGTTCAACTTTAGTGATAACACCAGTGTTCCATGGGAACGCGTCCCCTAGGGTGGGGAACACGCCCCCTTGTGCCTCCATGCCTCCAGGACAAGGAAACTCCTGGGGAAACGTTTCCCCACATCTCCCTTTTGGGGGAAACTCGGGAAAACATGTTTCCCCACGTTCCCCAAGTGCGGAACGTGTTTCCCCCTAGGGGGGTTCTAGGTGTCCCCCCGCCCTTCCCAAATTTTCCTCTTTCACAATAAAAATAAATGCAAATTAAAATATTAAAAAGTGTTTAAAAATTAAAACATAATTAAACGAAAATTAAATTAAATCCTAAACTAACCTAAGAGTCTAAGACCTTCCTAAACGCTATCCTCTCACGATTTCATTTTATAATCATATTGCAACTAAACTTGGAGCAGTCGTCATTGTTCTAAGTTCTAACTTCTCTGTGTTCATTGTTCGGTATTTATTTGACTATTTCAGACTTCAGCATTTGTTGCATTATCTTTTACAAATTTGAATTTAGATATATATTGCATAATGATAATTATGATATTTAGTTTTTAAATGGGTATAGTAACGTAGTTCAATATCATTTACAAATTTGGAATTTGATATGCTAATAACTAATAGATGTACACCCCATAATGATGAATTTAGTTTTTAGTTTTACTTTTTACATGGTAATAGTTACTGTTGAAATTTAGAATTTTTATATTTTTAATTAATTTTTATGACTCCGACGTCCCCCCATTTCCCCGAAATTTCCCTAAATTTTGGGGTAGCTTCCACACGTCCCCCTTGTGCGTTTCCCTGCTCCCCCGCCCCGAAAACTCCGTGGAACATTGGAAAATACAAGCCATATCTTTTAAAAACTCGAAACTCAAAAAGAATAGAGAATAAAAACAAAGTAATGCCTAAAGTGAAAAGGTGACATAAATCATTAGTTTGAGCTGCAATTTACCTCAACTATGTGCAGTTTGTAAAGGAAGATTGGAGGGTTTAAAGCAATTTGAAGGTAATTTCTCTTTACTATGCGCTAATTCTGCATTATTGTGGGCTGAGTTCAAGGAGGATATTTTCCACCAATTGCTGATTTTATTCATTTTGGGATGATTTCAAGGAGGAACTTCTTTAGTGCAATTTGCAAAGGGAGATTGGAGGGTTTAAAGCAATTTGAAGGTGATTTCTCTTCATTATGTGCTAATTTTGTTTACAATACTCAAGCCTACCAACCTAGCCTCTACTGATACCAGCATAGATCCATCTTAAACCCAGATCTATCAAGCACCGAGAGGGATACAATTTCTTGAAGTGTAAAATATTTTTAATATTAAACTCAAGAAATTTGATTCCTCTCTTGCTTGATAGATCCGGATTTAAGTTTTAATTTTTTATTTTATAGACGAACATGGATTTTTTGAATCAATTTTCATATATTTTTATTTTATGAGCCAACATGACTTTTTTAAATTACTTTTCATAATTTTTTATTTTACGAGCCAATATGAATTTTTTTAATTACTTCTTTTTTTTGTAATGTAACATTATGTTATGTTACGTTACCTTATGTGACAACATCTCCCCCATGGCTGTAGAGCACCTCTTGGTGCAATAATCTCAAGAGCCCGACATACAGCAACATCATCGTGTGTAGATAACACATGGCCACCTAAAATAACCCACTAATGGTCCATAAGGGAGAAGACATCCATTCCTGCCAGATGCCTCTAGGTCATTGGGCCATTAACCTATCTCCTTGCGTCCAAGGAAGACATGCTCTTAACCAAATAAAACTATTGTTTTAAAAATCAGCCGAGTTAGAGTTCGAGTTGGCCCCCGACCAAGTTGACTCAGCTCGGGTGGTCGGTTTGATACTGAGTCGACCAAGTTGGGGTCCGAGTCGACCGAGTTGGGGTCCGAGTTGGTCGAGTTGACCAAGTTGACCAAGTTGCAAGACAAGTCAATCAAGTCAGTTGTGCAGACACCCACAGGCTCACGAACTCCAAAAAAACATGTTTATTTTTTATTTTTAAGATTTTTCTTATTCTAACCCTAACTCAAGGCCAAGATGACCCCCTACCCCTCTATTTGCCTCACACTTTTGTTGTGAGTTGTTTGTCAACATTTGGCATTATTGTTGTTTGGATTCATGAAGCCTTGGAGGAGCGTCCAGCAATGAAGAACAGTCAACAAGCTTGAAGGAATTGGACTGTTGGAGACCAATTTTCTGTTACCTAGATGTATGTTAGTTGCCAGCTAGCCACTATATTTTTTTTCTCATTATTTACAAATATTAGTCTTGTATTCTATTGTTTGCTGCCAAAATAATAAGATTTTTTTATTTTTTCTTTGCATGTTTAGATCTATTTTGCATTTAGATTCTTTATTGAGCCCAAAATGAAAAGATTCGACATGGATCCATGCTCATGTCATTGAAGGGAAATTGTATTGCAAGTATTGCAAGAAATGGATTAAAGGAGGGGGCATTAATAGACTTAAACAACAGTTGGTTGTTGTTAGAGGAAATGTTGCCTCATGGGAAGCTAATTTAGAGTTGATTGGAGAGATTAATATGGAGTTGTAACAACAGTTTGATAAATTTGAAGAGGAGAAGGCTAAAGGAAAAGAGATGTATGAGCATTGACGTATGATGTAGTGGCATCCTAACATGTTGTTTTTTGGACTCTACAAGCCATTTAGGCCTCATTGATTATGTTTTTTGTTCCAGATATGTATTGTGTTAGGATTAAATAACCCCCCCTTGTCCCTATATAGTTTTTTTTATCATCTTGCCTAACTTAGGAGTCATTTGGATGAGTTTGGTGCCACCATGATATTGGCGCCACTGGTGCCATTTGGTGCCACCAATGCCAATCCCTACATTCTAGGAGCCACTCTAAGTGCCACCAGCAGCCTCCATCAGTTGGTTGTGGTAGGTAGGCAGTTATGCTGAGTCAACCTCCAGTTACAATAAGTTAGATCATTCTCAATTAGTCTAGCGCCAGTTTTGCATGCATGCATGGGGAGTGGCGCCTTTTTCCACCTACCCCAACTGTTAACTGATTGTAAACTAATTTAGACATCAAGAGTTAGACTAGTTGCTCCCATGCAATGATTTAGACACACTGAGTTAGCCAGTCAATCAAGTTTAGTTGGTAGATTCGAATCTTATCCAACATGCTTCGAGGAAATGTTGGTTGTTGTTAGAGGAAATGTTGCCCCATGGGAAGCTAATTTAAAGTTCATTGGAGAGATTAAGATGGAGTTGCAACAACAGTTTGATAAATTTGAAGAGGAAAGGCTAAAGAAAAAGAGATGTATGAGCATTTACGTATGATGTAGTGGCATCATAACATGTTGTTTTTTGGACTCTACAAGCCATTTAGGCCTCATTGATTATGTTTTTTGTTCCAGATATGTATTGTGTTAGGATTAAATAACCCCCCCTTGTCCCTATATAGTCTTTTTGATCATCTTGCCTAACTTAGGAGTCATTTGGATGAGTTTGGTGCCACCATGATATTGGTGACACTAGTGCCATTTGGTGCAACCGGTTCCAATCCCCACATTCCAGGAGCCACTCTGAGTGCCACCAGCAGCCTCCATTAGTTGGTTGTGGTAGGTAGGCAGTTATGCTGAGTCAACCTCCAGTTACAATAAGTTAGATCACTCTCAATTAGTCTAGAGCCAGTTTTGCATGCATGCATAGGGAGTGGTGCCTTTCTCCACCTACCCCAACTGTTAACTGATTGTAAACTGATTTAGACATCAAGAGTTAGACTAGTTGCTCCCATGCAGTGATTTCGACACACTGAGTTAGCGAGTCAATCAAGTTTAGTTGGTAGATTCGAATCTTCTCCACATGATTCGAATTCTCCTTATTGTAACAACATTGTATTACTGTTGAGATAATGAAGATTAATGTTGTAATTAACTGATCAATTCTTATGAGATTTGTCTCAAATTTGTCTTGTTCAGTGTACATTGTCTTTGATGTTCCACTGCATAAATCTACTTCTCAATTGCTCTCATTTTCCTGTAGATCAATGGTTCACAAATTTAACATATTGCATTGTGCACTTGGTGCCATTTTGATATATTCACCCTTATAAGGTATATACATGAGTAGACATTGGATATTTTGTCTCTAATGCTTTGGAAGCATGGATTAAAATCTTTAAAATATTGTTTTCTTTAAAATTAATATTTTATGTATTTTTTGAGTAATCTGAGTCATTAAATTCAAATCAGTCGAGTCAATACTGATTCCGAGTCCAAGTTGACCCTTGACCGATTCTGAGTCTAAGTCTGAGTTTTAAAACATTGATTAGAAGCAGTTTTAGGTGACTATGGGACCCAATGGCAATTTCAGCCTTTCATCAGAATCTACCAGATAGAAGGTATCCCATCATGGTCATCACTTGGGCTCTCAGAAATGGATTGTGTGGTTTCCAGAAGCATCTAGCCTTTAGCCCCATACATCAGGCCTTGATACTAGAAACTGGTTGTAGTTTAGCTTCAATTTTACAAATTCTACTCTATTATACGTATAGATTTTTTACGAATTCTATTATATTTATGTTTTTTTATAAAATTATATGTACTTTGTTATGACTTACCCACAACATCCTTATTTGGTGTTAGATTGTCTACATGTATTATTTTTTGTATATGCTCGTGATTTTGTAATAATGTTTCCAGTACTAGGCATTTATACTAATAACTTCATACAAATATCTCTGAATTGGTCTTCATCACAAGGTTAACTAGAACAATAGCATTGAGAAAAGGATAAATGGAGGGTAGAAAGCTTATTATGACTTGAAAACAGTCGTAAATCAGCGGAGCTTTGGCACTAGGATAAGAAGAAACAACTCTTTGAGGTTCTCATCACTCCTGTTAAATTATATGGTTGTGGAGTTTGGGGCTACAACATCTCTAGAGAATCATGGAAAAAGATAGAGAAAAAACAATAGCGTTTTATAACATATAATTTCAAAATTAAAGACAATATACGATATCCTATCCTCCCCATAGAAACAAGTCTTTCCCCCATTGAGAGCATGGCTATGACTAGGAACCTAATGTACAAGAAAAAAATATACAATAGAGAAGACAAAAGGCTTCCTAATTGCTTCAAACTCCAGTCAAAACCACCTAGAGCTCATAAAGATGCCAGATCTTGGCTAAATCGTTCGGGAATCAAGAGGTCACTCTAAAGAGTAGCAATAATATTGAAAATATTATTGCATCTAAATTTAAGCAAATATTATTGCATCAACCCTAATCTAGAAGATCAAAAGCATCTCTTTCTTTTAACTAGTGTAAAGAAGAAAAACAGCATTGCTAAACTAAGAACAAACTCTCATGAGCTCCATAGTGAAACAAGGCATTGGACACCTTCTAAAATGTTGTGGGTCAAAAGAATTTGTCATATTTGTGACATTCAGAGGGTTGAAGATGAAAAGCACTTTCTCTTAGAATGTCCTGCCTACACCCACATTAGATCACAATTTCAAAATGTGTTACAATACCAACCTTCCTAACCTTTTAAGTTTTAACTCATCAAAACTATGATGATTTAGGAATGTCTCTCTTAAAACTTTTCAAGCACAAAAGTAAATTCTAAAGAAAACCAGGTAATTCTTCACCTTGTTTTTCCAAAGTTGGTCTTAATGGACATTAATAACCATCATCATCGTCATCTAACATTTGTAATGTCACTTTCAAGTTTTATGTAATAAAGGCCCTCCTAACTCTTATCACGGACAGCTTTAAATAATTATTTTCTTTGGGGTTTTGCCTCTATTGGTATAAAGAGGGATTCAACCCTCTCATGTATCTCATATCATTTTATCAAATACAATCAACCAGCTTATTGGTGGTAACTGGTTATGTCTTCCTCCATTACTTGGATTTGTAGGTGCAATCCACCCTTAGGTGCACAAGTGCCCCCACTAGTTTTCCTTGTTTTTGGATCTTTATTTCTGTAATTTTAGTTTTCATGTTTGGTTACTTCAATAGCTGCAATAGTAGTTACATTTCAAGTAGAACAACGTTTCAAGTTGGTATTAGAGCTTTGGCAATTTTCACTCTTGCTATGTGTAGTTTTGGGATGGAGAAAAACACAAAATGGCCAAGGACCGTATTCAATATGAAACTAAGGAAGAGTTTAAAGAAAGTTTCAAGAAGTTTGCAGAAGAAATGAGAAATCTGATGTGAGGCAAAGGGCCCATGGAACCTATTCTACAGGCTCCAAGACCACAAATGATTTAAGGAAGAGGAGCTAAACCCTTAGGGAACAAAAGGCAATACCCCTATGAGCTCACCAACAACATGGAACCCTCACAAACTCACTTGCAACTTTTAGATGAAGATCCCACAATATGAATTTAGACAAGCGAAGTGCATGCATGGCTAAACAAGATCAAGCTAGCATTCAAGGTGCAACACATGCACAACTAGAAAGATAAGTTAAACATGGCTCTAGAATGTTTGGATGGGGCATCCTATACTAGAAGAAATAGATTGATTGCTAAAAAATTTAGTGGTGATTTTGGTGAGTTCATAGTGCATTAACTTAAAGAACAAGCTATAACCTAAGTTGTTGAGTTCACCTAAGTAGGAAGTTGAAATTCAAATTATAGCAAATCTCAAAGCAATCGAAAAAATTCATCAAACATCTATACCAATTCTGCACATATTAACTTAAAGAACAAGCTATAACCTAAGTTGTTGAGTTCACCTAAGTAGGAAGTTGAAATTCAAATTATAGCAAATCTCAAAGCAATCGATAAAATTCATCAAACATGTACACCAATTCTGCATTGTCTTCAACGTAGTTTCAAGGGGTGTAAGGTTCATGTGTGTATGATTTAGAAAGATGAAGGCAAAGATGATGACACCCCGCACGAGTTTTTTATTGGTGTGGCAAATTTATATGCCAATGGTCGTCAATATATCCATCTAACACTATCAATTGATACTTTGTGGTAACTTATATATGAGAAAGAAAAAAACACTGATCCCCTTTGTTGGAATGATTAGGTTGGGTCACTTGATAATTTCAAGTTTTATGCCTATATTAAAAAACTAAGGGTCTTTATTACAATTGATCCTAGTAGTACATTGAACATTCTTGATAAGAAACAAGTTGTGCACTAGGGCCTTCATCTAGGTAGATTTGAATGCTTCCCATCAACTTCCAAAGGCATAAACATGTTTGGTGCGAAGGTGTATTGCACAACATAAAACTTGCTATGGAAGACTATAGCCTCAAGGATGACATCAATGTCATGGATGTTTGACAAGGAGATGTTTTAGGCATTCAATGTAAATTTTCAATGCTCTGAAAAAACTCAACCTCAACTCGGTTTCAATCCTCTTTAAATCACATGCATATTGCCAGACCCGATTCTCAACCCCAAAGAATGTATATTAGCACAAACAATTACTTATAACATGAAACACATGAGATAAATTTACTTCTTTTAACCAATAGCAATCACACATAAAATGCACACAAAAATTTCGGTCAATGTGACCATGGAAAAACCCTTGTGGGAAAACCAATGAGAGTAGAATAGCTTTTATTATCTTCAAGCAGTTACAATGAGGCACAATAGAATAGATCCAACACAAACATATTTATTAGCCAAAGGCTATGATGCTCAAGCCCGATCTCTATTGGATGAATGGGTAATGCGCCTCTCTCTATGAATGCACCCCCTCTCTGAATGTGCCTCTCTCTGAATCTGTTCTCTAACTTGGGCCTTGGACCCCTCTGCTACTAAATCCTTGTCTTAGTGAATGCCCCTCCCACAATCTGATGAACTCAATCATTGAGATTGATGTCTTCCAATGAAGTGCACCCCTTCCTCTCAAAGAATGTGCCCCCTCTGTCAATTGAATCAATGAATACCTACAACTGGAGTCAATCTCCCTCAGAAGCAATCTTTGCCTCCAATGTATCCTCCCTCTTCCACAGATCAAGTGTGCTCTCACTTTGCTCAGATTTGCACCCTCGCTCTTCAAGAAACTGCACCCTCTCTTCTCAAGAATTCGCCCCTCTTCTCATGCACTAATTTGCCCTCCTCGTGCAATGAGTCTGCCCCTCTGTGTAGAAAAACTCACTACAACACTAATGCACCCCATTTACCTTCTCAACTCTCTTTTAGGTTTATGGCCTTTTAGGGTTCCAAATCCCTAATTCACTTTTCGTGCAAAATAACACTTCCAAATTAAAAATGGTGCATCATGCATTCCTCGCATTCAACTTAATAAAAGAGTTTTGCTTCTGCATGAAGCAAGGTTAGGGGTCTAATATCTTTCCTTGTTAACTTTTCAACACTCCCTCTATATGAGGGAAGTGTTCTGTTGCACTTCTGCATCACTCACATCTTGTCCCTGAAATATACAAACTTGTTTTTCCCCAGTGACTTCATGAGAATGTTTGCTTCCTGCTCATATGTAGACACATATTGAAGCTGAACTGCTCCCCTCTGAACATGATCCCGAATGAAATGATATATGATGTCAATATGTTTGGACCTGTCATGAAAAACTGAATTCTCCGTGAGTTTCATACAACTCTAATTGTCACAGTAGATCATAGTTGGCTCCAACTGCTAATTAAATAAGCTTACTAGCAGCTTACGAAGCCAAATAGCCTCACAACTAGCCATGTACTCTGCCTCTGCAAAACTCAATGCCACTGGATGTTGTTTCTTGCTGAACCACGACACAACTAGCGAACCCAAGCTTAAACAATACCCAAGAGTGCTTTTCTTGTCCACTGCACTACCTACCCAGTCAAAATCTATATAGCCAATCAACTCTATTCCATCCCTCCTCTCATAGTTCATTCCATAGTCCACTGTACCTCTAAGTGTTGATTGTACAGCATCAAGAGTCATTCTCCAGACTCGTATTGTATCAAGTCCTATTTATATCCTCATATGATTGAGGCGGTGATGCTCGTAATGTAAAGTCTTGTGTTGTATCAAGACTGTAGACTTGTATTGTATCAAGTCTGGACTTGTGTTGTATCAAGTCATTTTGATTCTCTTAGACGGTACCCTCTGAGATGGATCTCCAATTATGGAGATGGGCTTGTGAGTTATATCAAGCTATGATCCTCATGCGCTCATCCAAAGAATGGATATCCATTGAGGTGTACCTCCAATCATAGAGGAAAATGTTATGTGATATATTACAAAACATGGTCATTCGAGATGGATAAAGCTATTAAGTCTCCTCTAGAGGATGATCATCTCTAGAGTGAAATACTTTAGCATATGACTATATGGTTCGAGGTAATATAATATGATCATAACATGTGACAATTCTTATGAGCATATTATTGTATGATGAATTAATGTTAACACATAGACCATGCAGTAAAGATAAAGAGATAATGAGAAAAGAGAATTCAAAATTGGCCATGCAAAAGACTGGATGAACTCAAAATATAAAGTTGCAGTTATAAAGCTTTAGTTAAATATGAATGCCTCAATCAGTGCTTCAGTTAAAACATCAGTTTGAATATTAATGTATGTATTCAATTAAGTAATTAAGAAACTTACAGTAGTCCATGCAAAGTTAATAATAGTAACTAAAATAATATAAAATGTTTTGCATGGACGACACTTAAAGTTAAGCACCATACCCTTATGTTAGCTTGTTAACTAAGTGGTTAATATTCAGTTAGATGTTAAGTTCACTCCAATTTAGTTAACTACCAAGTCAATATCCACGATTAAAGGTATGGCGCATTAGTTGTGCATGAAGAAGATTTCAATGCATGGATTTAATTATTCCAAGAAGGAAATTTGAGATTGTAAAGCATGGGTGCATAATTGGCATGCAACCATTCGCTTGGGTTTGCATGGAAGTATATTTGGCTTGTTATTAATATGCGAGGCATATGGCAAGTTCAATACAGCTAATTTTTATTCTCTATTGCTCTGTGTTCTCTCTTATCATGCAATCTGCTATTGTGATGTAAACCATTCTCTACAAATCTATCTAATATACTCATACATAATTGCTAGGTTTTTCATCCTCTGTATTAAGAGGGTTTTCCCAAGGTATATTTTGTCTCATGTGGATGAAAGTTTTATGTGGATAATTTGATTCAGTGTTTCAAGTATTCAAACAAATATTGTTAAAAGTTTCCAAGTTCAAATATCTTCATTATTGCTCAAAACACTAACACTAAGATGCCTAAGCACATGCTTCGTTGCCACCCAGTGTTCACTCTTGGGCTCCACTATATACTGGCTCAATGTATCAACAACATAGCACAAATCTGGCCGAGTGTTGACCAAATACATCAATGATCCAATAAGCTGACGATACCTAGTGGGATAACCAATTCACCCTCAGAAGCTACCAACATCTTGTATTTGGTTGTCATAGGTGTGGCCATAGGCCTACAGGCCTCCATCTGAAAACTCTTCAAAATGTCAACTGCGTCTCTGCCTTGTCCCAAAAAGATATGCACATCCTCCTGCCAAACCTCCATACCCAAAAAGTAATGCATCAAACCTATGTCTTTCATCTCAAACTTTGAAGCAAGATCTTTCTCGCAGCTAGCTATGAGTTTCTTTGCTCCTGTAATAAACAAGTCGTCCACATACAGTACTAGAATGAGTGGATCCTCACCAACCACAATGAAGGGGATCTGCCTCGCTCTTCTGGAAAACCATCTGCTGCAAGTATCTATCCTCGAATACCAAGCTCTCAGAGCTTGCTTCAGACCATACAGTACTTACCTCAACCTGCACACATGCACCTCAAAGCCCTCTATTTGCTTTATGTACACCTCATCTATGAATCCATTCAAAAATGTTGTCTTCACATCCATTTAGTGGATCTTCTAACCTATCTTTGCTGCAATGGAGATCACTGCTCTAATCGAAGTATACCGAGCCACTAGTGCAAAGGTCTCATGATAGTCAACTCCCTCAACCTATGAGAACCCCCTCACCACAAATCAAGCCTTGTATTTCTCAAGGCTACCATCCACAGCATATTTAATCTTGTAGAGCCACTTGGAAGTCACCACTGACTTCCCCTCGAGTCTCAACACAACCTCCCAAACATCATTCTTCATGATGGAAGAACTCTTCCACCATGGCATCTCTCCAAACGTGCTCGCTTGTTGCCTTCTCATGATAAGATGGCTCAGACTGACTAACACCGCTCACCATAGCTAAATAGAAACAAAACCTCTCTGGTACCTTTACTCTCTCTAATACCCCTATGGGGAGTCCCCACAATCTGAGCTTCCTTCAAGGTAACTTGAAGCCACTTAGGCTTCCTCTTCCCTAAAGTAACCTCTTTGAAGAAGGAACTGCTCATCCTTGTCCCAAGCAATTGCCTGAGACTATGTACCTAATGTAGTAGCCCCAATGGTATGTGACCTTGTAGCTCATGAACCTGTAACCTATGAACCTAAAACTGGGGGACTATTACCCTGTGATCCTATACCTATGCTTGTACCTGCACTTGTACCTAGGGATCCTGAAACCTATGAACTTGTTACCCCTGATACATGTGACCCTGAACTCTGTGAAGTTGAACTCTACACTAAACCATCCTGAGGTGTAGGAGGCCGTTGCTCCCCCTTCTCTAGCTCACGTGACTTCCTGAAAGACTTGTCCTCCTCAAATCTCACATCCCACCTCACAACTCTTTGTCTCCTCACAGGAATGTATATGCGATAGGCCTTCGAAGTCTCATCATACCCAACAAAGATTCCCTTCTCTACCGTGGGCTCCAACTTTGTCATCTTCTCCAAACAGACATGTGAGTAAGGCATCCAAATATCCTAAAATGACCAACCTCAAGCTTCTTTCCAGTGAAAGCCTCTTCAAGAATCTTGCTTCCCAAAACCATATGGGGACTCCTGTTCTAAATGTACATTGTTGTGCTACAAGCCTTTGCCCAAATAAAGAATGGAAAACCCTAATCATGTAGCATAAATTTCAATGCACCAACAATTGCCTATTCTTCCTCTCTGCCACCCCATTCTGCTAAGGTGTGTATGGTAATGTCAACTGCCTCTACTCCCTCCTGCGCACAGAATGCATCAAACTCTTTGGAGGTATACTCTCCCCGATTGTTTGATCACAACACCTTGATCCTCCTTCTTGTTTGGTTCTCCACTAGAGCTTTGAACTCTTGAACCTCTGCAAAACTTCTTTCAACTCCTTGTTCTTCAAAAAGTAGATCCAGGTCTTCCTGGTGAAGTCATAAATGAAGGTCAAATAGTACTCATAACCCTTCAATGATGTAGTCAACATCAGACCACAAAGGTCAAAATGTACCAAATCAAGAATCCCTATAGCCCTATTGTTACTGCTTGGAAAAGCAATCTTGGCAAACTTGCCAAGTGCGCAACACCCCTTACACACGTCATTATGCTCTATGTTAAACTCTGCCACACCCATCACTATCTCCCTCAAAATCCTCAATATTGGACGATGTAGATGGGTCATCTTCCTGTGCCATAATTCATACAAGTCACAACTGTCTCTGTTGCTACTATGTGTACAATCCCATCTCAAAACAACACCCAAAATCCCCTATCCTCAATAGTGGAAACTGATATCAAGTTCTTCTTCAACCCTGAGACATATAAAACATCCCTCGTCGTCATGGACTCTCTAGACTCCCTCTGAAAGGAGACTGTCCCTTGTCCAACTGCCCTGACAAAATTGTTGTCTCCCAGCACAACCTCAAGATCGAAACCAATCTCAATAAGATTTGTAAAGTACTTTCGAACACCTGTCATGTGGTTGGAGGCCTCGTTATCTATGTACCAAACACGAATAGTAGATGCACTAAATGAATGACAAGAAATCGGGGATAATTCCCTCTCAAGCTCCTCTATGAAATGCTCATCGACATTCTATAGTACACGAATGACAAGTAATGAGGAAAACTCCTTGTCAAACTCCTCTGTGAACTCATCAACTTCAATTGCAGCGGTTGTCTACGGCTTCTTCTTCTTCTTCTTCTGGGGAAATACCACTACATAGTGTCCCATCTTGTTGCAGGAAAAACACTTTACTTTGCTCATATCCTTCTTATGATCACCCTACTTCTTTTCCCCACCCTTGGGACACTTCTAGAATTTCTTCTTTCCTTTCGCTGCAAGCGCCACATCCTCCTCACAACAAACAGTAGAAGAGCTCCCCTGAATATATCCTCTCCAGGTCTCTTCTTGTATGAAATCATCTTAGAGACGAAGCCACTTGGAAAGATTTTCCCTTGTTACAATAGCTTCCACAAACACTGCCCATGGCTTCGACACACTATTCAAGGTTGTTCGTACAAGCTCATTATCCTCAATCTTCTCCCCAACTGCTCCTAACTCGCCTCTTACTTGAGTGGTACGAGTAATATAGGTAGCCATGCTCTCAGTTCTTATCATCTTAATGGCCTTCAATTTCTCTCTTAGTACCATCTTTTGATACTCATTGGATCTTTGGTACAGATTGGTTAAGGCATCCCACATTTGATCAGCATTATCCTTACCAGTCACATGAGGGATAGCATGGCCCTTAATCACATCAAGCATGATTCCCTTTTCCTTGATGTTCTTTTTCTCGTAAGCAGCCTTTGTGGTTGTATATGTAAGCATTGTCAAGGTTTTGTTGTTGTGTTCTCCACAATATCCCACAACTCACACTCTTGCAAAAGCAAGACCATCCTTGCTTCCTACGAGCTAAAATTAGCCACCCCCTCCAACCTATCTTCAACCCTCAAACCTGTTGCCATGATCTTCTCAACTGAAAACTAAATCCAAGATTTATCTCGGTGAACAAGGAATACCCCTCAATCACAGATCTGGTATATGTACTCACAAATCTGGACCCTGATCTCACAAATCTAATAGATCTGATATGTACCAACACAGATCTAGTATTAATACTTACAGATTTGGTGTGTAATTGCTCTGATCTCTTAACAGGGCTTTGATACCATGTAAATTTTCAATGCTCTGAAGACTCAACCTCAACTCGGTTTCAAGTCTCTCTAAATCACATGTATATTTCCAAACTCTATTCTCAACCCTAGAGAATGTATATTAGCACAAAAAATTATTTATAACATGAAATACATGAGATCTATTTACTACTTTTAACCAATAGCAATCACACATAAAATGGACACAATTTTCAATCAATATGACCCTGGAAAAACCCTTGAGGGAAAACCAGTGAGAGTAGAATAGCTTTTACTATCTTCAAGCAGTTACAATGAGGTACAATAGAATACATCCAACACAAACTTATCTTTGAGCCAAAGGCTCTGATGCTCAAGCCTAATCTCTACTGGATGAATGGGTAATGCGCCCCTCTCTGAATGTGCCTCTCTCTAAATCTGCACTCTGACTTGGGCCTCATGCCCCTTGCTACTGAATCACTGTCTCGGTGAATGCCCTTATCTCAATCTAATGAACTCAATCACCGAGTTCGATCTCCTCCACTGAGATGCACCCTTTCCTCTCAAAGAATGTGCCCCCTCTGTCAATTGAATCAATGAATACTTTGCAATTGGATTTAATCTCCCTTAGAAGCAATCTTTGCCTCCAATGTATCCTCCCTCTACCACAGATCAAGTGTGCTCTCACTCTACTCAGATTTGCACCCTCACTCTTCAAGAAACTACGCCCTCCCTTCTCAAGAATGTGCCCCTCTTCTCATGCATTGATTCATCCTCCTCGTGCACTGAGTCGCCCTCTCTGTGTAGATAAACTCACTACAACACTAATGTGCCCCCTTTGCCTTCTTAACTCTCAATTAGGTTTCCTGCCTTTTAGGGTTCCAAATCCCTAATTCACTTTTCATGTGAAATAACACTTCCACATTAAAAAACGGTGCATCATGCAATCTTGTCATGCAACTTAATAAAAGAGTTTTGCTTTTGTAGGAAGCAAGGTTAGGGGTCTAACATCTTTCCTTGTTAACTTTTCACATTCAATGGCTTACTTCCAAAGATATATACTCAATTAACTGTCAAAAGAAATTCCTCTGCTTTCACCAAAACAGTTATGAAGCCATTATCAATGGCTTCTAACATCTTTCCTTGTTAACTTTTCACATTCAATGGCTTACTTCCAAAGACACATACTCAATTAACCATCAAAAGAAATTCCTCTGCTTTCACCAAAACAGTTATGAAGCCATTATCAATGGGATACCACCTTAAAGTATCCAAACTATAGACTCAAAGCACATGTCTAAACTTTTGAAGGGGCCAGATTGACTTCAAGGCTCTGTTGTACCATATGGAGGCAGTGCCTTCTCGACAAACCCATAATCTAGCCATCTCTAACCTATTCCTAAAATAAAAGGCAGTCTTCTAGGAGATGCATACAAAACTTCTCCTTGACAAGAATATGAAACATATTAATGACCTTAACCCTAAAATGGCCCCTAAGGTGATTGATCCCTTAAGTTCCTCTTGTTGCTTTGGCAAAGGAAAATGATGGATTTTACCACCTTTATATAGATTACAAAGCATTTAGTGGGATCACCATCAAAGATAAGTTCACTACACCTCGGGTAGATGATTTAATGGACAAGCTACATGGTGCCAAAAAAAATTCCAAATACATATATAGCTCCAAGATCAAGAGAAGACTACATTTAAGACTCATCATGGCCAATACCAATTTCTAGTGATGTTATTCAACCTCTGCAATGCTCCTAACATAGTTCAGGGCTTAATGAACAAGGTGTTTGTTAAGTAACTCCACGAGTTTGTTTTAGTCTTACTTGATGATATCCTCATATATAGTAGAACATTCTCAGAATATTTGGAACATTTGGATCTTGTATTAGATACTTTAGCATAGCATAAGCCCTATACAAAGGGTTTTCATGTTGATCATACAAAAAATTCAATCCAATCAAGAGTAGCCAGTGCCTATGAGTCTCAAAAAGCTTTACGGATTTTGGGCTTAGGGAGTCTCTACATCGATTTATACACAATTTCTCTAACATTGCTCATCGTTTAACTAACTTGACAAAGAAGGATCCTTCCATTGGTCTACTCAGGCATAATAGGCTTTTGAGAGCTCAAAGAAAGCCCTTGCTTTGGCACCACTGCTCACTACACCTAATTTCACCTCACCCTACATCATTATGAGTGATTCTTCTAGGTTTGGACATGACGCACTACTCGTATAGGATGACATACCCATTACCTATGAAAGCGGGAAGTTGAATGACAGAGAAATGCACATGTCCACATACAACAAAGAAATGTTGGGCATACTTCATGCAATCGCCAAGTGTCAATTCCTCTTTGGTAATAAGTTTATCAAAATTGATCACCTCATCTTGAAGCACGTATTGACACAAGGTGCTCTCATAGAGGACCAATAGAAGTAAAAGCTTGAAGAATTTATTGATGCAAGGTGCTCTCACAAAGGAGCAACAAAAGTGGATTGACTAACTTCAAGCCTATGATTTTGAGATCATTCTTGAAAAAGGTAAAGAGAATATTGTTATGGATGCTTTATATTAGTGGGATAAACCAATTGCTAGAGAGAATATGGTTGTGGATGCTCTATCTTAGCGAAATAAACAACCCACCTTCGATTCAATCTCAATCAAACAACCTACTTGGGCACAAGAGCTCCTTGCAAAAAAAATAATGGATCCTCCTATAGTTTAACTTCAATAGGACATTATTGATGGAAAAAAGGGCCCAACCTTGGACTATCAAGAATGGTGTCATCTTATTTAAAAATCATATCTATTTACGACATGAATCTCTTATAAACAATGTTCCTCCAAGTTTCCGGGACACGAGAGCACGGGAGCGGGGAAACGCACATTGGGGACATATGGAGACCACCCACAAATTTTAGCGAAATTCGGGGGGGCAGGGGGGCAGGGGGGCGGGGGGAGTACAGGTCTAAATAAAAATTAATATTATAAATTATTAAATCCCAACCATAACAATTCAATGATTNAAGGTAAATAATAAATAGTAAATACTAAGTTTATCATTGTGCAATGTAAATCAGAATATAACAAATTAATAATACAAGCACGTTATACAATTCGTCATGATAATTTTCAAATTTGTCCTTTGAATCTTGATATTCATATTTCTAATTTTAGTCATTGTAAATTAAAAAATTGAATCAATGATATTGCATGCTAAAATAGTGAAATAGTAAATTACTAAAGACTAAGCCCGAAATAGAGACTAAACAACAATTAAAATTAAAATTTTGTTTTTTTAAACTGAAATTGGGAAAATCTTCAAGGGCATCTAGGAGCCCCCCAATTTCAGGAGGGGGCATGTGGGAGCCCCCCTTCACCGAAGCACGTTGCAGAGCAGGGGGACGTGCGCCCTAATGCGTTTCCGAGAGTTTCCTAATTTTGGGGACACTAGGAAACGTTTCACCTGAAGCCCCCGAGTCCTCGAGGCACAAGGAGTGAGGGGGGCACGCCCCTGAAGCTGGGGGGGTGAGTCCTTGTGTAACACTGCTTATAAATCAACCTCTTCAGTATGGGCATGTCATTCCCTATGTTGGTTAGGTGGGTTTCCACAAAACTTACAAGAATGTCTCCTCCACTTTTTATTCAATGAAAATGAAGTTTGATATTGAGTGATTTGTGGAAAAATGTAAAACTTGCCAATGCAATAAGTTAGATATCGTTCTGTATCCTAGTCCTCTCTCATCCTAATGCCATCCCCATCAAAAAGTGGGAAGAGGTATCCATGGACTCTAGACTTCATCATAATATCACTCTCCAAACATAAGGAATTTATTTTTGTAGCAGTCTACCATTTAACCAAGAATGTCCATTTCATTCCTTTTATTACCATGTTTACAACTTCTAGAGTTGTTGATTTATTCTTTAAACACGCCAATGAGCCTCATGCACTCTCCCACCAATCATTAGTGAAAGGGATTCCAAGTTCATAAGTCATTTATGGTAAGAACTTTCCAAATCAGCCAAGGTCACTTTTAATATGAGCACTACCTATTGTACCTCAAAAATCAGGCAAAGAAAGGTTGTCAAAAAGTGCTTGGAGGGATATCTTTCGATGTACATAAACCATAGGCCAAATAATTGGATGACGTGGTTACATTGAGTCAAATATTGGTATAGTGCTTTATGTCACTCTACCACTAAAATGATCCCCTTCAAGGCATTATATGGCAATGAGCCTCCATCACCAAGCAAGAAATCATTCAAAATATTGAAGTCCCTGCCAAACTAGGCACCCTACATGAAAGTAAAAACATTGTTAGCATCCTGAAGGGCTTGTCCAAGAAAGCAAATTGAATGAAACAACAGCATGACCAACATTGTAAGAAAGAGAGCTTGCAGTTGGAGGTATGGTCTTTGTTCGACTATAGACATACAAGCAAACAATTCTTCAACAATAGCGTTAGAGCAAGTTTCAACCCAAGTTCTATGGCCCATACAAAGTGCACACAAAAGTTGATGAGGCTACATGCACACTTAACACTCCCAACAAGGAAAGACTCCAAGACATCTCCCACATCTACTATTTACAAAATAATTTGGGCAACAAGGTGGTAAACCAAATAAAAATCCCCCTAATGAATGAAGATGGCAAGCTAATACTAGAGCTTGAAGGCATTCTTAAGGGTGAATGTTAAATAGCTGCACAAAAGGCAAATCATAGAGTACAAGGTCAAATGGAGGGGCCTCCAAAAATAGTAAGTTGCATGATAGTTTGAAGCATTCTTGGCAAGACACCCAAGACTACACATGTTGGAGAGTCCCACTTCTCTTGGGTAGCCATCAATTGTGGTGCATGGATTTCACAATTTGCACTCTAAATTCATGTACACTTCAAATGTGGGTGTAGGGAGTGGGGAGTACCCACAACACATTCGTTATAAATGACCCACCCATGGATAACAACAATAGTCTCCTACTTTTCCTTGCAACAACCCATTTGTGTTGGTTTACCTTCTTTAAGTTACCTTGTCTAGCCTAGGCATATGACCATTGTACATCCACTTGATGTCTGGTGCTTAGACAATGTCCTCTTTTCCTTTGTCCCCTTGTCTTGATCCTTGAGCAAAAATTTGGCCTTGTTAAAACATTTGGATTCTCAACTTGGGGCAGTTTCCAATTGACTTGATCAAGCCTTGGGATTCATGCCCTTCACTTGGCCTTGATTCAGAATGCTCTGTTTTAGAGTCGCCAACAATCCCATATTTGATTGGACATGCTTTTCAAGGGGTCTACTTGGTTAAACTCCCTTTCAGCTTCCTTATTTTGGGCATGGAAGTGTAGCATGACTTTCCTATACCTTCTTGTGCATGTGTCCCACAACCTGTGAATCAAAGAGCACTTTTTCCTAGAATTACCTTCGATACAGTCAAAATACTTGCATTACGGAAATTTGCCATCAGAATCATTAGCCAAACCTATACAGCTTCGGGATGTGAGCGAAATTGGAGTGTATTTGAAAAAATACATGCAAAGAGACGCAGAAGGTTAGAAACTTAGAACTTAGAATTTGAACAAAGCAATTGCATTTTAATGTTTAATGCAATTTATGAATCTACAATCCTCTAGACTCTAAAAAAAATTTTATTACCCTCTTACAGGTTGGAGTTCACACGTCTTAATGACTTGGTGTATGTTCATAACAACCTCCACTTGTGGATGGCACAGATACAGAAAGAACCAGATGCAAATGCCATCTCCTTGGACAAATTGATATATTGTCTTAGGTCTAAGTGGAGGGTGGAGATTGAGACTCCTATCATGGAGGAGGCACCTGCATGGCTAGAGGAGGGGCAAGTGGAGGAGGAAGAGGAGGAGGAGGAGGAGGTGGTTGTAGGCACCATGGAGGGTGATGTGCTAGCATCTCCACCACCTTCTGCACCACTTGATACATCTAGTCCTCCATCCATCACTCAGCGTTGAGTATTAGATGCAGGCTCAAGGCCTTCTACTGCTACTTCTAGTGCTAGGGGCAGGCCCGACAAAAGACCCATGATATATCCTTGTAAAAGGGGAAGAGGGCATTGATATTAGATAGCTAGATGCTAGTTTTCCTCAGATACATTTATATATGTGATGTCATTTTGTATTGTTTAAACTTTATACACTTTTGAGTCCTTGATTGGACAACTATGATGTTTCAGACTATCGGTATCAACTTTGATGTATCCTTTTATATTTGGAAATTGGCATGACTACATGATGATGATATATATCAGTGCTTTCTTCATATTTATGTTCCAATATGTTTTTTTGATGTTATTGTTGCTTTATATGTTTAAAATTCTAAAAAAAAAATGCATGTATTTTCTATTTTTTAATGTTTGCCAACTTTTGCTAATTTTCTCGATTTTTTCGCCGATGTTGCCGAGAAGTTGTATTCAGGACCCTCGTCGACTTTTTGCCGAGGCCGAATTTTTCAACATTGCAAAAATCTATTAAAGTCACTCCATAGCTCTTTATTAGGAATTCTTCTATGGGTTCCAAACACTTCTTACTTAGACATCATTACTTTGTCAAATTTGCATTTAACTGTGGCCTAAGCTCTCTCACCTCCTTTTTTCATGCACTTGGATTGCTGGGATTTATTATCTCCTTCGCCTCTCTCTTCCTGGATGATTTGGTCACTCTAGGGTGTCTTCAACTCCATTAATACATGCATCTTGGTCTTTTAAAAGCCATCCTAAGGGAAGTTCAAACAGATCTTTGGGTGAAGAAGGTAACTTCTCACTAAGGGTACCAAGGGTTTCAAAATGCATTGATAGATTGACCATTAGTGTGTGATTTGCTTGTATGTTTTAAAACATGCATACATATATATATAAATATAAATATGCTTTGCTTGGTGTATGTTTTAATACATACATACTGACATACATATGTAAGTATGTATGTATGTATGTATTGAGATAGAGGTCTAGGTTTGTTTGTTTATTTAAATTGGTTCCTCGTATCATGATATGGTAACACACCTAAATTTAGCATTACAAGTGAACCATTACATACATACATATGTAAGTATGTATGTATTGAGATAGACGTCTAGGTTTGTTTGTTTATTTAAATTAGCTCCTCGTATCATGATATGGTAACACACCTAGATTTAGCATTACAAGAGAACCATTAGCACTAGCACCATCCAATTTGGTTACCTGCAGCTAAGCAATTGTGAGTAGGGGTACTATTTGGCCAAAGTCACCCAAGATTCACACATGGCCCCAATAGTTGTTTCTTTGAGAGTGTTTGACTCTTGTTGTGAGAGGGATGCACTAGTGGGAGAGTCTCATGGAAGCGAATTGTCTCATAGCCCAGTTTCATCTATTGTTGACACCTACAATCCGTGTTTTAAAAACTAGTTGAACCAAAAGCGGAACCAGAACCAGAATCAATTGGTTTGACCTTAAACAATGATAAACTGGCACTTGAACTAGTTCAATTACTGGTTTTGTATCAAACCAGTTGGATCAAATGATTCTGCTCTGAACCAGCCTCGGACCACCCACAACAAAACAAAAAAAACTAACCTCCCCTCCCACCCCACAATCATAAGACAATGTTATATAAGGACACCTACTCTGTCTAGCTCACACCTCTCTCATTGAACATTTGTGAGCATTTGGTGTTTGTAGAGCTGCATTGAAGAGTTGTGATTCAGAGTGAGCTTGCAGCTTGTTAGGCATCTTTGCAGGTTGTTTATGTATTTTATTTCGAGTATTTATTGCATTTAGCACCATTCCGCTATATTCACCATTACATCGTATATACATGTAACAAACTTTGCATATTTGATCTCATATGGTTTGGATATATATATAAAATTAAAATTTTCATATTTTATGTATTTTGAAGTAAACCAGTTCATAAACGAGTTGTCGATTGATTCCAATCCAAGTCCAATCTAATACTCGGTCGATTCCAAGTCTGACTCTAACTTTTAAAACATTGATTCAAGTTTCTTAGACTAGGATGTTCACTACTTAAGGTGTGCTTGGCACATGTCGGCATTTACACACCTTGGCACATGTGGGGCACACTACTTGAGTTAGTTACTTGGAGAAGCACACTTTGGACAAGTTGTCTTGTAACCACTTACCCTTAGCACATGTGACGCACACTATTTAAGGAAGGGTGCATTACTTAGGTTGAGGTTTGACCTTGTTGAAGGAAGAATCTCTTAGACAGTTAATGAATTCATTAAGTGGGCTTTGTCAAGGTGGAGCATTCTGCTTGTGGACCCATTCTCCTTTGTGGGCCTATTCTAGTGTTTTAGGTTACTTGTAATCTACTCCTCTTACTTGTTTTAGGTTGCTTAAATAGAGAGTAGAAGAGTAATGTGATAGTTGTAGTGTAATGAATGTGAGAAGCAGCGTGCTCTAGGAGGATCAATTTTGCATTGTGAGCTTGTGAGACATTGTGTATGTAATATTATTTTCTTAAAAAGATGTGATTGTTGGTGCAAAGTGTTCGCTGATATAATTTTCCAGATCTGATTTATCTTCTCAACACTGGGTCTTACAAAGTTAGTATGCTGTCCTCATTTGCTCTAGATCTATCTTTTCAGAGTTGTTATTTATTAAATGTTGGGCAGTCGCAGATTTAGCAAGTTGATCTGATTTTCAGATCCTTATGTTATTATACAACTATGGAGTTTTGATTAATGTTTCTAAAGTTTTCAGATTCAACTGTAGGGTTTAAGTTATATGAATGCAGATTTGTTGTCATGAGGTGAAATTCTAACATGGTATCAATGTTATGCCGCTGGAATTTTCCATCCAAGTGCATGGAGCATATAGCAACCTGAGAGAGGAAGCTGAGAACAAAAGATGTGAGCGGGTGCAATTACCAAAAAATCTCTAGGGATTAGAGTAAATCCATTCACGTAAGAGAAACCAAACCCTTTGGTAGGTTAGTGGGTGTGATGCCTAAGACACTCCACGAAGTGGAGTATGTTTTTTATGCCCAAGGGGGATGATTTGAACATGTGACAGGTTGTTGTTCTGGCTAATCTGTTTTGATTAAAGTTGTGTTCAATGGCACTGCAATAATGGCTAACTTGGTGTCAAGTCACCTAGAGTGCAGTCAACTAGAGGGAGCTTCCAACTTCACCCCCTAGAAATGCAGGTCATAGATGCTAATGGAAGAGATGGATATCTGGAGCATAGTTGAAGGGAAGGCTACAGTTCCCATCAATCCCTAACAATTGGCTCAGTATGATCAATATGAGAAGAAAGTTATTAAGGCAAAAAGGATCATCTTAGATTTCATAAAGAATCACCTGATTCTTCATATCACGAGCAAATCGACAAAGGAGCTGTATGAGGCATTGACTTATCTATATCAAAGAGTCAATGTTTTGTGAAAATTGCTCCTAAAGAATAAAATCACCCATATTTGCATGAGTAAAACAGAGCGTGGCCAATTAACTGATGAAGATCATCGAGCTTAGAGATTAGCTCTTTGCAATCAATATCAAGATCAATGATGAGAAGTTAGTGCCCGTTGTGCTAAACAGTTTCTCACCGCCATTGGAAACTTTTGTGTAGGATGTTGGTGCTTGAGAACACCTACTGATGTTTGAGAAGATTTGGGATGCATTTATCCAAGAAGAAACAAGGCAAGAAACACAGTGGCAGCCAAAATAGATAATGTTCAACAAATTGCTCTCATCAGGAAGATGACTAAAGGTAGAAAGAAAGGATCCGAGAGGGGTGAAAAAGAATAGGCATGTTCTTCTAATCATGGTAAGAAGGATTTGACTCATGTGACATGTTTCAAATGTCACAAGAAAGGGCACTGTGCTAGTCAGTGTTTTGAAAAGAAGAAAGGGAAGGATAAGCAGCAGTAGAAGCACGTTTTAGGGAGTACATAAGCGTTTGTCAGAGTGGCTGAGTAGACATCTAAGCTTGAAACTGCTTTCTCTATAGTTTCATGCCTTTTCAGCAATACCACTTCCGACTTCCGATATTGGTTGGTATGTGGGGATAGTGGAGCAGCAAGAAATATAAATTTCAAGAAAATGATCTTCAGCAAATTTCAAGAACAAGACGCTGGCATGCAAGTGGAGTTGGGTGACAATGCCACACATCTAGTGACTATAATGGGATCCATTTCTTTCTAGATACATTCAAGTGATGGTCTCAACTTACGTGATGTTCTGTTGCATGAGAGTGACGAGTTGTAGGAGCTATGGCACAAGTGCTTTGGTCACTCACACTGTGGAGCACTTTCTCTCTTGAAAATATGGTGCAAGGATTGCTAGACTTTCCAAGGTGTTACCATTCAAACTAGCAGTCCTGAATTAGCAGCACAATGTGGTCTGAATGCTAGTGAATGGTAAGCACGTGGGAGAGGTCTAGGCCCAAATGTCACCACAGCCCAACCTCTCAACTTCTTCGGGTAACTCATAAACCCAAGGGAGAGCCCTTAAAGATACATGCAAGCACCAATACATACAAATACCTTTCCACAACCTTTTAGCTAGATCAATGCCTTATCTGTAGTCAACAATGAATAATATAAACACATAAATCAGAATAAAGGAGTTAATTCAGTTTATTGATCAATATGACAACTTTCAATATATTTCACAAATCCCCGTGCAAGGGTTTCACACCTCCCAAAGGTAATACCTCAGAAAGGTGTGCTCTGAAGGGAAGAGAGCTAAGTGGCCTAGGGCACACCTTTTGGCCCAATCAAAGCTGCAAAATACCCAACAAAAACCCTAATTCAAAAAAGCTGCAAAATACTCCACAAAAACCCTAATTCAACAAATTCATGCTTCCCAATGCGCTAGGGAAAAATGGGACACCCTTCATGTTCTGTGGATAAATCCACTTGGGCGAAATTGATGGGTGAACCAGAATTTCCAAATAGTAAATAATTTTGGTTTTAGAATTTATTCAAAATTTTAGGGCTTTTTTGACAATATATCATTTTTAGGGTTTTTTAACATAAAAAATGGGGACACCCTCAAAGATCTGTGGATAAATTAGGGATAAATCAGAATGAAGTGTTCAGCAAGTTCATAGAATACAAATCCTTCATTGAAAATCAGACAAGGAAGAAGATCAAAGTGCTTAAATCTAATAATGGAAGAGAGTACACCTCTAAGGACTTTGATACCTTTTGCAGAGAGGCGCTGATCAAGGAGTTGAAAATGTCGGGGCTTAAAAGTATGCCTTAAGCTAAACTAGGGCACACCTTTTGGCCCAATCAAAGCTGCAAAATAACCAACAAAAACCCTAATTCAACAAAGCTGCAAAATACTCAACAAAAACCCTAATTCAATAAATTCATGCTTCCCAATGCGCTAGGGAAAAATGGGACACCCTTCATGGTCTGTGGATAAATCCACTTGGGGGAAATTGATGGGTGAACCAGAATTTCCAAATTGTAAATATTTTTGGTTTTAGAATTTATTCACAATTTTAGGGCTTTTTTGACAATATATCATTTTTAGGGTTTTTTTAACATAAAAAATGGGGACACCCTCAAAGATCTGTGGATAAATCCACTAAGGCGAATTTTTAGGGATAAATCAGAATGAAGTGTTCAGCAAGTTCATAGAATACAAATCCTTCATTGAAAATCAGACAAGGAAGAAGATCAAAGAGCTTAAATCTAATAATGGAAGAGAGTACACCTCTAAGGACTTTGATACCTTTTGCAGAGAGGCACTGATCAAGGAGTTGAAAATGTCGAGGCTTAAAAGTATGCCTTAAGCTAAACTAACTTCCCATAAATGAATGAAGCACCCTTAGCAAAATGAGAAGATAGAGAGGAAGATTAGATCCATCATCAACATTGCTTAAACCATGATCCATGACTTGGATTTACCCATGCGTCTTTTGGCGAGAGTGTAACACAATAATCTATATCTTGAACCATCAACTAACAAGCGTAGTTTTGTTGGATATAGCAAGACATCCAAGGCTTACTGAATCTACATTTTAGTGCAACAAAAGACAATAGTATGCAGAGATGTAAAGTTTGATGAGGATGGATGGTCCTCAAAATTACACAAGCCTTCCATAGAGATTGAAGAAGCCGAAAAGTTGGTTGTCCCAAAGTCTGATATGAAGTTGGGGAAATCAGATTCAGATCAGCAATGTCCCAGTCAAGGAAAAGAGGTTTCATTGCCCTCAAATTCAGCAAGGATGTCGAGATGGCTTACTCAAACATTACAAGATGCACAGGAGCAAGTGGGACAAGGTAAGGCTGTACTCCCGTTTTTTTGTTTCTCCTACCCTCCTCTTTTCCCCTTTTCCCCTCAGGGCACTGTCAATGGACCAATCATGGGATGAAGAGGTTTAGTTAGTTGCTTGGGGCACAATGGTTGTTTGAGGCAAGTTGAATGAAGCCTCTCATTGTTACCTCAAGCCTTGCACAGCATGGATATCAATCTACATTGGTGTGCCCCCTTTGCTCCTATCAAGGCAAGCTTCCTTCTTGCTTCTTTCTCCATCTGCCTTCACTTGGCCCCTATCCTCTTAGTAGTGGGTGTCACCCTTGCCCTGCTCAAGACAGGTTTCTAACGTTTGTGTTGTAGGTACATAGCTTGGTCAACATCACCACCCTTGCACTTCATCGAGATCATCTCCAGCACACTTTCGCATGCTTTTACATTTCATTTGCAACATATCTCTTTTTCATAACTCACATGCAACTTGTAGCATACCTTAGTGGGTTTTCTTGTGTTGTTAGCATGTCCCCAATGTGCTACCACATGGCATCAGCATAAAGATAAATGCAAGTATGATTTGTTACTTCTCCCCTTTCTCATTTTGGCATTTACTTTTTGCATTTTACTTTCATAGTCTAGTTATGTTTGCTTGCATGACAATTATATTTGTTCCTTATTTGTACCCTTCCCAACGTTTTTTCCAGGTCATGCATCCATTTGTCGTGTTGCTTGTCATCAAGATGCCCAAGTGTGGCTCTTGTGGTTCTGCACATATGTCACAATGTTTGGATATGAAAAACTCCATGATGGCCATCAGGCAAAACCTTTCCCTACTCATGTAAGGGCACCAGTTTGTTCTGCACCCATCAATGGGCACCCTCCCCTTTTCATACATCATTGCATTTGTGAATTGCTGTGGCATTCTTTTCTCTTTACCTTCTATGCTTTCTACACCTTTGATTCACTTTCATGGCAGTTCACTCTTACTTCATAGATAGAGGCTTCTACCTTGGAGTCAATCCATAGTGTATGGATTTCACACTCGGTACTCATCATACACATAACCCTTTGAATGTGGTCACGTAGAGTACCCATGGCACATTCATCATACATGACCCACCGATAAGATGACAACCAAGGCCTTCCACTTGCTCTCGCAACAACCCATTGTGATGATTTACCTCCTTTGTGTCACCTTGTCTATAGCCTAGACACATGACCATGGTCTATTCACTTGATGTCTAGTGCTTAGAAGAAGTCACATTTGCCTTTGTCTCCCTTGTTTGTCCCTTGGTCACATGTTTGGCCCTGCTAAACCCTTTCGGTTTTCAACTTGGGGCATTTTCCAAGTGACTTGATCAAGCCTCAAGCTTTGTGCCCTTGATTTGGTCTTCTTTGGTTGGGAACAGTGTTTTAAGACTCAGCTGATTCAACCTCATACTCGACCCTTAAATTGGATCAGGGACCAGTTTGGTACCAAACCGCCTGGTTCCTAAACCAGTCCAACTTGACTGAATTTGTACAAACTCAACCAAGTTCGTACCGACTTGGCTAAGTCAATACCTTCAATCCCTACAGGCCGTTGTGCCCTTTTGGACGAAAACATCAATTTTAAAAAAAATATGTATAAAAACCCTAAAGCACACAATCTAGAAGCTTGTTACTGTTTCAGGCTATCAGCTATTTTAATATATAAGAATTTCCCCGACTGTAGCATCCTTTACATTGACATCAAGTTGTATATATGAATGCACTGGGGATAATTACAATTAAAATTCCTTTCTGTGGAAAGGAAGTAAATCATGTTTGAACGTTACATACAGTTTGAAAGTTAAAAGTTAAAACACAGTTGGCAGAAGATTTCCAACATTCTGCAAACATGTTAGATATGACAAGTTAACATTTAATGAGGTACTATACACTCATAAAAGTAAAACTACTACGTAACCAAATTTAATTTCCTATTGTTAAGGTTGAAAATTAAGATTAGCTTCTCTCATATCAAAGTTGCCGCATTTGGACTCAGCAAATACTCGGCTGACCTGGAAATCTGCAAGACTCGGGGACTCGAGAAAGATTCAGGAAAGAAAAAGAAAAAATTCTTAAAATATGGTCTAGACATGTCTCGGTGAGTCTGGTGAGTCATGGCCAAGTCTTGGCAAGTCTGGCTAAGTATTGGCAAGTGGCAAGTTCAGGGCCGAGTATGAGGTAAGTACTCGGCCTAGCTAAGACTCGGCAAGACTCACAAGTCTCGGCCAAGTCATACTACACTAACAGATATCATCTTGCTGCTCTGCTTGTAAAATAAATAAGCAAATAAAGTACAATGGAAAGAAGAATATGACAAATAAATAACAATAAAAGCAAGATTAAGCATACTTCAAAAGGTTGGAAATTACCTGGGGTCCAAAAAGGGCCTGAGGTCAAGCCTCTCTTGAAAGGTAACATGACCACTTAACTTGCTTAAGCGCCCTCGAATGTCTTGGCTAAATCTCTTTAAATGTATCGTTAGAACAAGTGGTGCCTTGCTTATGAGATATTGCTTAGTTGCTTCCTGTATTATGCCATTCACTTCAGGTTCTTTTTTCTTTGATTTTCTTTTCTCCAGTCTATTATGTCCTTTCCCAGTTGACCTAAATTTTTGGGGCTGAAAATCACATTCTCCCAAATTTGCTGAACTCCCATCACCCTCTACCACTGAGCTTGTGGAAGAAGGCCTTTCAGCTTGATTCATCTCATCAATTTCTGGACTGTATTCAGCCCCACAAATCCCTAAAACACTTTTTTTAGAATAACCATCTGCTTGACTGCATGGAGCCACTTGAGCAGAAGAATCATTTATTGTTATATCATTAGAAACACTCACAGGGACAGTGTCTTTCCCTGCAGATTCCCTTCTCATTTGATGGTCCCCGTGGTTAGATGGTTGACCATTGTCTATATCATTTAAACTAGACAGAACCTCAGTCTGCTGACATTCAGTTTCATTCTCACACTGAGCACTGCATCTTACCTTCTCATAAATTCCATTGCATGTTCCTCTCTCACCATGTATGTGAGACTCATCTGCATTTATAGCAGAAGTTCCAGAACACCTTGTCGAAGTGCAATCATCAAACTCTGTATCTCTTACGGTCTCAAGTAAGTCAGGCTTCTCTCCATTTTCCAATTCCACCTGTTTCTCACCCATTGACAATGCATCTGAAATATTAAACACTGATCCTGCAGTCAACCTGCTGCTAATTCTCATGCCACTCTCTTCTTTTCCTGACCTCTTTTCAAGATTATCAGAACTTTTAACAAGCTTAGAAGCACATTTCTCACATTTCCACGCATTTTCTCCACTAAGGAGCTCTGACCTTGTGAAATCAGCCAAGCAACCATCAACAGACATTGGAAAAACTGTGGCGTCAATCTCTTCTTCCTTTATTTCAGTAGGAACGGAGATACCCATATCCAACAAACAATCTCCACCATTTTCATCATACAAAAATTTCTCAGAATCAACCTCTTCTGATCCTTCTTTCTGAACAACAGATATATCATCCTCATCAAACAGTTGCCCAAAACCATCAAAAGGCTCAGGGTCCATAACCAATGAGCTACTGACATATAACTGTTTGTCTAAGGCATCATTGGTATCCAACTGAGCCAAATCTGGAGACTTGCTAGTTACCTCCAGATCGTTACCAGCTACAGAATCCATTTCTTTGTAAGGAAGTAACAATACCTCTGAATCCCCAACCACAGGAAGAGGAGACTCTGTTTGAGAGTCATCAGGCTGACTTAAATCAGATTCAGGAATGGAATTTTCTACATAATGATTCTCAACTTGCTGCACATTTTCCAATGTATCAAAAGGACCTTGTCCTTGACATAAAATATCCTCAGATCCAGTTGTGGATCCAAGATAGTCCATCCATCCAGTATCTTCTTGTGAACCGGATCCATTCCATCCCGTATCTTCTTGTGGACCAGATTCATTCCAATCAGTATCTTCATTCAAAGCAGGTCCATATACAACTTTTCCTTCCAACGATTCATTCCAATCAGTATCTTCATTCAAAGCAGGTCCATATACAACTTTTCCTTCCAACGGAGAGGGCTCATTTTCAGCTTTTTCTTCTGTTTCAGTAGTTCTGTTATGCACAATAGGTGGAGAGGTTGCCTGAGAAGTTATATCTACCTCTGCCTCTGATTGAATCTGTAGGGCTGCTCTGAGCCTCCCCTCTCCATAGCCAATATCGCTACTTCTTGCATCATTCTTCAATTGTGCTTTTGAAGATGATGGGGCTCTTTGTCGAGGCAATGAGACTTTCTTTGCTCTTGGTATAGTCGGGATAGGCAATGACAAATCCAGAAACGGCTCGTACACCACCGAATAATGATCACATTTACAGCAGCGAACAGTGCTACACAGTTGACCATCAAATACACGATTCACCAATGTTGCTATTTTAGAAGCACCATTCCTATAGTTTGACTTTTCATCTGTTGCACCTTCGGCTGCCTCATCATCTCTAGGATTCTCATCTATATAATTTGTGTGGATAATGCCTTTTGACTTGCTTACACTTAATTCTTCTGTGTGTAAGTTGTCCAGTAAACACCTCAGCAACTCATGGCTATCCTGCTGCTGATATCCCCTGAATTGAGAAGCCTTGGCACAAATAGCTCCGAAAAGAGCCTTGGGGCTGATGGCTCCAATCCCTTTCATCCCCTTTTTAAATCCATTTTCATCTCCTTGCCCCAACCCATCTAAACTTGTTTCTACATACAGCTTCCTCAGAGCCGAAGTTATTGGTCCTTCGGGAAGTTCTGCGGGTTTCATGAAATGATCACGAAGCACATCCAATGCAAGCAAATTCTGCATAACCGAATTGAAAAAACAAGTATTACCCAGATTCATAAGACCTCTAACTATATGGCTGCTGCTCCTGTTGCATATACCATTCGTTTCATCTGAACTCTGAGATTCAACTTTCCCGGCGAGCCCCAGAACACCTTCCTCATCCTTAAACCCAATATCATTATCAACCTGTGATTGATTCAGCAGTTTCTCCTGCACCAACTTCAGGGCCTGCATCTGCAAACTCTGATAGCCATCTTCACCTTCACCATGCGGCGCGACAGAACTGTCTTGCACAGTGGTTTGGCATAGAAAACACCAGCAATGGAGCTTGCCATTGCATTGCAAAGCATAAGGGTGACGTGTATAGAGCCAGTGCTTCCAAGCATGCCCATCAGTATCCATTTCTTCTTCATCATTCCCACAACCCATATTGGCACAAGCCAAACAAACCCAAATGCTTACTGATGAAAAATCCTTGAGCACCCTCTTGTTTTTTCCAGGTTTACCTTTTCCTTTCTTTTCCTTCTTCCCTCCACCGCTCTTCAGACATCCCTGACATTGTAAAACTGATGACTTTGCAAGTTGGGTGTTCAGTTTCTCCAGATGAATGCCCTTATCCAAATGTTTACAACCTATATCTGAGGTTATATTTTCCTTGACTTCAATCTTCTGTGCTGGAGTGATATTGGAGGGGGGCTTCTTAACCCTTTGCCCAGATCCATTGTGGGTCTTCTTCTTGGCTTTCTTCCCCATGTATGCCTATGTCTGTGTCTTACTGTAGGGTTATCAATCAATGTAACCCTTCAGAGGTCTGTAACAACCAAAGAAATCATTGTAACAACCAAATAAATCATTGCCCCTTGTCAACTTAGTATTTCATTCAGTTGGGCTGAAGGGAAAGAAATACAAACAGATTCAAAATCAACGATGCAAAGAGTAGAAAGCCTCAAAATCATTAATCCTTACCTCTTGATCGACACAAATGAGAATCAATGAGTTGAGATCACTGAGCAACGAGTTCTAGTTGTTCGGTATCCTCCGCCATTGAATTCTGATATGGAATTGAAAGGCCCTGCGGGATCTTTAGCGCTGTGAGCATGGATTGGGAACAATTGTTGGCAAAATTATGCGCTCATTGCCCGGGTTTTATATAGTATTCGTTTGATTCTAAGTAATCGGACTAATTGTTTCTACATCTATTGAACTTTCAATTGAAAATTATTTGATTGGGGTAAACAAGTGCTGCTTTTGTGTAAACACGTCCCCGATTATAAAAATAATCTAAAAGTGGAGACCAATTTTTAGAACTTGGTGATGGAATCTGTTATCTTGAGATTGGCTCACCCTATAAACAAATTTATGAGGCTTATTATTGAAGCATGCATCCAAACACCTTTGATGGTAATATTTTATTACGTAGATAATTGTGTCCAACATTTCTAACTTAATGTGTAGGAGATGTTTATTTAGGTGTAAAAGAAATAACATGAAAAAAATCCATAAAATTTAATATATATTTATATATTATAACAATAATAATAATAGATTATATATATTATAACAATAATAATAATATAGATTAGAGTGTATATATATTTATTTTAAGTTTTAGATTTTATATGGGTTTTGATTGAAATCTATCAAAGTTTTTTGGTAAAATTCAAATTTAGAAATGTTCAAATTATGTTTTTGAATTTATAAATAAATTCAATACCATCAAATACTTTTATGGCATCTAAATTATGCAATTTCTATAGCTAATATATGTGATTCAAAAAAAATTTACAAATTTTCAATTGACAAAACAGGATAGAAAATATACTTGAACAAAAGGTTGAAAACATGGAATATTTAGACTACACACACACACACACACACATATATATATATATATAAGAAATATATTCTATAGTGCCATTAGTTACAAATGTATGAAGGTATGGATAGGTGGAGACTATAAGTAGCATAAGGGTTGTCGTGAATCTTATTTGAACCCATTTCCTAAACATTGACAACTATTATTAGTTTTTGCAATGGACACTGATGAGGAGCTAGTTGATTTTGATGGGAAAGATGGGCCAAAACATGATTCGATCTTCTAATCCCTTGTAAGGTTGTTAGAGGTATGGGAAAGTTCCAAGGTGTTTAATGACCTTATTAAGCCTAAAGGGATGGGCCCTTATGAATGGTCGATCGATTGTTACTTGGACACATGCTCTCCTTCTATCCTCTTATATAGGTCTAGCTTAGATCTCAAGTTATCAGTCGATCCTTTGTTTGTACATGCCTTGGATTCGGGAGTTGATGAGTATACGTCATATTTAGATGCCAATGAGGCCTTTGATCTACGGTAGTTCTCGAGGGAGGATGGTTCTGTAGAAGTCATAGAAGGTTCAGGCTCCATGGGTAGTAGGCTTGATCTAACTCATCTTTAAGAGTTTAATCCTATTGTGGGGATGGTGAAGAAGGCTAAGAAGTGTCAACAAGTCCTCAAAAGTCACAGTGGGGGTGTGACTCTAGTTGTTGGTGATGACCTTAGAGTAGATCAAATTCTATATACCTACATAATCACACTCTGGTGGGAAATTTCCTTGAGCAAAGGGTCTTAATGGAGCAAGGATCTACTTGGATACAATTTATCTAGTAGCCACTTCTGGGGTATATCCCAACCTTCCATATTTTAACTAGAGGTTGGCTTGGGCTCTGTTGAGGCCTGGAAATTCGCATGCAACAACAGCAAGGGATTCTCCCCAATCAACGTTCCCAACTAGCCCGTGACTGTTTGGTGTAGGGAATCCGTCTGGTTTGCAGTCCGGCTACCGTAGGTCAAGTAACAAAAACAAAAGGTTTTACCGGTTGCGGCCTGGTCCACCATGTATTTTTTTTTTTTTGACTAAAGTATGATATGCAAGTGCCTATTTAACATGCAGATTGACATAGAATACGAGGAGCGGTCACAATGTGATGCGCAGGTTCTTACCTCTCATCTTAAACTATCTCGCATCTAAATCACACACAGCAAGAAATTACAACTAACTACCTAACCTATCCCTAGGGAGCAAAGTTATCATTCATTAATGAGTAATGTAATTTGTACATGCATTATGAAAAATCACAGATAGCTGATACTTCTTTCAAAACGCATGAACATTAAAAGATATTTGAACAACCAAATAGCCAATTGTTTATGAACAACATTCATTACTCACAGTGGAAATCTTCATAAAATAAACCAGAAAACATTCATACAAGAACATAGGTTCAAAGAGTTAGAATGGTCTCATAGTTAATGGACACAAAGCTGAAAACGAAATAGTTCCTCTTCAACAAATCCATAGCACAACATTTGAATATTCCACCAAGCTTTCTCCAACAGGCAAACTGTAATTATCTATTGCAAAAGGAAATAGTTCTTCTTACAATATGTCTTCACAAATCTAACAGGGAAAAAGTCCCTAGTAACTTCTAACTTTCAAATATTTAAACAAAATCAATAGACCGCTTGGGTTCCCCCCCAAACGTGTGACTCTTCGGTTCTTTGAGCATTTCATATTCCTCCTTTTCATCTTTTCTACGCAAGCTCATTATTAGCTGACTAACTGACGGACTTTTCAGATCTGTGTATTTTGTTGCTTTCGATTTTGTCTTTTCCTTCGCTTGTCTCCCTTGCGACCCTGCCGATTTCGATTTGATTTTTTACAAAACTGTCAAGCTACGCCTTCACACCGTGGTCGCCCCAACAGTCCCTTGAGTTCTACCTGCAATCAATTACCGTGCGTCATTAGTTGGAATGGCATTTTAAAACATTAACTTAAACCACCTGAAAATGGCTAATCCACAAGAAAACGGCCAGGCGCATCCCTTGATCTGAGAAGTTTAATGAACGGAAGAGTTTTGACTAAGCCTCGAGCGGGAAAGTTCTAAATCGGAAGTCGGAAGGATATCAACATCGGACGCGAAAAAGCTTTCCTAGCCGCAACGGCGGAAAAGGAAAGGTTAAGGATACACGACCCGCGGGCGGGAAAACTCTCAATCGGAAGTTGGAAGGCTTTACACTTCGGAGGCTAAATGACTTTCCCGGCCACAACGGCGGAAGAGAAAAGGCTTCGGGTACTCGACTGAAAGATTAACACACATCGGCAATCGAAACGCTTCACGCTTCGGGTGAAGAATTGATTTAGGAACCGCAACGGCGAAAGATAAAGAGGTTACGGACTCGCAACCCAAGCGCAGGCAGACTCTTCAATCGGTAGTCGAAGGATATTAACATCGGAAGCCCAAACGATTTGCCTAGCCGCAACGGCGGAAGAGGAAATAACAAATCCTTCCGATGTAAACCAAAAGATCGGTCGATTGAGAAAATGTGTTCGAGAAAACTTAGAAGCCAAGTCTGATTATTTTGCTGCAACGGTGGGATTCAAAATGACTAGACGTCCGGAAAAGGAAAAGCATTTCGCCGCCGCAACGGCGGAAGCCCGAGACTTACGGGGCCGGCTAAAATCACAAAGCGGGAGCCGAACATTCAAACAGGGATCGAAAGATTTAGCAGTTTTCCATCCGCAACTGTGGAAGAAGAAGTCATAAAAAGTTCCAATATAAAACCAGAAAGCAGCCGATGTGAAAACCAACGAAGCCAAAACC
Organism: Pseudotsuga menziesii; assembly: GCA_001517045.1. Classification (NCBI taxonomy): domain Eukaryota; kingdom Viridiplantae; phylum Streptophyta; class Pinopsida; order Pinales; family Pinaceae; genus Pseudotsuga; species Pseudotsuga menziesii. The sequence continues at coordinate 435,701 of LPNX010812302.1, forward strand.
GCTTATCCATCCGCAACGGCGAGGGGAAAAAGGCAAATACATTTCTGATTCAGACATGCTGAAAACGCATTTAAGAGCAACGATGAAGTCTGAACAAACCGTGGATTGTCTCAAGCATTAGAGGAAAATCAAACAAGTGATAAATCAATTCGAGCAAATGAAAATCATTATGAAAAAATCATTAGATCAAATCAAAGAATAAAATCGAACTAATCCAAGCAAAAAGGAGGGTCCCGAAATTTTGGGAATTTTGGGAATTTGTTGCAGCTGCAACAATTGGCGACTACCTGGTGAACCCCAGATTTTTGAATTAACTCCTTCCCAATTTAAGACTGTCTGGACAAAACTTAAATCTTCTAGATGTTTGTATTCCTAAGTTGGCCAACCTATGCATTTAAATCATTGGGAAGTAGTCCATTCTTTGGGAAATGGTAACATCAGCAATAGTGCAAGTCTGAATAACTCTTTTGAGGCCAAATAAGTGAGATTTATTTTACCCGTCCTTAGGTAGTTTCGAGCTTGAACTCCACAGGATTGTAACATATAATAAATAGCACTATCCATTTGTTCCTCATTCCCATGCCAACTGCACTTTTGTGCTATTTGAACTTTAGTTCTTGTGAGTCCTCCATCTGCCTTTCTTTCTGAATTTTATTCAGGCTCCTCTATCCATAGTGTCCTTTTGTGTGAGAGAAGAATTTACTGTTCATCTCACGAATGGAGAGGAACTTTCGGCAATTTGAAATTCATGCTTTTGATACTTTGCTTTGATATGTATTGTTTCTTTAAGGAGTTTTGACTCTTGATAGCTTTTAGCTTTTCTGAAATTATGGCATGGGATCATTTATATATGATGTACTGTCTACTTTGCTTCCTTTCCGTGGGTCCTCTGCTTTCACTGCCTTGGACATCTTAGATGTGAAATGGATGGAGCCTCGAAATAGTATTCCAGACCTGCTACTTCTGAGTTATTTACAGGGGTTAAGTAGAACTTCAATGAATGCATGGCCAATTAGGAACACTGCTACTAGAAGACAATCAATGTTTCAAAGCACAGTCTTTGCTCAAGATTTCAGTTAATTAAGAACCCTGACATTTCCATTGCAACCAATGTTTGCCTCTTTATTCAAAACCAAAGAAATAGCAACCAAGCATTAAACTTAAAAGAAAACAACATCAAAGCAGTAAATCAAAAGAAAACAGCCTCAAATCAATAAACAAAGAAAATAACATCAAGCATTAAAGAAAACAAATCAATTTATTTATGTACAAAATGAAAAGAAAATGTGGGCCCGCCCTTAAAAAAAATCTTCAGTCCAACGAGTTAAAGGGCTAGGCTGCAGTGCAGGATGAAAATCTATCCATGGTCTAAGTGTACCATTTTTGAAATCGAGACCATGTCTATTAGTCTACCGTCATCCTTTTCAGCCGAAGGAAGTTGAAGGAGCTCAGGCTGAGTGTCAATTGTAGAACTGGCCTTTATTGAGGTATGATGTCTTAGCTTAAGCTCTATTAGATCATTTCCCAGGACAGAATCAGCAGATTCATTACCTTCTCCTAGCTTAGTGACAGTATGCTTCATGTAAGGCTCTCTCAAAATTTTAATCTGATTTGGGGTACCCTTGAGAGGTAACAATAAATGAGACCAATCTGAAGCGAAATAACCTTTCAACCTGGCAGACCAATCTCGGTTGAGAATAAGCCCATATCCACCCGATATGTCAGCCACCATAATGTCAATAAATTGACATATCTTGTTATTTGCAGAAAAGCGAATGAGGACATTTTTCATCTCTCCTACTACTTTGACACCTGTGCTATCTAATTGCGTTACTTCCCAAGGTGTGGACTCTGGCTGTCCATTAATCTTTTTGCAAACCTCCAGTGGCATAACATTCACCGCTGATCCAGAATCTACCAAGCAATTATGCACATTATGATTCAGCATTTCTAAGGTCAAAAGAAAAGGCGGGGTGTCAATTTTTTCTTCCCAACCTGGTTCTATGTCTTCTTCTCCTGGTTGGTTTTGAGTGGATATATCCTTGTTAAGCTCTTCAGTTTCTTTAGTGTTTTCCTCATTAACACCTAACTGTTCTTCCACAAGTTTGACAGGCTCACTGATTCGCTCGATTTCTTGGTTGACAATAGTGACTTCAAGTGTTTTATCTTTATCCTTCACATCGACCTGTCTTTTGACATCCTCCTACAATTTTTTAACCTTCGAAATTATTGCATTGTCCTTAATTGTTAGGTTCATATCTTTTGTTGCTGTAGGTGTGTATTCAGACTTGAGGGCCTTCTTTTATGTGTTGAACAGCGAGACACCATTCCATAAGAACATGGTATCATTATCTTGTTTCTCTATGGTCTGGTTTTTCTCTTCTTGTTCATCACTGTCTTCAGTCAATTTAAATTCCAGCAGCTTATTCATCACCAATGTTATTGAATTTAACCATTGAGGACACTTCTTTTCAAAATGAGGTTGTTGGTGGAAAGTGCAGAAATTGTCCCCCCTACCTCTGTTATATTCATTGATGCTGAATTTGGGGGAGGGATTTTCCACTGGTTGCTATCCTCTCTTTTTGGATAGTATGGTTTGTAAGTTTTCTGGATTTTCCTTTCTTTCTCCAAATCTATTATTCGGTTGGATAGTTTCTGCATCATTTTCAGCATTCCCTCAAAATCATGTGATTGCTCCTCTTTGGGTTTAGATAGCCATAGGGTTTTCCTCCTGGTAGTCTTTTCTTCAGGTAGATCAGGATAATCTTCTATACTTTCCCTTTCAGCTTCTACTCTTTCTGCCTCTTCATAAGTCTCTACCAATGTAGGTTTGGCTTTCATCTTGGCAAACATGGCCAGCTCAAGTCCTAAGGCTGAGATATAATACTCAAATAAGACCTTGTCTGAGGGTCTGTCAGCTTCAAAAAAGTTCTTTAAATACATTGAAAATCTTTGAGTGAAACTATGTACCTTCTCATTCTTCTCTTTCTTTAACAAACCAAGACCTTTCATTAGTGAGGCATGTGTCTTCAGGACTGTGTATTTACTTCAGAAAACCCTTTCGAAGGTGTCCCAATCAAGAATGGAATTTGCAGGCAAACCGAAATACCAGGAGGCTGCTGCTCCTTTCAGGGTATGCGGGAACAATCTACAGACCACATCTTCATACTCCCCAGCCCTTAGCCCTTCAATTGCTAAATAGAAACTTTGCAAGTGGTCATCTACAACAATCCTTTCCTTGGGGTCAAATTTAGGCAACAGCTTGTCAAAAGTTTGCGGTAGGTTATGCAGAGGAGGTGTTAGGTTCAGAGGTGATTTAGCTCTCCAAGCCGACAATGGGTTGGGCTGATTCACAATCACACCAACCATGAGCACAGGTATAAGAACAAGATTATGAGCAAAGAGCAATGTAAGATGAAACCAGGTTTACCTGCTTCAAAGGTGGAACAAAACCTGTAAGTACTGGGGTCAGGTTACAAGCTTCAAAACATCTGTTGGTGGGGTAATCTTGGGAAAATAGGTTTCCACGGCCAGCCATACACTGGCGGCCCTCCTTCTAGCGCCAGAACTGTTGAGGCCTGGAAATTCGCAGGCAACAACAGCAAGGGATTCTCCCCAGTCAACGTTCCCAACTAGCCCGTGACTGTTTGGTGTAGAGAATCCGTCCGGTTTGCGGTCCGACTACCGTAGGTCAAGTAACAAAAACAAAAGGTTTTACCGGTTGGGGCCCAGTCCACTGTGTATATTTTTGTATTTTTTTTTTTGTTGACTAAAGTATGATATGCAAGTGCCTATTTAACATGCAGATTGATGTAGAATACGAGGAGAGGTCACAATGTGATGCACAGGTTCTTACCTCTCGTCTTAAACTCTCTCGCATCTAAATCACACACAACAAGAAATTACAACTAACTACGTAACCTATCCCTAGGGAGCAAAGTTATCATTCATTAATGAGTAATGTAATTTGTACATGCATTATGAAAAATCACAGATAGCTGATACTTCTTTCAAAACGCATGAACATTAAAAGATATTTGAACAACCAAATAGCCAATTGTTTATGAACAACATTCATTACTCACAGTGGAAATCTTCATAAAATAAACTAGAGAACATTCATACAAGAACATAGGTTCAAAGAGTTAGAACGGTCTCACAGTTAATGGACACAAAGCTGAAAACGAAATAGTTCCTCTTCAACAAATCCATAGCACAACATTTGAATATTCCACCAAGCTTTCTCCAACAGGCAAACTGTAATTATCTATTGCAAAAGGAAATAGTTCTTCTTACAATATGTCTTCACAAATCTAACAGGGAAAAAGTCCCTAGTAACTTCTAACTTTCAAATATTTAAACAAAATCAGTAGACCGCTTGGGTTCCCCCCCAAACGTGTGACTCTTCGGTTCTTCGAGCGTTTCATATTCCTCCTTTTCATCTTTTCTGCGCAAGCTCATTATCAGCTGAGTAACTGACGGACTTTCCAGATCTGCGTATTTTGTTGCTTTCGATTTTGTCTTTTCCTTCGCTTGTCTCCCTTGCAACCTTGCCGGTTTCAAGTTGATTTTTTACAAAACTGTCAAGCTATGCCTTCACACCGTGGTCGCCCCAACAGTCCCTTGAGTTCTACCTGCAATCAATTACCGTGCGTCATTAGTTGGAATGGCATTTTAAAACATTAACTTAAACCACCTGAAAATGGATAATCCACAAGAAAACGGCCAGGCGCATCCCTTGATCTGAGAAGTTTAATGAACGGAAGAGTTTTGACTAAGCCTCGAGCGGGAAAGTTCTAAATTGGAAGTCAGAAGGATATCGACATCAGACGCGAAAAAGCTTTCCTAGCAGCAACGGCGGAAAAGGAAAGGTTAAGGATACGCGACCCGCGGGCGGGAAAACTCTCAATCGGAAGTCGGAAGGCTTTACACTTCGGAGGCTAAATGACTTTCCCGGCCGCAACAGCGGAAGAGAAAAGGCTTCGGGTACTCGACTGAAATATTAACACACATCGACAGTTGGAACACTTCACACTTCGGGTGAAGAATTGATTTAGGAGCCGCAACGGCAAAAGATAAAGAGGTTACGGACTCGCGACCCGAGGGTAGGCAGACTCTTCAATCGGTAGTCGGAGGATATTAACATCGAAAACCCAAACGATTTGCCTAGCCGCAACGGCGGAAGAGGAAATAACAAATCCTTCCGATGTAAACCAAAAGATCGGCCGATTGAGAAAATGTGTCGGAGAAAACTTAGAAGCCAAGTCTGATTATTTTTCCGCAACGGCGGGATTCAAAATGACTAGATGTCCAGAAAAGGAAAAGCATTTCGCCTCGGCAACGACGGAAGCCCGAGACTTACGGGGCCGGCTAAAATCACAAAGCGGGAGCCGAACATTCAAACAGGGATCGGAAGATTTAGCAGTTTTCCATCCGCAACTGGGGAAGAAGAAGTCATAAAAAGTTCCAATATAAAACCAGAAAGCAGCCGATGTGAAAACCAACGAAGCCAAAACCGATTATCCATCCGCAACGGCAGGGGGGAAAAGGCAAATACATTTCCGATTCAGTCATGCTGAAAACGCATTTAAGAGCAACGATGAAGTCTGAACAAACCGTGGATTGTCTCAAGCATTAGAGGAAAATCAAACAAGTGATAGATCAATTCGAGCAAGTGAAAATCATTCTGAAAAAATCATTAGATCAAATCAAAGAATAAAATCGAACTAATCCAAGCAAAAGGAGGGTCCCGAAATTTTTGGAATTTTTGGAATTTGTTGCAGCTGCAACAGGCTCCTACGTTGTTCAGAGGAAGGTGCATCAACAATATTGCAGGGTATGTGGTTCATGGATAGTGTCTTCTTATCCATGAAACCAAGGCACCATTTATTTGACGCTAAAGATTAATTCTCGAAGGCAACTCTTGTTTGGGTAAATCTTTGTGGTCTTCCAAAAGAACTTTAAATAGTAGAGGCTTAACGACCATCAGGGATCTTATAGGGAAAATATTATTTGTTGATAACAATTTTCAAAAGAGCCAGTTCAATCTGTGGCTCATTTATTAGTCAAAACCAATATCGATCTAAGCTTTTTCAAATTTGTGGAGCTAGTTTGTGCTAGCCAAAGATACACGAATCTTTTGGATTATGTCAATATACCCTTTAGGTGTGCTAGATGTCATATTTATGAACATGTGTTTACATATTGTTACAAATGTATAACTAGAAAGGTTCGGTGTAAAAAGCATTATGTCAAGGTGGTGAACAAAAAGAATAATAACTTGTCTCTCTTTTTCTAAGGATAAAATTTGTTATAGTCAAAATGTAGATAAGGGTGACACAAGCTAGTCGCAGCAGATTGATTGTCAACAGTCGAAGAATGTTGTGGGTGTTGGTTTTATGGTGGGTGATATGTCCATCCCTTTTATTGTCGAGACACATTTGCCAGTATGTGAAGGTGAGGGTGTAGTGCTTCCACAAGGCGAAGTTGAACGTAATATTTTTTTGTTGGAGGCATGCCATACTTTTACTTGCTCACGGGGTTCTGGGGATGCTGAGAGTCACTACGAAGAGGCTTGAAATCCAAAGGAAGACTTATTTGCACAAGAGGTCTCTAATAACATTCAAGGAAGTGTTCAGGTCCCTATCCCTTCCTCGGTCATGTCAATGTTGGCTATTTCTGAAGGGGCCAAACTCATACAAAGATTGGGTGATGGTTCATTGGGCTCTTTTGAAGTCATTGAAAAAGGAACTTATGCGCTCTGTTCTCCTAGGATTACCCTTTCTTCGAGTAAGTCTTCCTCTCGTAATCTCATTATGAGGGGTGATACTACTCTTAGTATTAAAGGGGAAGTAACCCATTTTGCAAGCTACCTGAGATTAGTTGTAGGATGTTATTAGTCCTTGAATATAGCCAAAAGAAAGCGAGGGAGGCTATAGGTCATTCCTCTGGTTTTGATGTTTCAAACGGGGTTTTATCATTAGATATGATAGTACCTTCTCTTGTTGATTCAATTCAGGCTATTGATGTTTCCTTGACAAGGGGAGGAGGCCACTACTCCCTCCACCCCAAGAAGGGAACCTTTCTCCCCGATCCAAATATCTATAGGGGATTAGGGCTAGATGTTTACAAGGATTCTAGTCCCCAACATGTGGGGCAAAAGTCAAGATTGGCAAAAAATGTCCAAAAAACCTCTGCTACAACATGTGTTGTTGGTAGTGAATGTTTTTGCGGAGTTTATAACGGATATTCATTATAACTAAAAAAACTAGGCCGTTAAAGGTTTTAGCAGATGTTTTTTATTTGGTTCTTTATACTTTTACAATGCACATTAGTGCATCTTATATACATAAACTACATCGGTGTGTATGATATAAATAAAACTCATCGATGCATAAATTCATTTACAATGCACTGATCGATATGTTCTAATGCACACAAACCAGTGCATATAATACATTTCTATAGCACCAATGTGACATCCTTATCGCACATGTGCTACATTTATTTTATTAAAACACATGTGTGTTTGTTTATATAAATAGATCGGTGTAAAAATTGTATGGCATTATGTTTAAAGGTTAATTAACGATCCAACAAACAGTTGACACTCGCCCTAGGGTTTACCATCGCTACCTTGCTCATGGCCTTAAGGGGGGATATGATCCTCCTCCACCCCCTTCTTCTATGGTCCCTCCAAAAATCTTTGTGTTCAATAAATTGATAACAACTCAAGGCAAGCGACCAGCAAGCTTGATCCAACAAAAATTTGTTAAAAAAACTTGCCTACATCCCCATAGTAGCTCTCCCGACGAAGCAACCTTGTAGAACAACCTTAAATCTCTCAGAAAAAGGGACACATTGGACAATTCACGGGCTTATGGCCTTCCCCAAAAACCATTGAAGCCTAGGTGCAACGGAATTGGAAGCCTTTCATATCAAAAGAAATATGAAGTCACCTGATTGGGGAAGGGTATTTTGTCTTCGTATTTGAAAGTTCAGTAAACCAAGATCTAATATTCAGAAATGGCCCTATTTCATGGGACCACGAGGTATGTACTTGAACAAATGGACCCCAAATTTTGATCCAAACCAGGATGTCCCTTCGACGGTGCCTGTTTGGGTTTGGCTCCCTCACCTCCCTTTACACAATTGGAATATGGAATCTCTGTAGGCTATTGGGAATAACCTAGGAAGATATATTGACAAGGATGAAAGACGAGATCAATACACCTACGCTAGGATATGTGTAGAAGTGTACCTCGAAATAGGCCTTTCGGAAGCAATAAATATAAGCATCGCAGACTGGTCTCACATTCAAGAGCTAGATTACGAGCAACTTCCTTTCAAATGTAGATATTGTCACGAATACGACCACTTTGCTCAACATTGCATAAAAAAGTAAGAGGAAACTCTTGAAAAATCTAAAGGAGAACAGTGGAAGCAAGTCCAGAAACAGGCTATGACAAAACCCACCTCGAATATCAAAGGGAAAGGAAACCCATCAGGGAACATGAAACTCTCTACTGGGAAGTCCCATGCAAGCGATGAACCTCCTCCTAGGGCAAAAGCCTCAAGAAACCAATATGAACTTCTAAGTGTCCAAAATTCTCAATCTGAACCTGAGGACAAGAAAAACGAAGAACAATTGAAACAACAGGAGAAAGAATAAGGGAAACTACTAGTGCATTCGCAACCCACCAACTTGACCCTTTCTTCCCCTCATAAAAAAGGTTCCTCGTTGCCTTCATATGCTGATATGATAAAAAGAAAGCCTCCGGAAGCAATCTCTTCCTCAGAGGAAGACAACTTGGAGAGGTCCTTGAGGAAAGTAGGAAGGGAATCTAATAAATAAGCAAGAGAGGAGGAGGCTGAAAGACAAAAGATGCAAGGTTGTAAGAGCACCATAAACATGGCTTATGACATAAGTACTAGGAAAGAGGTCCACCTCCTTCCTTACCAAGTAATAATGATTATGGTCTCTTAGAATTGAAGAGGACTAGGGAACCCTTTGAAACCAGATGTAGTTAAGGATATTCTCAAAATTGACCTTCTAGACATCCTCTTGCTCCAAGAGACCAAAATAGATGAAGAAACTCTACTTCTCTTAGGCAGAACCAAATGGAAGAAGAATGCTGGAAAAGCGGTAAGTGCAAGAGGCTCCTCTGGTGGGCTAGCAACATTGTGATCTTAGGAGCAATTCTCCTTGAAAAAATATTTTTCTACTCAACATTGGATCTTCACTGAACTGCATCACCTGCAAAGCAAACTAACTTTTGCTCTCTTCAACCTTTACGTGCCTGTCCACTATACAGAAAAAAAAGACTGTTGGAACACAATTGCAGATTTTATAGATATCTATACCCCTGTAAACATTATCCTACCAAGAGACTTCAATCTAATGATGTGCCCCAAAGAGAAAAAAGGAGGAAACAAAGGACGAGACCCCATGTTTCGTTTTGTAGAAGATTTGATTCAACAATGGGACCTTGTTGATATTAAGCCCAAATGGGGTAGATACACCGAGTCCAATAATAGAATTGGAGCACATCATATTGCAGCACAACTTTATCGTTTTTTAATCCAGAGTTCTTTTCTTTTAGAAAGAAAAATAATTCTCTCAAACATTCTACCCCGTTTGCTTCGGATCACAAGCCAATTCTCTTGCACTTAAAAGATCAAGAAGGTCTAGGACCAATTCTGTTTCGATTTATCCCACTATGGATTAAGAACAAAGGCTTATGGGATACAATCTCCAAATATTGGGACTCCCCTATTAAAGGCTCCCCAAGTTTTGTTTGGGAACAAAAGCTCAAACTCACAAAACAAGCGTTAAAGGATTGGAGTAAAAAAGACTTCAAAACACCCTCCTTCTTCATAAAAGAAGTTGTACAGGAACTGTATTCTTTGCAAATGGAACTTGAAGAAAAATACATCACTCATTTCACTTAGCGAAGGAGCAACATGCTCAAACCCTTGTTTTCTGAACTCTCTGCTAATAGGAAGAATACTGGAGATTGAAATCCCACATTCTATGGCTACGGGCAGGTGATCATAACACCTCATTCTTCCACAAGCAAGCCAAAGCTAGACAATACCACAATCACATATCTAATATCACTTCTTCAGAGGGAGACACAATCAAGGGGTTTGAAAAAATCAAAGATTTTGCAGAATATCATTTACATGCCTTGTATACGGAGAATGGTCACTCAGATGAGAAGGTGAATGTTGATTTCCTTACCCATATTCATGCTTTAGTAAATTCTATTGACAATCATTATCTCTTGAATCCTTCCTCTGAAGAAGAAATCATCAATGTGATATGGTCAATGGATCTGGACAAATCCCTTGGCCCAGATGGATTCACAATCCATTTTTATAGAGTTTGTTGGTCAATAATCAAGTATAATCTCACTTGAATGATTAGAGGGTTTCACCAAAAGCAAAGATAGGAGGTTACACCAACTCCACCTTCCTTGCTTTGATCCCCAAAGAAACAAACCCACTATCTTTTGCTAGGTTTATACCCATCTCGCTATGTAACGCCTCTTATAAAATTATTTCCAAACTCCTGGCTAACATAATCAAACCCTTGCTTGATAAGATGATCTCTCCAAATCAGGGAGGCTTTATAAAAGGAAGAAAAATCATGGACAATGTGATTTCAGTTCAGGAAGCCTTACATTCTAGCAATCTCAGAAAATAAAAAGGTATGCTCATAAAACTAGACATGGCAAACGCCTTTGATCAAGTAAAGCACTTGTTTTATACAAAGTTCTTTCTTCCTTTGGTTTCGGTAAATATTTTATAAGTTTGATTAAAGTTTGCATTGATAAGCCCTGGATTGCTCCTTTAGTCAATGGAAGGCCTGTAGGTTTCTTTCAAGCAACGAGAGGAATCTGCCAAGGGTTCCCTCTTCCCCCCTTCCTTTACATCTTGATGGTTGATTCCTTGAGCATGAAGCTAAGGGTAGGCAGAGAAGAAGGTAAAATACTAGGAATTCGTTTGGAGAAAGGCCTCCCTTCTCTAAACCACGCCTTATTTGCTAATGAATCTCTCTTTCTGGGAGGTGCCCCTTTAGAAATCACTAGAACCTTTAAAGAACTAATCAAAAATTACTATCAAGCTAAAAGAGCCATGGTAAATAAGAGAAAAAGTACAGTTTATGGTTGGAAAGTTGAACAAAATTCAATACATCGAATCGCCCATCTTTTGGAATTTCCAGGGTATGTTTCTTGGGAAAAAATGAATTATTTGGGCCTCCCTCTCTCCTTAGGATCTATTAAACCCATTGTTTGGGCAGAAGTCCTCAACAAGATTAAAAGCAAAATCATTGCCTAGGGAGGTCACTGGCTCAATTATGCGAGAAAATTGGTTATGGTCAAATATGTCATTTCTTCTCTACCTATTTATCAATCCTCCATGCTCTTAGCTCCCAAATCAATTATGGATCAAGTCTCTCGACTTATCATAGACTTCCTATGGAAAGGAGGAAAAGGAAATCAAGATACATTCTACCTTGTAAGCTGGGACACCGTTAAAAGACCTTTGATTGATGAATGACTATAGGTAAGAGACGCTTGCTTGGCAAACATGGCCGTGGGTGGGAAAGTATTTGGAATTTGTTATCCAATCGTCCTCATTATGTTAGTAAACTCTTGAGGAAAAAATACTTAAAAAGAACCACAATTCACATTATGCAAGTTGACAGAATTCCCAAGGGCACTTCAATTTGGAACCTTTGTAGTGTAGGAATAAAGTTTTTTTCCATCAAATGTATCACATCCCTGGTAATGGTCTTAAAACCCAACTTTGGATGGATAACATTAAGGGTCTTCATCTTCTTGAGTGCTCAGTCCTCTTAGACCTCAGGATCTAGCTCATCCAAAGAGGTTTGTCTACTCTGACAGACATTTATCAATGGGATAACCATGGAAAATGGTTGGCATGGACCCTCCCAGAAGTTCTAGACCGTCTTCTTCCACAAAAGAATCTCCTCCTTTCGTCTCTTACAGGACTGGCACCCCTGCATCTTCATATTAAAGACGAGTGGGGATGGGGGGAAACATGAAACTACACAACAACCCAAGGATTTAGAACGCCTCAAAGCAACAAGGTGCCTATCCACACTCCATCTCTTTGGAAAATAGTTTGGAATCTGTTTGGCCTCCCCAAAATCAATTTCTTCATCTCGCTTCTAATGCATAGAAAAATCTTAATGGGTGAAAATATGGTTAAATGTGGCTTCTTGGGACCTCATCGCTGCTCTATGTTGTAACAACTTGGAAACCATATATCGTCTCTTTGTGGATTAACCTTTCTCTCTGTGTGTGTAGTTTGCTTCTCTTTAGGATTTGAATATCCCTCCCTCTACCTAGATCTCAATCATGCCTTTATTCGCTACCTAACATAACCATTCTCCTACTTCCCTTCCCAGCAAGTCGTTTTGGAATAACATTTGGTTGACTCTACCAAAAATCATCTGTTGGAAAATTTGGTTAGCTCGGAATAACATCATCTTCAACAACCAATGCTAGACATTAATTCAAGTGGATGCCAAAGCTAAAGCACTTCTCATGGAAACGATAAGGATTAAGGTGAAAGATTTAGATCCCCCTTTTGCTTCAGCAAATCTTCCATGGATGCCCGACAAGAAGATATCAATTGGCAAGTATTCAGTCTCCAAGCCATCTTTATCTCTTAGGAAACCGAATTTGGATTTCCAGCGTTGGTGGAAATATCAAAACATAGCTACCTTATTTTTTTGACAAGGATTCCAAAGAGAATCCTGGATCCGCAGAATCTGGTGAGGTAATATTCTCTCCCAAAGGAACTCTAGACATTAGTTTTTGTTGGGGTTTAGGCAATTGCACGAACAATCATGTTGAATCTCTTACTCTTCTCAAGGGATGTCAATTGGCTCTAGTTGAGGGAATCACAAAGGTCCAAATCTTTGGGGACTTGCAAGTTCTGATCAAAATATTGCACTCTAGGAACCATATTGGAAATGTCAACCTCAACATGATTCTAGAACAAATACGCAAAACTCTACAATGATTCTCAAGTTCCAAATTTTTCACATACTACGCGAATCAAACCAAGATGCAGATAAGATGGCAAATAAAGGTTGCAAGTTAGATCAAGGTTTTTTAATTTTAAATGATGAACCCATGGCCCTACATTCCATCCCATGAGTTGGTGGGATTTTTTGTTTCCTTTCAAAAAGGAATTCTAACATCAAAGAAGATGAGATCCCAACATCAACGTGTAAGCTTGTTTGGCTACCGTGGAAAACGAAGACGTGTAGGATCAGAGGCTGTAATGCCCCGGTTTTGACCCCGTTGCACTAGATGTGTATGATGTATATATATATTGTAAATGATCATGGTGTGGAGCTAAAGGCCAAGGCCCCACCATTGATCGGTAATGCCATGTTTTGGGATTTAAATTGTCACTGATGGTATATNGTCTTCACGCACTGGATTTTGCCGGGTTTACCTACGCAGTATTTCCTTGGGCGGATTTGTGAATAGGGTGGCCGTATTCTTTACTCACAGGAAGAATTCGTGGGTTCTGCTCACACATCGGTTGGGAAACTGTAAAATTCGTCCCTATTGCGTTTTGTTTGCTGTTCTGCTTTTGGGGCTGTGTAATTCGTTCTTCTTTGTTTAAGCTGTGATAGCTAATTGATTGAATACATGCAATGGTTGGTCTTCGGACTGTGTGAGGAGTAGGGATGTTGGCTCAATCTGCTTGATAAACCTGGTGTTAGAAACCACACAGACAGAATTAGAGGGTTGGCCTTTTTCTCCATCACCCCTGAATAGCACTGGAAGGGAATGCAGGGCCTGAGGAACTGTGTAGCAGAGAAGGGACTGATTCCTTGTGTTGGGTGTGGATGGGTGTCTTAGAGGTCAGGCTAGTTCTAGTGTAGGTGTTCTTGGCTCTGTAATGAGCTCACCAGCTTAGCAAATTGCCTTCATCAACTCCTGGATGGCCTGATAAACCCAACTGAGATGGCTTGGCTATGTTTTGGTTACCATGGGCTATGTGTCAGCCTGCTAGTTCCCTTATTCCTTGGAGAATCATGCCCAGCTCGGGGGTGGCAGCGTTGCTGAGAGATTGATGAGCACGCTAGCCTATGGTTGGGTGGAACGTTGCAACGACGTAGCTGGTTGCGGAGCAACGATTTCCTAAGATAAGTAATCTGTCCATTCTATTTCTGCAATCTTACTTTACTGTAATGAAAATGAATGAACATGATAAATGTATGCATGTCTGAAAGCTTGTTGAATGTATGAGGATGTTTCCGCTGTGTATGATAAACAATTGTATATGTGCATGTTTTGCTTCAATGCATTCTACTTCAGCGTTATGCTTTACCATTTTACTTCCTGTACATTGTTCATGAGGCTGTTAGTATGCTCGGTTAATGCCATGGATCGCGTCCTCCTTGCCGGTCGGAGGCATGGGGACGTGACAGAGGCTATGTTCCTGATCGCCTCACTCCACACTATTTGTAACAACTTCGCCCTTCTAAATCATAGGTTCAATTGATTGTTGTTTAAGTTCTTGAAGCTCGACCTCCCTTTGCTTGGCAGTGATGTAAGCCAAACTGTTCTGAAATGGTGGCTCTGATGCATCTACAACCCTCTTGCTAGATTTGTAAGGCGTCTAGCTGTTTTTCCCAGTTTTTGGCATCTGTAATCCTGGTTTTATGGTCGTTTTCAGCTTTGACCATGGCCATGTTTAATATAATCTTAATCTTTACAGTTAAAAAATATATATAAACAGATCGGTGCAGATGTACATTATGCACTATTCTAACATGTGTGTTTACTTTATCAATACACACTAATGTGTTTATTATATAAATAAGCAATGGTGCATATAATTTGACAATGAGCACCAGTGCATATATAATAAGAATGAGCATCGATGTGTCTTACACCAATATGTTTATTATTTGAAAGAGCACCGGCGGCTAAAATTTTAATAGGTTCATAGAAATGAATAAAATTTTATAGTTAGTTAAAATAAAAAGATTTTGTATGCTGTCCTGGAATTTAAATAGATTTTGTATGTTGTTGTGGTGAATTTTTACATTATGCAGATATGTAAATATAGTTTGTTATTTATTTTATATAATGAGTATGGTGTTGTGGTGATGATATATAAATATAGTTTTTTCTTTTTCACTTTTACATATTTTCAATTAATTATTCTAGAAACAAATATTTTTATAGTAAACTGTATTTTCATATTTAATTTGTATATTTTAAACATTGTGTTTCAAAAAGCGTGTTGGGTACATCTTTGTTGATATCACAATGTAAAATTCATTCATATATTTAATAAAAAACGTAACATTTTGCAACAGTAGGCTATCCAGTAGAAGAATAAACCAATTTTATTATATATGAATGAGAATCCAAAAATGGAACAACATAAAGGGCATTGATGATTAAAATGTCATTTTGACATTGTTACAATTATTGATTACTTATCCTCATCCAATTGGGGTAATACATCCACTTTATAAGGAATGTTTGTTTTTCACATATAAAATTCAAAAATATACAACTTGCAGTAACATCATTCAAATGTATTGATCATTAATCGTCGCTTGAAGTGTTGTAGTCACTCGAGCTACTTACAAGCTGCATCCGCATCTTTGGATCATGTTTAGGGGATATTCTTCCCGAGTTATTTGAAATGTGTTGTTCATTGACTTTATTTCGTTCCATATTTTCATGTTCTGTCTACAAGCATAAAAATAAAATGTGATGAGTATATATACATTTATCGATAACATACTATACAAAACTGCTTAAATGGGAAAATGTATACCAGTTCAATGATTAAATCATAAACTTCACACATATTTTTGAAACTATTCCTAATGTTGGTCCTCAAAAAATCATATGTTGGCTTCTCTCCATACTTTGTTTTGTAGTTTCATACACCATGACAAAGCATAGATATAATGAACGTCTTATTATTGTTCCATTAATCATAAAATAATGGACATTATAAAACAATATAACTACTTACAAATGGTTCAATTAACCCTTGAAACCCCAACATATACTGACAACCCTTACTTAATCCAAGGTCAATTAGATGATCGGATGACTCTTCACCGTATGTTAGCACATGTTAAAAAAAATCCATGTACAATTTAAATTAATTATGATATTAACATCACGAAGGTGAATAATGTTAAAATGTTTCAAAAAAACACATGAAATGACCTGGGACGTGAAGGACAGCTCGACGGATCTGCATGCTCCAGACCTGCGAAGCCGATCTCATGTCTGACCTAGGTATTCGAGCTAGCTCTCGAGTGGACGAAGGCTGTAAGGTGATCTACGACGGGTGCCTCATGGGATGCGTCTACAAGTCAGCTCCTGACTGGGCTACCATCTGATTGGATCTGATCCCAGGCAATGGCTCATGTGCTGAGTGGTTGGATCCATGGTGGGGTAGCCCGATGGCGATTGGGTGGGCAGAGATTCGCCTCCTGAGCGCTCAGATGCCTTCAATTGGTTAATAGCTTCTCATAACAGGAGATCTGGCAAAGGAGATCCCCCAAAGTTTGTCAAAAGAATTGAAGATGTGCCGGAAGAAACCATCCGGGTTGCTCTCTCCCTGGCAGATCGAGCCCTGATCGGGCAATTCACAGGGCTCTGGCCCTCGCCAAAAACTACTGATAGCTGGATCCAAAGAAACTGGAGGCCCCTAATCTCTAAAAATGTTGCATCATACTCCGTCGGAAGGGTTACTTTCTTTTCAACTTCGAATCCAAGGAAGACAAAGAATTAATCTTCAGGAATGGGCCCTATTTCATGGGGTCACAGGGTCTCTATCTTAACGGTGAACTCTGGACTTCGACCCCAAGGCTGACATCCCGAAAGCTGTGCTAGTCTGGGTCAGTCTCCTTATTCTCCCTATGCACTGCTGGAACCCCAAATCTCTCCATGCTATAGGGAATGTCCTGGGGAAATACATAGACATGGATAGCCCAAAGGACCAATACACCTGCGCCCGCATGTGCGTTGAGGTTGACCTCAAAACTAGATTGCCAGAAGTTATAAAATTAATAGTGGTGAACTGGGCCCATTTCCAAAAGCTTGACTATGAACAACTCCCTTTCAAGTGCAGAGGTTGCCATGAATATGGGCACTTCATCCGTAACTGCCCTTAAAATCTCGAGATCCAACAAGACAAGGCAGAAGGATGGCATAGGGTGAATAGGTCTAAACCTAAAAATCAAATTGGTGTGTCTCCAAAGAAGGGTGAGGGGAATAAAGATGCTAGATTTATCCCCCTTGAAGGTTCTCAAGAAATCTCCAAAACTAAAGAAACTAATGAAGCAAGGGATGGATCAAATGAAGTTGAAGAGAAATCTAGTAATGGAGATAGTAAGGAATCCGAAGCAGCCATCTCAGATCACCAAGTGAAAGACCAAGACGAAGGGTACAACAATGTTAAAAGAAGGAGACATCATGGGACAATCAGAGGAAGAACTAGAATCAGAAGAAGAGGAAGAGGAGGAAGGGGAAATAGAGCTGGCTACCCCAAGACTATTTAAAACCAAAGGAAGGAAATCCAAGAAAGAAGTAAGGGAACAAGCTACCTACAAGGATAAGCTGCAAGGTTCCCAACTAACTCTGGAAAAGCTGTTGAAAAACATAAGAAATACCCGCCAGCATGGGCATGCCCAGAAAGGGATGCCTACAGTCACCAAAAGTAAGTAATGAAGGTCCTCTCCTGGAATTGCAGAGGTCTCGGTAGCAAATCCAAGGAAGAAGCTATGATAGATTTAATTTCTATACACCAACTGGACATCTTTATGATCCAGGAGACCAAAATGGAGGAAGCCGCATTTCTCCATGTTAGCCTGAAATTTTAGAAAAAAAAGAGGCAAAGCTGCAATTAGTTCAAGGGGCACATCCGGAGGCATTGGAACCTTGTGGGATGACAAAAAGTTTGAGGCTATTGACATCAAGTACAACTCTTGCTAGATCCTCATCCTGCTGAGGCAAAAAGACACTAACACTCTGGTAAGAATTTTCAATATTTATGCACCCAATTCTTATTCTGATTTTTTTTTGTTGTTGTTGGAATCTCCTTCATGAGGAAAGGAGTAGTCTACAAGGAAATGTAATCCTTGCGGGGGATCTAAACATCATCCTCAGCCAAGATGAAAAAAGAGGAGGCTCTTTGGTCAGAGACCCCATCAGAGAAATTGTGGATGAGATCACTTTGGAATGGGACCTCATGGATGTAAAGCCATCTACTGGAAAATATACATGGAATAATAAGAGGATCGGGCCCGAGCATATTGCTGCTAGACTTGATCGTTTCCTAGTCCAGGACACTTTCCTCTTGCTTGGTCTGAATTTGTCCTCTAAAATCTTACCGTTTGGAGGATCAGACCATAACCCTATTATTCTCAAGATGGTGAACGATAAGAACTTGGGCCCTATACCGTTCAGATTCAATCCTATGTGGGCCAAACGCCCTGAGTTTCTAAGAATTGTTTCTGAGTCTTGGTCTCCACCAGTTACAGGATCTCCCTTCTTTGTATGGGAGGAGAAACTGAGACAGCTAAAGAAAGCTCTAAAGACTTGGGCTAAGCCGATTCCCTCACCTAATCAAGCTAAAACCCATGCTACCCTTGCGCTAGAGATCCACCAAGCCAGAATGGAGGATAGAACCGTGGACTACATAGATATCCAAATGGAGATCAAGTTGCATTCGGACCTTCATGATGCATGCAAACAGGAGTCTGAGTGGTGGAGGACAAAAATCAAGATGCAAATGGCTAAATGATGGTGACATGAACACTAGCTTCTTCCACAAGCAGGCTGAGGCTAGAAAAAACTTTAACTGTGTGCTCGAGATCCAGGCTCATGACAGGTTGATCACCAAGTTCGATGACATCAAATCTGAAGCGACTAAGCACTTCAATGAATTATTCATGGCCCAGCCTAGTACTAAAGACGCCGAGCTCCTGAATTGTGTTCCTAGAGCAGTGAAGAACAACAATAATGATATTCTGAGACAGATTATCACTTTGGATGAATTCAAGAAGGCCGTCGATGGTATGGAGGACGATAGAGCTCCGGGTCCCGGTGGGTACAATTCCAATTTCATGAAAATTTGCTGGGACATTATAAAAAATGACTTATTCAAAATGATCAGCAAGTCTCAGAGGTGTAGTAAAATTGGAGGCAGTACAAATTCTGCTTTCCTAGCTCTCATCCCCAAAGAGAAGGGTGCTAAATTATTTGATAGGTTCCGGCCTATATCCTTGTGCAACATAGGATACAAAATAATTACTAAGATGATGGCCGGTAGATTAAAACATATCCTGCCTTACCTTATTCTAGAGAACCAATGTGGATTCATTAAAGGAAGAAAGATTTGGGATAATATTATTTTAGTCCAAGAGGCTATTCATTCTAGTCTGAAGAATAGAGACAAAGGAATGGTGGTGAAACTTGATTTAGCAAATGCTTTTGATAGAGTCAGCCATTCATTTCTCTTTCAAGTAATGCGGAGATATGGATTCGCCTCAGAATTTATCTCATGGGTCAAGGCCTGTATCAGCAAGCTATGGATAGCCCCGCTAGTCAACAAAAGAGTTGCCCCCTTCTTTCAAGCTACGAGAGGTCTGAGGCAAGGATGCCCGCTCTCCCCTCAGCTTTATGCCATTCAGGCTTCTGTTCTAAGCTTTCAGCTGGAATATGCCATGCAAGATCAGGATCTATCTAGCATTAGGATGGCTAGAGGCACAAAAGATATCAATCATGCACAATTCGTGGATGATACTATCTTGCTTGGAGGAGCAAGTCAGATAATAGCCCGTTGATTCAAGAGTGAAATGAACCGTTACTGTCATGCCTCTGGAAGCAAAATCAATTTAAGGAAGAGTCAGATCTATGGTTGGAATATATATCCTAGGGAAATGTTGGATATCACCTGGGTTCTTAATATGGATGGTGCTGTTTCGTGGGAGTCCTTTAATTATCTAGGGGTCCCTATTTTCAAATCCAAACCCAAGAGCTCAGCCTGAAACCCAATAGTGGAAAAAATCAAAAGGAAAATCATGGGATGGGGGACAGCCTGGTTAAATCTAGCTGGGAAGGTAATTTTAATAAAAGTTGTTTTGAACAGCTATATGCTTTATCAATGCTCACTTCTTCTTGCTTCGGTCAAAATTATAACACAGATTGAAGGCCTAGTGAGATCTTTTCTTTGGAAGGGTGGGGATAATGTAGGGGCAAAAAATTTGTTCTGGTTAATTGGAAAATTGTCAAATTGCCTAGATCGGATGGTGGTCTTCATATTAGAGATTTAAGAATTCAAAATTTAGCCATGGGAGCCAAGCTGCTCTGGAGCATGCTCGAATCCAAACCGTCCTGGTGCAGTCGTCTGCTGAGATGTAAATATTTCCTAGAACAGAGGCTTAGATGCCTTGATGGGGATTGTGAGATAAAAAATGGCTCTCCAGTTTATAATATCTGTAACAAAGCGTTGCCACATTTCAAAGAGGAGCTGCATTGGATACCGGGAAATGGAAAATTAGTCAACTTGTGGCAAGACGTGATCCTTGGTAAACCTCCTCCTCATCTCCCTCGACTGTATTGTTGGATGGAAGCACTGGGATTTAATACAATCTGGGACACATCTAAATGGGAAATCGAAGAGCCAAATCGTTGGGCTGGATGGGCTCTGCCGGCATGCCCTGAAAAGTTAGAGGATGACAAAAAAGTGTTATTAAATCATCTGGATGGGCTAGCTCCTGTTGTTGAACTCAGGAAAGATAGGCGTGGCTGGGGAAGGCAATATGGTAGTTATTCAATGTCTGAGGGATACCAGAGATTTGCTGCTAGTTATAATGTGCCTGTCAATCCAGAAATGTGGAAATATCTATGGAAATGCAGCACGTTGCCGAAGATTGAGCTGTTCACCTGGACGTTGATGCATGAGAGAGTTCTTACTTGGGATAATTTGGAGAAAAGGGTGTTCGCTGGTCCATTTCGATGCCCCCTATGTGCTGAAGCTTCCGAGAATATCAACCATCTTTTTTTAAAGTGTCCATATGCCATCTCAGTCTGGAAGGATGTGATGAAGCGTTGGGGAGACGAAATGTAATTGCCGGACAAAATTCAGGCCTGTTTTCTCAGCTGGGATAAATTATATCAGGGAGAGCTGACTCATAAAAAAGGACTGAGAGCCTGTTGGATGAAACTCCCCAAAATTATTTGCTGGTGCCTTTGAAATGAAAGAAATCATAGAATCTTTCAGGACAAAAATCAGCCATCGTGGAAGGCTAGTGTTAAAAAAATGCTTTGTTCAGGGAGGTTGTTAGCATTTCAAAGATCCCAAATAATAAAGAAAATTTGACTGACAAAGAAAAAAATTGGATGCAAAGTCTCAATATCATGGATGTAAATAATATGGCTGTTAAAAAGTTGGATGAATGGGATGTTAGGATGGACAAGTCGCAATTTGAGAACTGACTAAGAGAAAGGAAGATTTTTAAACTATTTTTTGACGGGGCCTCCAAAGGGAATCCTGGAAGAGCGGGAGGAGGAGGAGTTATCATTGATCCTGGAGGGAAAGTTGAGATAGAATACTACTTTAACATTGGATATGATGCCAACAATATGGCCGAGGCATATGGGCTCTGGCAAGGTCTCAAGCAGCCGAAGGAAAAAGGAGTGGATGAGGTAATGGTTTTTGGTGATTCCAGGTTAATTATTCAGGCGTTGAATGGGGGAAGAAGGGGCAAGAATGAGCAAACAACAAGGCCGATTAAGAGAATTAGATCCAAGGCCAAAACGTTCAGGAAGGTAAAAAATTTTCATATTCTTAGGGAGCTGAATGTTCTGGCAGATCTGGCAGCCAACAAATCTATAGTTGTAGGTCTCAATGAGCTTATTGTTAACTCGGTTGTAAGTATTGATATACCTTCTTAGTTTTGTTGTAGGCTAACCGACTAGAAGAAGTTGAGATTATGGTTGTTTGTTGTAATGCGTTTCCTTTTTCAGCACTTTCTTTGCTGAGTTCTTCAATATAACATAACCGTTCTTGTTAAAAAAAAATATCACATAAAATAAGAAAGTTAAAGAAAACCACAAGCACTCACAAACTTTGTGATCAACCTTTTCTTGCCTTGTAGTCTTGTATGATGCACTGAGTGGGTGCCATTTTCTTTCAATTATGCTACAACAAAACAATTAAATTGAAAATTAGTATTTCATGCAATAATTAAACTCTACACACATTAAAAATAAAACAATGATTGCATACGATTGATGCATGTTGATGTTAGGATGGCTCCCTTTGTGATGCAGTTATGTTAATTTCTTTGAATATATCATGGTATACCTTTGTTAACATCCTTAATGACATATTTTGGATATCACATCATTCTTCCTTTGGAATTTTAGTAATCTTCCTAAGAAACAAAAAGCACATTGAAAAAAATTGATAAATATTTATATGAAAATAAGCATAGCAAAAATATTAACAAAATATGTTTTGGATTATAAGAATTTTTTTTATACCAATAATACCTTTTAAAATATTATTTTTGTTGTTGTATGTTTTTTCCATTACAAGTCTCAGTGGTCTTAGTTCCCACTGCTCCAAAAATTCTTCCACAGTTTAATTATAACATGTTTCTTAGAGTCATTAGATTTATATTTATATTTTAAATGATAATTGTGTTTATATGTTCTTTTGACTATATCCCTCAAAGCTTTATAAAATTATTTACCCCTCTCATTAACTTCCAACACCACTCTAGTTGAACGTCTCATGACCAAATCATCGTCATTTACATTCTTCTTAATTTTTATCTTTTTAGGGTGTCCTATTTCCTCACTGTGCATTCCTGCACAACTTTCAACAAATTTGAAATCAAAACTTTGAAACATGATAGCAGTTATTATTAAGAAGCATTGTTAGCAAGAAGTAAAAAAAAAACTCATTATAATCACGTGTTAGTCCACATAACTCCCTAGTTTGAT
The DNA here is from genome assembly GCA_001517045.1 of Pseudotsuga menziesii. Taxonomy (NCBI): domain Eukaryota; kingdom Viridiplantae; phylum Streptophyta; class Pinopsida; order Pinales; family Pinaceae; genus Pseudotsuga; species Pseudotsuga menziesii. The sequence continues at coordinate 458,752 of LPNX010812302.1, forward strand.
ACAATTTCTTAAAGTATATTTGCTCTTCTTCACTCAATTTACAAACAATCTTATAGAGTTTCCTTAAATTTGTGCTTTACATGACACACATAAACCAATACTCATCATTAAAACATATACATAATTCCAATATACTGTTTTCATATTAAAATAACAAAAAAATTACCATGTTATTTCTATCATATGTGTTTTCCTCCCTCCCTTCGCTGTGATTTCTATTCTGTGATCTTTTATGGGGGCACCTTTTATCAATGAACACCCAACATAATGAAACACACAAATCATAAATTTTTTGTTATAGACTATAAGTAAATAATTTCAGATAAAAATGTATTTAGGGTTGATGGTGTGCACATTACAGAAATTACACACCAGTGTGCAATATATGGCAGAACACACAAGCGCGTCATATACGTAAATATGCATTGTAAATGGTTTTATTTAAACAAATTTAAACGATGTGTCCTAGAAATATAATTGCACAAGGCAGTCTGGATAGGTTGGCTTCGAATCAAAACACATTATGATCTCGGTCCAAGAGTGACTAAAAGCCCCACATACTAATTTTTATATAACCAAGAAGTTTACATTGGTGAAAATCAAATCTTATTGTGAAATAGAAAAATAAATAGAACAAAAAGAAAGTAAGAATAACCCTAGGGTTTGTAGTGATGAGAATACATATGAAGGAATAAGAACACAAGGGTTTACATCATTGAAGGTAACTCCTATATTCTCTATTTTCTTCAAAGAAATTATAAAATTTATGCCATTTGTTGATTCTTTTGAAGGAAAACTTACTTGAAATGCCTCATCTGTATAGTTGTATGTGTCCTAGGTGATCCTTAGCAAAATTTATCTTCAAAGAAATTTCTCTCCCAACTCGTTACTCTTACCTAGTAAACCTCGCGTGTATAAGTCACTCCTCAAAGTTTTGGCCAAAAAAGGTTTAGGGATTATGATTTTCATTTGTTTATAACCTCACTATCCTAAAATTAGATTCCCACTCTTTTTTTCATTCAATATTTCGGCTAGTCGATGATAAACACTCATATCAGTTTTTTTTTACATATAGTTTTCGATGCGTATATTTCAAACATATCGCACCGATTGGCTTTTTTATACAAACGCACCAATTAGCTTCAGAAGAATCCAATAGAGACACGTCATCAACTATAATTGATGCCAGTTGTAACTGACAAGAAAGTTCATTCCCACACTTAACAACCCCCATTGAGGATAGGGTAATCGACGGTCACCCAAAGATTAGGTTTTGAAAGAAAAATAAATTCTTCTAATTTAACCCTGGATGTGGAAACAACAACAACATAATTAATATACCAATGATTTATATGACCAGTATAGATCCATCTTAACTATGGCTCTACCAAGCGCCGAGAGGGATCAAGTTCTCTTGAGGTGCAACCCCTTTTTAATTTACAAAAATGTCTAATAAGTATTCCTGCTTGGGAGGGAAATGGCCAACTTGCTTAAGTAATTTTAAAATACAGTAAATATGAGTAAAAGAATGAGCTAAATAACATTAATACTCATATAATCAAACAATTTTTCAAAAATTACTCTACTTGGTCTTTCTTTAAAACTAATAATGAATATTAAGAGTAGTTAATGAGTAAAATAATCCATATAAAATTTTAAAATCTAGATTTCCAGAATAAATTGGAATTTGAAAACATTTTACCATTAAATGATCTTAAACATTTATCCAAATGTTTTTGAGAAATGAATTGTTTTTCTCTATAACTAAAAATGAACATTTACATGTTAGGGTTAACCTTGAATTGGGAATGAGCAAGGATGTAAGTGGTTTAAGGCACATGGTTTTAGTGACCCATGGTTTCTTGCTAATTGTATTTGCATTTAAAGAGAGTTATAAATATGGTTGTAATAATCCATTGTAATGTGCCAAAGTGAGTAGAAGAGATGCTCTTGGCAGCCTTGGTCGACCAAAAATAAAACTATTATTGAAGGTTGCTTTTTCCCTACAATTTTTCTTTTTACTACTCAAGTCAATTGAATTTTACTACTGAATTGGTAAGATTGTGAGTATTTCCCTAATATGGTTGTATAATTAAATGAGTATAATATTTTTTTTATTTTTTATTGTTTCAATTATAAGCCGACATTTTATTATTTTTATTGAGCCAACATGTGCCACGTGAGCATTACAGACGGGACACACATCTAGCCCATTTGAGCTGTAGAAAGCGCCTCTCGACGCAATCATTCAGATAAGGATCTCTTACCTCGTGGATTTCGTTATCCACCAGTTGCACTGAATTCTTCAACTTTATCCTATTTGAGAAAGATAGTCTAGAATTAGCTCCAAAAAGCATAGTATATCCCAAAACCTTACACCTAGGCTCACTCACGTACTGGACTAGGCTTAAAGACTAAAATCTTCCCCGATTTCATCATCTATGTGATAAATACGACCCCAAATTGTAATTGTCTTCATGGAAGATGGATGTACATGTGTAATAGAAATTGTAAAAATCTAGTTAATCTTTTGTACCCTTACCTTCAAAAGATCTCAATGTAGAAAAATAAATGCCTCACCAAATGTCAAAAGCACACAAATGTATACCTAGTATTCTTTAAAAATTTGACAATAATTTATGGTATCAGGTCGATTGAGGATATGCCATTAGTAATTAGATTACCCTTAGAAAAAGTATAGACTAAACTAGCCATTTTATCAGCATCTTTCTTTAAATTCCTCAACACGTGGAATAATATGATCGCATTGACACCTTTTGCCTCACTTATAATCCTCACCACTAGACGACATAGAATTAAATCCTTTCGATTTGTTCCATGAGCTAAATGGCTGATTAGAACCATTGAGTCACCTATTATGCTTAGGATATGAATTCATGTTACAACGTCCCACCTGGTTGTGCTCTGGACTATCCAAATAGATAATTCATCCAATTGAAGATAATCCCATAATAAAATATATAGTTGATGGATATATAAAAGATGATGATTACAATGAGGGTGTAGCCCTTATATATAGGTTTACATGGTGACTATTCACCAAAAATATGCGTCCGTTAATTAAACATAATTAATGTTATGTTATTTTATTATAATTATTATTCATTATTTTAATGCTTCATTTGTTACATTACCTCTCCCTTAGAAATGCTTGGTCCTCAAAGCATAATTATGGAATACTTTTATCTCGTGTTCTTGCTCGCAATGTTTTCTCATGATCCACTGTGTTTGGTAGTTGTGATGCTTAACGAAATGAGACGATACAATCTTTTAAACATTGAGCGAAAATGTTGTGTCATTTGTGAAATGGTCCATCTGAGGTCTATCTTCATTGCAGTTGTTTGTTGATCGCTTTGTTGGATGAAACTTCTCGTTTTCTGCTTAGTTGTTGATTTTGTGTTCTTTCTTTTCTAAAATCATAACTCCTCTGTTTATGTTCATTTTGACCATGTTATTGGTCAAAATGATTTTTATAATTTGGGTGTCGATAAGGAGTTCTCGTTGTTTGCTTTTTTACTATATTGGCTTCATTTTGAACTATGACGAGGACTGGATTTGTATTTGCTTCTTTTTCATCCACTTGGATTTTTGAGTCCAAGTGGTTTGATGTCCTCTTCTGAATTTGCTCCAACTTGTTCTCCAATGACTCTTTATCATTTTTAAGATTCTCGATCATTTCTTCTTGACACATTTCTTTATCCTTAGATTTCTTAAGTTGTTCCTTAAGTTCATCATTATGATTTTGAAGACGAGGATTTTCTTCTTGCTTTTCTAGAATTTTTCCTTCAATGTCTTCATCAGAATATTCTATCTTCTGACTATTTTTCAATTTCTCGATCTTTGTAACTAAGGTTTTGTTATGATTTTTTAGTCAAAATATTTCTTCAGTACTGTTTGATAACATGTTATTGACTTTTGTAATTTCCAACTTGTGCACCTTTTTAGTGTTCGCATTCTTCTGCTCGAATTCTATTATATGTTGATGAAGTTGACATATCTATGATTCCCGGTCTTTTAATTATTTCTAGATTTTTGTAATTTCTTCATCTTTGTCATTCAAACTTTTGTGTAAGCCCACTATCTCTGCTTTATTATCATTAAACCTCATTTTATCTCCTAGTTTTGTAATCTTTAATTGAAATTTTTTTCATTCTTAAATTCGTCAACTTGTGCAGACAACCTTTCTATGTGATCTTTTTGATTGGAAATTATTTGTTCGCTGGTTTTTATTTGAAGTTTTTGTAATTTATTTGGCATTTCCAAATCTCCATGCATGTCTTGTAATTCTTTAATGTTTATTCAATAACAGTTTAACTTTGCTTCTAATTTCTCTATTTGTAACTGCAAACTGGCTTCCATGGTTTTCGACTTCTTTGGTGATAAATGGTATTCCTTTGGCGTTGACACTTTTTTTCTTCCCCTTTATGTGGTTCTCTCTCTCTCTCTCTCTCTCTCTCTCTCTCTCTCTCTCTCTCTCTCTCTCTCTCTCTTTTGTTATTTTATTTTTTTTAAATATTNTTGTAAAAAATCTTCTTTTGATGTTCTTTTTATCTTCTTTTTCCCTTAATAATTCTTGTAGATTGAATGTATATTGGGTGGTTGGGAGGAATGATTTTTACCTTCCCCACCTGAGTTCAAATCTTGCTTGCTCCTTGGTATCCATAAAGCTTCTTATGCACTTTTTTTTTCCCTAGAAAAAAAAGCATAATTTTACTACAGCCGAGGCGAACAAAATTACATTTTGTAGATGCAAAAGCATTACGAGCAAACAGCTCCAGTGCCATAACACACGGTCAAAAAACAGACCAACTGTCTGTGAATAAGAAAAATTAAACTATATTACATCGTGGGACAAAGTATTCAAGGGTTAAAATAAGTCTCTATTTTCCCTTTTTTACCCATCTTCTTTGATTTCACTTCAGTCCATCCTTCCTGTGATGGGTCGGCTACAATCAATTGTTTACCTGCCAACTCCCCTGATTGCTGGATAGTAACTTGATCCTTGTCAGAATCTAAACTTTTTGTTTCGGGTGTATGCTTTAGTCCACTTAAAGAAACATCCATAGTATTCACAACATTTTTTAGTGTTTCCGCACCATAGTTATTTTTTCCTAATGTTTGTGCATCCATTGATTCATATTTCTTCACATTTTCCTCATTTTTCTGTAGTTCTGGTTGTTCTTCATCATCACTCTCCTCATACTCATCTAGAGGTGGAACACATTTTGTTTGCCAATTTTTTTGGTTATTAGTCTGCCCCATTTTCTTCTTAGTAAACATTTTAGGAAGAGGGAATGAGTCTTGGAGGTGACTCGTCAAATGACAAAATCTACACCTAAAAGCAGTATTTTCATAGTCCAAACTCTAATTCCAATCGAAGGACTCATGTTTCAGTTGTAATCTATCAGGGAGACCTTTGCTGAGATCTACCCCCACATAAATTCTTGCATAAGTAAATACCCCCTTCTCTTTCCTCTCGCTATCACTTTTGATAAACCTCCTAAGAAGATTACCAATGTCTTCCATTGCTCAATGATGTCAAAATGGTAGAGGTAAATTTGACAGCCTCACCCATACTGGCATCTTGGTTACCACCATGGATTTTGCATCAAACTCAGGAAACCAAGGAGTTATGAAGAGCCCAGCTCTCCCCTAAAACCAAGGTCCCATGCGTTAACATCTTCTAGTAATCTTCCTGGGATTCGAATTGAACTACAAAGAAGCCCTTGGAACATAAGAGAATTTGACAATTTATTGTCCAATTGGTGAAAATCCATTGATGAAGATTGAAAGATTTGTGCCAAAACCCATTAAAACGACAAATGATAGCTACAGATTGTAGCATATTGAAAAGTTGTTTTACGTGTGGATTCTTGATCTCAAGGGTTGGTGTGGATTCCAATTTTTCAACAAAATACAGACTATTATGGGGAGAAGATGAGGCATTTGTCTGGGATCCCTTAGGCCGAGCTGCTTCCTTATATGACAAGGACTGAAATGTCCTCTTTTTCCTTCTGCTCCCCCCCGCAGATGATATATCTAAAAAATAGTTGAGTTCTTGTAGATCTGATAATCTGTCAACCTAAAATATTCCCGCAACACTTTACCTTCATGAAGAAAGAAAAAAGAGGCTCTAGGAAGACCCTATCTTCGCTCTAGATCCGCTTTTAGATTCTCCACTGATTCAGATCCATGAACCCACACCAAAATCAACTTCCCACAGGGCAATTTTTTAAAAATCTAAAACCTGTCAATGATTGCCCTGACTCCAAATTCAAAGGAGATATTGGAAAAGAAAGAGGACACCACCACCCGAAAGGGAAAAGAAAGAGAAAATACCAAATCTATCGAGATCTAAACCTCGGAGTAGCTATTATGGACCAACCGAACTGCCTCCACTCCTATTCTCGTCTCATGCTTCAGATCTGTTGGTTTCTATGTAGTTTGTTCTATGGCAATACAAGGAGACAGTGGGCTAACTGTGAACTATAGATCAAGAGGTACTGGCAGCAGCATAGTCTAGTGCGTGCAGGTGGCTGCCCTCTGGTGTTTTCGAGCTTCCATAGCCAGCCTGGATTGGAGCATCAGAGCACTGGAATCGGCTTTTTTCCTTCCTGCACTCGCACATCTTCCCTGCGCTCTTGTTGGAGGATCATATTTGAATGGGTCGCGTCCATAGCTAGGGTTCCAAATGCTGGCATGCTCGTAGAAATTCCGATCCTTCTTGGAATCTCACTCATGCAAGCTTTGAGAGCAGCATCGAGCAGCCTAGGCAAGCGATTGAACTCGGCGGCCTCTAAGTACCAAGTCTAGTTAACAAGAGGAAGAGAAGGAAAAGAAGTCTTATGCACTTCTATATTTTATATTCTAACTTTATTATTAGCTTTAAAAAATGCTTCCAATAAACCACGTGTTGTTTCTTGTTGGAAAATAACCATGTATTGTTTTTTTTAAGAAACCACGTGTGGTTTATATATTTATTTTCTCTTACTTTTTTACTTCTTTATTTTTACTTTTATTTTTGTACCTTCTTATTTTTTTTTTACTTTCTTTCTTTCTTTCTTCTTCATATTTCTTTTTCTCGCTATTTTTTTCTTTTCTTCTTTCTTTTTATATATTTTTAGGTAAAAAACTCGATGATTTATAAAATATGAGATGGTGATTAAAATCCAAGATATGGCCAAAGGCCTGGATCGAGAACCTTGCTCTAATACCACTGTTACAACCCACCTCGTTGTGCTCTAGACTATCCAAATAGATAAGTCATCCAATTTAAGATAATTCCATAGTAAAAATATATAATTGATGAATATATAAGAGATGATGATTACAATGAGGGTGTAGCCCTTTATAAATAATTTTTCATGGTGACTATTCACTAAAGAGATGTGCCCCTTAAAAATATCATTAATGTTATGTTATTTATTATTTTATTTTATTACAATTCATTATTTTAATGTTTTATTTGTTACAACTCTCATAGATTTAACTTGCTTCAACCCTTCACATGTATTCCTTCGAGGTCAAAGATCACCCCCCTACACCTGCTAACCCTCAATTGATTTTTGAAGTTCCATCGAAAAATAAGGTATATTTTCTTTGGTATTTGTTCCATTCACTACAAATGTCATGTTCAATTCTCGTCTTCCATTTCTCCTGCCCATGTCTCCTAGGTTTAGATGGTATTTGCTTTGGCCAATATGGTGAATTCATAGAATTACGAAGCCAAATTATTTCTTGTAGTTCCAATTTTCCAAACTATTGCTTAACTTGTCCCCTTGCTTTAATAGCTTCATCCAACATAGCCTTAGCTTGCTTTGCAACCAATATTGGAGAAGCCTTTTTACATTGAAGATATAATGCTTTCTTTCCAACCTTGTTTTCCAAAATATATAATAGGGAAGAGCCTTCCAGATCTGCTTCATCATTGGTTTGTCCTTAAATCTTCTAATATATATTTTATGCCAAGTTATGAAGACTTCCTGTATACTTGAAGGAATACCAAGATATATATATATATATATATATATAACTTAGCCATTCTTATATTCCACACTTGAGTAACAAATTCATAGTGCTAAAAGACATGATTTATGGACTCTATGTGCTTCTTGCATAACTAACACTTAGAAGGACCTTGAAAACCTCTTTTTTGTAAATGATCAAAAGTTATGATCCACTAGTGCATTAAAATCCAACGGAATATCTTGATTTTAAAAAGAGTACCACTACTCTATATTGATTTCCGGACTGAATTTTGAGGAAGGGAGCAACGAAGGTGATTTTGGGCAGCATAACCTTCCTTAACTATGTAAATTCTACTTTTTTTATCCCAAAACCCTACTATCATGATAAGATCAATTGACTGGAGTTATACCATGGAGATGAGTAATGAGATATTTCCATAAATGTATCATATTTTCTGGAAAGGGAGGGAGCTTCCATCCTAACCAATTTCCATCATTGTCCCAATCCTTATGCTACCAAGCAACAAAAAATTGTTATTCTTCATCCAAGTTTGCAAGTGAAAAAGAGGAACATAATCCTTAAGGGCTAGCCTGTTCATGATTCTAACATCCCACAATTTGATATTTGCTCCATTTCCTAACATCCAAGGGACATTATTTTTCAAAATTTTAGCTAAGGCTTTACAAATCTTCCAAATTATGATACAAGAGCCAGAATCAAAATCTAAGCCTAGAATTCTACTCCTTCCAGAATGCGTGTATTTTCATTGCAACACTATTTTCCACCAAGAATCCTCTCTTGCCAACAGATTTCATAATATTTTGGCACCTAAAATTTTATTCATTAACCCAAAAGATTGGAGTGCTAATCCACCTTGATCTTTAGGAGCCAAAATAGTTCTTCAATTAATTAAATGATTCTTTGTTCATTGTCTTTCCCTCCTTTCCATAGAAACATTCACTGAAGCAAATCTAATTGGGTTGAGACCGAAGTTGGAGCCAAGAGTATAGAGTTATGATAGATATATAAAGAAGCCAAAATTAATTTGTCTAGGGCTATTTGACCAACAGGGTTTAGCCACTAAGAGCCCCATTGGTTCATTCTATACTACTTCCCAATTTACCTTTCTTAAGAGACCACTTAATAATTTTGTAGAGATATTTTTTAATTGTCTCCCAGAAGAACCTATAGAATTGAATTGTGAAACCATATGGAGCAGGTGCTTTATCTGGTTCTATCCCCTCGATGGTCTTAATTACTTCAATTTCTTCCACTTCAAGATCAAGGGATAAATTATCTCGTGGGGAAATTAGGGAAGGGATATTTTCAAGCATCTTATTCACTGTACTCTTCTCATAATTATAATTTTATATTATCACTTTTCTAAAATGATTATGCACCTCCTCTTTTATCTCCTTATAATCCTTGATCTATCTTCCATCTAATGTATTAATATCCATCAATTGCTTTTTATTTTCCTTTCTTTAGCCTGTCTGTGGAAAAATGAAGTGTTTTTGTCTCCTAATTTAAGCCACATACTACAAGATTTGGTTCTCTAATATTTTTCTTTTCTCCAGAGGCTAAAATAAGTCTTTCTTTGACATTCCTTTCTTCAAGTTGCAACTGCAAAGTGGATTCTCCTATTTCCATTATGTCATGTATATTCTTTAGATGTTGTCGAGCCTCTTTTTTAGCTATAAAAGGTTCTTTGTAACTGTTTTTGGACCATTTATTAAGATTTGGTTTTAATTCTTTAAGATTTGACTTCCAAATATAGATGGGAGAACCATCAAGTTTTTCTTCCAACTATTTTTTACTATTTCTTGCTTATGGAAATTGTAACCAAACATAACTAAATTTGAACGGAAGCAGATCATAATTGATTTGGGAGTCAAAATGAAACCCTATTGGTTTGTAGTTTGAGGAGGTAAACAAAATGACAAAGGAAGTTATTATTTTATCTTCTTCAAAAAAAATACTATTTATTATAAACATGTCCAAGTGGGCAACAATATGAGCAGGCCCTAATTTTCTATTTGACCAGGTGTAATTCCTTTGTTTGGGTTTAATATCAACTAAATCCCATACCATTATGAGGTACTCCAGGTTTTCCTAATATATTTCCCTGACTAAAATTCCTCCTCTCTTCTATATTTAAGAAAGCACTACATATAGGTCCCCAACAAAAATACAATTAACTTGTCCCACTAATTCTCTTTCTTTTTCATGGGATTTCCAACAATCCACCTTTTCTCTATAATGCATTGGAACTAGATATTAAATTTTTTGAAATGGATAGCTATGGATTTATTTACTATATCCATATAAATACAATGTTGATTTTGCTTTGACCCATTCAAATTTAACTGAATAGAGCCCCAGTGCGTACTTAGCCCTCCAAAAACTTCCTTTCCATTAATTTTTCCCTATCTTTTCCATGTCCCTTTCTTGTATCTCAGTATCTTGGAGAATAAATATTATAGATTTTCCATTTTGACTAGCTATCTCATAACTTCCTCTTTTGTCCTTCTTCCCATACATCGACAGTTCCAGGAGACTATGAATTATTTACCTATGGTGGTTTTAGATCCTCACTTACTCGGGGTAAGCTAAACCCCTAATCCTTTTTGCAATGAACTCTTTTTCCTAGAGATCATGCTCTTGTCTAAAGTACACAAAAGCCCAAGAATCTTCTCCTCATTTGTGATTTCTTCGCTAACTTCTTTAGTAGTTTTCCTTCCATGTTTTTTTGTAGATCTTTCCTCCCCTTCCATAACTTATTTATCCCCTTCGCTTGTTCATTGCAATATACGTTTCCTAGTTTGAACCCTAGTGGCCATCCCCTGTTTATCTTTCTTTGCTTCATCTTGTTTTCCTTGATCTAAGTATTTCTTAACCCTATCTTCATTGGCATTTGCTTCAAGAGCTCCCATTTCCATCACAAATCTTGGAATTCAAGGAGGAAAAGCAAATCCAGGTTCCTCAACCGTTGGGGACACGATTTTTGAGTTAGGAATTGTGTTATCATAAGACAAGGGAGCAAATCTATTTTTTGAAGGTTGAAATTATTGAGGCTATTGTTCCTTGCAAGGATTGTTTCCTAGTTTGAACCCATGCTACCATTCCCTGGTTATCTATATTAGCTTCCATTTGTTTGGATTGATTTGTTCCTACTTGAACCTTGACATCACTGGCATTTTCTTCTAATACTTCCCTTTCCATTAGAGTCTTTGAGATTTGAGGATGAAGAGAAGATCTTGGTTCCTCAATCGTTGAATCCACTAATTCTATGTAGGGGACTATATTATCATGAGACAAAGAAGTGAATCTATTCTTTAAAGTATGAGTTTCTTGAGATTGATCTTCTTGAGACATTGAAGTATACCTTTTATTTGGGATTTGCAATTCTTTAACACTATTTGGGGTTGTTGAGGAAGATGGATTGTCTTCAAGAGTAGGAATTTGAGGTCCACTAGCTCTTTTTCTTAGTTTTTGCCACTGTGCTTTTGGATTTGCAACATAATCTACAAGGGTTCTCTTTTTCTTAAAGTCTTTGGAAAAATGGCCATACGCATGGCATGATTTGCATTTAAAAGGAAATCGTTCATAATCTAGTTGTTGATAATGACTCCAATTATCCAAAATGAGATGGATGGCTTCAAGTAAACCCTTTTTGAGGTCTACTTTAACACATATTCGAGCACTTTGAAACATCCCCTACTTAGGTTATGATTTATCAATATATTTCCCAAGTGTATTCCCTATATCTCTTAAAAATGCATACCCTGAACAATGTAGGAGTAACTAAGGAATTCTCACCCACACAAAGATTGTCGTGGGGATGTTTGAATTAGGGTCAGAATCCAATGTCTATCTATTCAAGTACATTCCTCTATTACTGAAAAAGTATGGTACACTCTTGAGAATCAAGTCTCTGTCCTCTTCAAACTCAATTAAGAAGTCGTAGAAACCTATTGGCTTTTCTGCTTCCCTTCGATCCAGGTTTAGTCCCTTCTGCTTAGCGGAACAAAGCCCAATATATCAGCTCGATAGAGAAAGGCTTGGTTGGTAGCAACTGTGGCGCAGATGCAATCTCACCCAAGATATCTTCCTTATGGGTAACTGCCAGACCCATGTTTCCATTGTTGGGTTAGGGGTTTCTTGTCCCTTGGCAACACACCAAGAAGCTCGACTAAGGTTGATGGGTGGGGTTTTGACACTTATTCTATTCTGCCAAGCTGCGACACACATCCTCCTTATGCAAGTATTGTATCAACAACCCAATGCAACATAATTACATTCATACATTCACAATAACAATGCAACAGATATAAACATACTCTTTGTAAGCAAATACATAGACATTAAGTCACAACAACATATATACCTGCATCTTAAGCACATTCATCATTCATACATTCAACACAATAGTTAACGTGGAAACCCATACAGGAAAAACCATAAAGGCACTCTTCATCTAGCATGAGAAGTGTATACACCTTCTGTCTGCGCACTAAGCTGCAAACTCTATTCTAGATCTTCTTCTTTATCTACACAGACTCTTTCTTCCTCTCATGCTATTTGATATTCTCTTCTACTCCTTCCCTACTTGACTCTACTAACGATCCGCACACATCCTAAATCGACTCAACCTATCCTACACTTATGCGCACTCAGCTATAGATTCTTCAACCCTTTCCTACAACATTAACATACAACTCTACATACATAAACTACTAGAACAAACCATAGGCTACCTATGCGAGACTCACAAAGAGGATACTTAACATAGAAGAAGCTAACATCGGAGAATCTAACACACATACAACTTGGGTTCCTCCTTTTATAACCTAGTACATGTCACTTTTAGCCAACTTCATACAGTTAGCCAACATGTTGTCTTTCCTATTCTAGCAACCCATGTTAGTAGGCATTAATGGCCCAAATTGAAAATATGCTTTCATACTTGCGTCTTCCATCGACTCTAGCCAACCTTGTTCCTACGATATTTCTGAACAATCGCTTTCTGTTCGTTATGCCCTACTATCATTTTCTAGCCATTATACCACTGAACACCTTTTGGTATTGTTATTCCGTCGCACCTTTCCTTGTTGTAATCCTTCCTTATATTGCACACCTTCTTCTGTTGCACATCTTCCTTCAGTCACACATATTCTTCTGTCACGACTTTCACAGTTTCCTCTTGAACTACTTCTTTCCTTAATTCCTTCTTTATTTGCTTTTGTTGTGCCTCATTTGCCTTCTTTTCCTTCATTTGCTCTTCCTTCCTTCTGTCGTTGCCTCTGCCGCAACTCCTTTCTCTTCTTCTACCTTAGCTCTTCGCATACTTAAGCATAAGTCACTTAGAATTATGCTTTCCTTTCCCTAGGCCCAACAAAACCCCTACCAAAAAAATAATGAGTCATTCTCCCCTTTATCAAAACTCGCTATATTTTCTACAACAATATGTTTGTGGATCTCGAGGATGGCCAAATACTAGTAAATTGACCAATTAAACCTTGCTTTGACATAGCTAATTCATGTTGTCTCATTGATGTGTCTGGAAGAATGACCTTAGGAATGTCTGCAAGCTTCATGAATAGAGAGACTCTTGCCTTTGTTTCTAGCTTCGAAGACATGACCAACAACCAAAAGGTTGTTTCATCAGGTGCAAGGGGTAGGAAGGATCCTCCAATCAATTCCATCTGAAAAAATGGCAGGTTTATAACCCCAAAGGATTCAAGAATAATCCAATCACTCCAAGAACCAATTCATTTCGATTTTTTTTAGCAAAAGTAACTCAACTCATATTTTTTCACAATTTATTTTTGAAAGATTGAAAACATGCATTGATTGTATGCTTTAGTCAACTGTAGGGAGGAAAAGAAATAAATCAAATGGACAATTCTTCAAACTCCAACTCATTCCAATCATTAAAAGTTCAAGCTATTCATTGTTGTCACTAGTAAGTGCATATTTATCTATATATGATTATATATTTGAATTTATGTTGTCTTTTCACGTGCATTTGATTAATTGTGCATTGTCTTTCATAGGATCCTAGTTCCAGATGAAGTTCAAATGCACATTAGGATCCAAAATGAGATGAATGGATTTAGGTAAACCCTTTTCGAGGAATACTTATACACATATTCGAGCACATTGAAATATCCACTACTTAAGTTCTGATTTAAATCAATATAATTCCCAAGTGTATTCCTTATATTCCTTAAAGAGACATTCCCCCAACAATATAGGAGTAAGTATGGAAATCTCACCCACATAGGGAATGATGAGGGGATGTATGAACTTGGGTCAAAATCTAGTGTTCAACTATTCAAGTAAATTCCTTTGTTACCTAAAAAGTATGGTCCACTCCTGCAAATTAGGTCCTTGTCCTCTTTAAACTCAAATAAGGTGTAGAAATCCCTACCACAAAAATAATGAGTCATTATCCCTCAATATTTCCTTCCATCTGTTTGGCTTGATTTGTTTATGCTTGAAACCGAACTTCACTGGCATCTTCTTATAATACTTCCATTTTTGTTAGAGTATTTGAGATTCAAGGATGAATATAATATCTTAGTTACTCAGTCGTTGGATCCATTAATTCTATGTAGGGAACTATATTATCATGAGAGAAAGAAGCAAATCTATTCTTTGAAGTCTAAGTTTCTTGAGGTTGATCTTATTGAGTCATTGAGGTAGATATTTTATTAGGGACTTGCAATTCTTTTACACTATTTAAGGTTGCTGAGGAAGATGGGTTGTCTTCAAGAGTAGGAATTTGAGGTCCACCATCTCTTTTCTTACCTGTTGCCGTTGTGCTTCCGAATTCGCAACATAATTTGCAGGGGTTCCATTTTTCTTACAATCTTTGGAAAAATGGCCATAAGCATGACACAATTTGCATTTAAAAGGAAATTTCTCATAATCCAGTTGTTGATATTGACTCCAATTGCCCAAAATGAGATGGATGGCTTCAAGTAAACCATTATTGAGGTCTGATTTGAGCACATTAAAACATCCCTGGCTTAGGTTCTGATTTATCAATATATTTCCCAGGCATATACCTCATATCTCTTAAAGATCCATCCCCCAACAATGTAGGGGTAAGTGAGGCATTCTCACCCACACAGGGATTGCTATGGGGATGTCTGAATTAGGGTCGAAACCTGATGTCCATCTGTTCAAGTACATTCCTCTATTACTAAATAGTATTGTCCACTCCTGAAAATCAAGTTCCTTTTATCTTTAAACTCAAATTAGAAGGTGGACAAACCCCTACAATAAAAACAATGAGTCATTCTCCCCTTAATCAGAAATTACTAGTTTTTCTGTAGCCATATGTATATGGAACTCAAGGATGGCCAAATACCAATAAATTGACTAATTAAACCTTGCACTAACGTAGCTAATGCCTTTTGTTTCGTTGTTGTGTATGGGAGAATTACCTTAGGAATGTGCAAGCTTCATGAATCGAAACAGTCCTACCGTTGTTCCTAGATTCAAAGACGTGACCAATGACCAGAAGGTTGTTTCATTTGGTGCATGGGATAGACATGATCCTCCAATCAACTCCATCTAAACATGCACCAAGTTCAAAACCCTAAAGGCTCCAAGAACTCTCCACCTACTTCAAGAACCAATTAATTCTGTTTTTTTACCAAAATTAACTCAACTCATATATTTTTTCCCAATTTATTTTTTAAAGAGTGAACACATGTATTGATTTTTATGCTTCACTCAACTACACGGGAAAAAAGAGCAATAAGCCAAATTGTTGATTCTTCAAACTCCAAGTCATTTGATATCATTCAAAGTTCAAGTTCTCCATTGTTGTCACTAGTAAGTGCATATTTATTAATTTATATTTGATTATATATTTGAATTTATGTTGTCTTTTCATGTGCATTTGAATAATTGTACATTGTCTTTTGTAGGATCTGAATTCCAGATGAAGTTCAAATGCACATGATATTCCAACACTCCTAAAAATCATGCAAGAATTTATCTAGAGCAACATAATGTAGGTAGATTGTAGATGAAAATGGAAGGCCACTTTACCCCTCCAACTTTAAGATGTCATCATCTGTAACCATCTTAGACCAATGGTACTTTAGTATGAACTAGATCTCTTTTATGCCACCCTAGTGGTATGTGGTTGTAAAAAATGTAAAGGGTTAAAGGTGATCCCTAGATGAGTCACATTGTCCCATTATATTAATGACCGACTATGCAAAGTTGACAATTTAATAGCCCCCCCCACTGCGGTCAATGATCCAATAGGTGAAATAGAAAAGACAGATAGGAATAATTCTATATGCTCATTATTTAAAAATTTGGATTCCAAATCAACCTTGTTCTGTCCTAAATTGGCCACCCCATCTCCTTCTATTGAGTCAGCTAAGAGTCCTAGTGAGCCAATGTATCATATCCATACTACCCAAATCATATCCACAAGAAGATCTAAAAATTTGTACGAGCTAAGAGAAAAATTGTTCGATTACAGACAAAGGTCAGTTCAATTGTTGGAGGGTAGAGATCAATTCTCTCTTCTCATCCACCTGCAAATTAAATACTAAACTAGCTACAATCATGCTTTGTATGGCGCTTGGTCGTCTTCCCTACTTGTGCCCAATATTGGGACTGAATTCTCTTATTGTGGTGATAGTTACATGATTGTAAAGTCTAAAATACATGTTGCAAATATTGGGTTGTTTATCCTTTCCTATGTGTTTGTTCTCAAAACTGTCAACATCAGTTATGCCATATTGTGGCCCTCTTTATAACCGACTAAATTACTTGAATTTTGTGAAATACAAACATAGTATTTATATGTATAGTATGTGCATGAATTGTTTTGATTTGAGAAAATTTAATAGGAAGAACCTGCTATGTATTGATGGTGTTCCACGCACTCATGGAAACATTGTAGGGTTCATAGATAGCGCCATGTGCTCATTTTAGTGCAAATTGTTCATTTGAGGAACACTCCAATGACAAAGAGTTCTTTATAAAAATAAGGCATTTATATTTGTTGTTTTACATGTAATACATAGTGTGTCTCCTGGTGACAAGTTTTTAATAAACTATAACTTTCATAGACCACCAAATGTTGATAAAAAACTACTTGCATTAGGGTTGCCTTTAGACGTCCCCTTGGGTGTCAGAAAAAAATCATTGAGTAATTGTATTTTTGGATTTTCATTGGAATCAATGTTAGTGTATTGCTTAATTCCACATTTGTTTTATGAAGTGGTTGATTGCATTTGTACTATTGTAAAACAAATTCAATGCTTCTAATAAAGGTTTTGTATAATGTTTCAACATTCTAAATCCATTATTTTTATTAATATCATTGATTTAATGTTCAATATTTTTGCACCCAAGATTATGATGATTACCACCTTGTCTATTGTATCCTGTTGCACCCCAGTACCATGTCAAATTGAGAGAATTCCTCTAAATGGATAGAGTTCAGAGAAGAAGCATATAAATCATGGTTGAATCAACCACCTATTCAATTCCCACTACATCCCGAGTCACCAATTCAAGTAATTATAGTTCTTCATGGGTTGGGGATGGAAACAATGATATATAGGTTGGCATGGGTAATTTCTTACAAGATACGCATTCATGGAGAGACTGTTGTTAAATGCATTCCAACAAAATAAGTTGGGGAACAATGCTAATATTTCCAATTCTCTCTTGAAAATCTTGAAAACTACTTCCACCACCCCTCTCTTTGCACATGGTTCAAGGTCTACCCAACTGGGAACAATAATGTTGTTGCACAACCTAAAAGTAATGTATGGTATGTTAGATGCATGCTTGTTGACACTAACAAGGTGACTAACCATCAAATCCCCATTAAATTAGCGATGCAAAGAGATTTGTTGCATGCTTAATGATAATGCACATTTATATTTCTCACTAATTGCAGGTTTATTCAAAGAAAAAGTACTTTTGGTTGATAACATCCTCCGAGATAGTTGTGAAGAGGTAAAGCATTTGTTGAAATGGTTGGGTGTGGAGTACATATCATATCAAGTGTGTACTAATGATTGTATATATAGAGGTGAATACAAGGATCAAGTAATATGTCCTATAATGGGAATGATAGGTACCAAATATAAAAAAGGGTAAGGAACATGTCCCTCCTCATAATATATTGAGGCACGTGCCTATAATCCAAATGATTCAAAGGATTTTTCGTTGCAAAGAATTAGCCATGTTACATGGGTGACATGCCTCACACAAAAGAAGCCACAAGATATGCATATTCCTGCAGATTCAACAGCCATGAAGCACATAGAGAATGCATGGCTTGATAAATTTAAGGATGAAGTACAAAGATTTTGATTGACAATATCCATGAATGGATTTAACTTGTACTACCTTCAAAACACCAATTATTCTATTTTTCCAATGGTAGTAATCGATAACAATATCCTTCCATGGTTGTTCATGAAGAATGAACATCTTATGTTGGCTCTTATAGTTCCTGACAAAAGATAAGTGAAGAATATGGATGTCTACCTCCAATCATTGATCAACGAGTTCAAGAAATTATGGGAAGGGATACAAGTATACGATTTATCAAGATCCATATTGATGGAGAGGTCTTTTACGTTGTATGGCATATGTGCATACACCACGCATGATTATCTAGGACTACGATTTTTTCTTCTTCTAGGTAAGCATGTTGATTGATGTGGTTATATCCGTAATGTTATTTGACAAAATTAATTTGGTGCAACCACCTTATTTGTAACTAGTGTATTATGTATACAATAACATCACAAGTTTTGTAACAAAATGGTATCATGGACGAAAATTTTGTGAACCTTAAATAAAGGCTATGTGATCCAAACACCTATGAAAGCCAAAGTATGATTTGTTAAGTTTTTAAAAGTTGTTATGCCAAAACAAAAGGATCACTGAAAGAATAACAAGCACAATAGAACAAAAGAGAACATAAAGATTTATCCTAAGAAACCCTCATGGGGAAGAAAACCCAACAAAAATTCCTCAATATAGACTTCAACCAAGTACAGTGTAAGACCCAATAAATAATACTATATTGCTTCCTTCTCCTAAGATGGATTGTTTCTCCTCTCTCTAGTGAAATTGCTTGAGTGCATATTGTGTCCAAATGAGGGAGGCGCCTCACCTATTCATACACAACAACTGAGAATCCTAATAACCCATCAGGGTTGACTTCTCCTCACTACCAGGGCCGAATTTCCTTGGGAGACTCAAAAATACATTTTAATAATACTTTTGTGAGTACTACTAACCTGACTTACAACAGAGGTTTTACCTCAAGAATATACATGACCAAATACAACAATGACATCCCTAATAAGAGGAACAACATCTATGAAAGGGGAGATAATAATAATAATATGAATAGAATATCTTCCGCAATTACATTTCTTTAACACTCCCTCTTAACAAGGAAGGTATTCTATAACACAACAACATATGTATAACTGACTAGTAACTCTATACACCATAGGAACTTTTCACAACTATATCAACATCATCATCATCTATGGAACATCATCATCACAGAGCATCACATCTCAACACATAATCACAAGCATCGCATCTCGACACATCATAACGAGCATCAAATCTCGACACATCATCACAAGCATCACATCTCGACACATCACCATGAACATCGCATCTCGACACATAATCACAAGCATCACATCTAGACATATCATCACGAGCATCACATCTTGATACATCATCACGAGCATCGCATCTTGACGTATCTTCATAAGCATCACATCATCACATCACATCACATCACATCACATCACATCATCTCAAGCATCATGATCTTGAGCATCATCTGTAATGCAACACATGCAAACACAACATAACATGCACAATTTAATACGAAATCACCCACACCATAAATAATGTTGAAATCTCATCGTTCGCAAGTGAATGTAGGACCATAATGTCCACAAATGAATGCAAGACCACAACGTCTACAAATGAATGCAAGACCACAACATCTGAAATGAATCCAGGACCACAATGACATCCGTAGGCACACTGATAAACTTGATTGGCCTTCTCTGCATTGGCATACCACTGCCATCTCATCATCAACAACGATCTCATCATCACTCCTTTCTAGGGATATCATTTTGGACTACACCAATATTATCTAAAAAATATTCAAACTTTACACAAGACATATGCTTAGTCAATACATCTGCAAATTGTTCCTCTGTAGGAACATACTGTAGCTGCACAACTTCTATCTGCAAAATATCTTGAATGTAATGATACTTTATATCTATATGCTTTGACTTATCATGAAATATCGGGTTCTCTTTCAACTTGATGCAACTTTGGTTATCACAATAAATATTAGTTGCATCCATCTCAACATCAAACAATCCTGCCATTAAGTTGCAAATCCATATTGCTTCACTACAGGATGAGCATGATGCAATATATTCAGCCTCAGTTGTACTAAGTGCAACACTGGTATGTTTTCTACTAATCCATGAGATCACATCTGATCCCTAACCGAAATAACATGTTGTAGTGCACATTTTGTCTTCAACACTTCCCGCCCAATCTGAATAAGTATAACCATACAATCTAAACCCAGTGTTGCATATCTAAGGTCACAATCGAATGTACCCATCAAGTTGTGGTCTTGCATTCATTCCTTAAGGCTCCACCATATACTAACTCAATGTGTTTACATCAAAACATATATTTGGTCTTGTATTTGTCAAATACATCAGTGACCCAATAATCTGTCTGTATAGTGTGACATATACTCTTTATGAAGATTCATCATTTAGGAGCTTCAGGTTTGTCACCATCGAAGTGTTCATTTCCTTATAATACAACATCCCAAATCCATTTAGGATCTCAACTACATATTTTCCTTGGTTTAGGAAAATATCATCTGGGAACTACCATACTTCGAGACCTAGGAAGTAATGCAACATGCCAAGGTCTTTCATCTCAAATTCTGCCGCAAGATTCTTCTTACTTTCACTGATGAGCTTTTCCTCTTTTGCTAGAAATATATCATCTACATATTAACAATAATATCATTATCCCATAATTTACAACCTTATAGTAAAGGTTGGAATCTTCTTTACTTTTGGTAAATCCCAAGCTCATTAAGAATCCATAAAGAGATAAAACAAAAGGATCACTAAAAGAATTTATCCTAAGAATATTTTAAAAGTTGTTATGTCAAAACAAAAGGATCATTGAAAGAATACCAAGCACAACATAACAAAAGAGAACACAAAGATTTATCCTGGGAAACCCTCGTGGGGAAGAAAACCCAACAAAACTTCCTTGATATAGACTTCAACCAAGTACAATGTAATACCCAAGAAATAGGACTAGATTGCTTCCTTCTCCTCAGGTGGATTGTTTATCCTCTCTCTAGTGAACTTGCTTGAATACACAGTGTGTCCAAATGAGGGAGGCACCTCACATATTTATACACAACAATTGAGAAGCCTAATAACCCAACAAGATCAACTTCTCCTCACTGCCAGGGTTGACTTGCCTTGGGAGACTAAAAAGTACATTTTAATAATACTTTTCTGGGTACTACTGAATCAACTTACAACAAAGGTTTTACCTCAAGACTCTACATGACCACCCTTCCATAAGAGCAACGCCTTCATTCAATGGTAAACCATGGAGAACCAATAGACTTGAAATAACGACATCGAAAATTTGGCTGCACCATATGACATAGAGAAGGAGAAGGAAATTGCAGAATTTTTCGATTCAAATGGGGAACCCATGTTCGATGATCCTAGATTTTTCGACACTAAGTTGAGAAAAATCTCTGTTTGCATGAAAAGGAAATTTATGTTTTATGAGCTTCCGTATTGGGAGCATCCTAAGATTTCCCACTTACTGGATCCCATTCATATATTTAAAAATGTTTCATATTCTTTATGGCAGTTTATATCATAAAAAAAGGTGACACATTGGCTGTTAGGAGATATCTTATTTCTTCAAAGACTAAAAGGAAACATTGGCCAATAAATGAAAGCAAAAGAGAGGTCGAAACCTCTTGGTCTTTCAAGAGGATGTTGTCCCATTGATTTTGAATAAAGATGATCTTACTTTGGCAAAGGATGTTATATTGAGTGTGAAGATTCCTTCATTATATGGGTTGACTCTATGACAATTCTTCAAAGTAGAAGGAGAATTATTAGGGTTGAAATTGCATGACCATCTGAACCTTCTAAGGGTATGTATGTCAATTACATTCTACTTTTTTGTAGTTTAGGTTATTATAATATGATATGAATCTACAATTTTATGCCAATTAATTTATTAAGTGTTTATGTTGTAGTGTCATTATCCTTTGTTCATGCATGGTTGCATGAACCATGAATTCCCCCAAGATCTATGATGAGTCATATCTAAATTACCAACATTTGTACATTGGGTTAGATCAAAGGAGATACACATGGCTAGCATTCCACGACGACATTGAGAGATCGTTGAGATTGGTTGTATATTTGAGAAGGAACCACACACAAGTTTCATGGAATTACAAGTCCATATTCTAATTCACCTACCTAATGAGGTTGAATGAGTTAGGGTGGTCTTGTGTCATTGGATGTTTTTCTTAGAGAGGTTCATGAAAAAGTTGAAGGAGTTTGTTAGTAAGGGAAAAACCCGAGGGGTCTATGGAAGAGGGGTACATAGTATATGAGCCATTCTATTACACTAGTGAATACATCAAGCAAATCGAAAACAAACCAGACAGAGTGGTTTGGGATGACCAACAATATGAGGACAAAAAGGAAGGATAACTACTCTAAATAAATGGAAAAATGCACATGGTAAAGAGTAATTCACTTATATTTTGTCAATTTTATATAGAGTAATTGTTTACAATGAAATTGATAATATATATTTGATCTCATACTAATGGTTTTCCTTTCATGATTACATCAGTGAATGCATAAATGGATGCCATCAATAAATTTCATTTTTACAATGTGGAAGAAACACAACCATGGGTCGCATTGTATGAAGAGAATGGAAGGAAACGGGACAGTGATAAAAAAAAATTCACATGGTTGAATGGCATAAGCATACCTTATACTAATCATTCAAAAGAAAATATGCCAATGATATGTCCCAACAGTTGGGTGGCTGATTAGTTCAGAGAGAAATATGCCACCAACCGGTTGTTACCCGCATGGTGAAGATGATGCACTAAACAAAGGGATTGGGTGCAACAAATTTGTAATAATCTCTCCATATACATTTCTCATTTTATAATGCATGTTTGAATTATGACATGCATTATATTTTTACTAACATCAATTCTTCCAAATTTGTTGGTGCATTTAGGTACATTTGACTACAACATGAAGGTTGAGTTCAACCAATATAGTCATGCTAGTCATCATGATTAGAACATAATAGAGGTGGATCTAGGTTACATAAGAAATACACGGGAGACCATGCAAGTGGACTTCTCATCTTTCCAATGCATTATTTTTAGGTGCAAGTGGTGGGATACTTTTGACTAGAATAATGTAAGGGAAGATCATGATAGTGGGATAATATGTATCAACTCTAAAAAGATGTTGAATGAAAAGAAGGATCCTTATGTTTATCCATAACACTACAGCCAAGTTCTCTTTTACCTAAATGTGCTGGATAGGGATTGGTGGTTCATACTAAGACACTATTTGAGATCAAATCATCTTTTTGAGAACAACAATGCTAGCATGCAAAGTGAGGAAGATAGTCTAGGTGATGCTAATGAATATATTGGAAATGTATACCACATGAGTTGGATGCATCAATACCTCCTCCGACAAAGACAAAGGCATCAATACCTCCTCCAGCAGAGCCAAAGGCATCAATAACTCCTCCAACAAATCTAGAGGCATTAATACCTTCGACATGTACAAATATAGAAAAAAAAATCTCATTGATGATCTTCATAACCCAAGCTACTCATCATATCAAAAAGAGAATTGTGCCGAGATGTACTAGGAGGTGGTGGCGGGTCTACTAGGTGAGGATGAGATGGTGGTGGGATGATTGGGTGAGGAGAAGAGGGTGTTGAGTTGACCTACGATGGGCCGAATAAGTGAGTATGAGAGGGTGGCTAAACGACCTTTGGTGGTTCGACTTGGTGAGGAGGAGAGGGTGGTTGGTCGTTCTATGGTGGGTCGACTTAGTGAACAAGAGAGGGTGATCGAATGACATTGGTGGATGAGAGGGTGGTCAGTCGTCTGTGGTGGAGGAGAGGGTGGTCAGTCGTCTGTGGTGGAGGAGAGGGTGCTTAGTCGACCTATGGAGAAGGAGGACGATATGGAGGAGGAGGATGTGGTGGTGGTGGTGGTGGAGGATCACCACCCTCATCAAATGAAGTAGAACTAGTGCTCCTTGTTGGCCACCACGTCTCTAGTATTATAGTCGTATCCACAATATGACACATCAACGATCCCATGTGATGTGGGAGGATCCTCCAAATCTGAGAAAGATTTAGGTCTCTCATTATCTCGGTGACCTGAATAGGGTGCACTCCCTATCGAACCAATGACCTAGACAACTAATCCACCATCTCTTGGAAAAATCTAATATCGAGCATGCATCATAGGTTATGTCTATGTAGGTGTGGTGGATCCTATTAGAATTTGAATGCCATTTAGATCTTAAAGCAGATAGTTCTAATAATGTTTTCAGTAAATGGATAATGAAGATACAAACTGAACAAAACAAACCACATAAGAAATAGACAAGTATTGCTCAGGAATTTACAGTATCATTCACAATATAATATCCGGTGTTACAATAGTTTACATAGGAAAAAAATTCG
This sequence comes from Pseudotsuga menziesii, assembly GCA_001517045.1. Classification (NCBI taxonomy): domain Eukaryota; kingdom Viridiplantae; phylum Streptophyta; class Pinopsida; order Pinales; family Pinaceae; genus Pseudotsuga; species Pseudotsuga menziesii. The sequence goes on from LPNX010812302.1 coordinate 483,614, forward strand.
AATCAATTAGGGATGGATTCAAATCTATCCACTGGATGTGACTGTATCTAACTAACCATCTAACTAATGGTGTCTCAATCAATATCGGAGTCCAATAGATCAACTCCCATATGTCCAACCAACTCAATCAATCAGTGTCATCTAGTTAACTCAATGCACCTAAGTATGGTAGGTGGGAAAAGGCACCTACTCCACATGCAGCCATGCATTAGCCATGCAAAGCTTGCACTAGCTAACTGATTGTGAACTAACTGAAAGTAACTGGGGGATAACTAAGACTGACTAGTACTAACTCCAACTAATTGAAGTAGGTTGGTGTCGGGACTCCCAGTGGCTCCTAAAATGTAGGGATTGGTCTAGGAGGTGCCAAACTAATGCATGCACATGTAGTAAGTGGTAGTTAACCTCTAGCAGTGTTCCCCACACTCTAGTAACTAGTACATGTGGCCCCACTAGGCCTAGTGGACCCAATGGTACTAGTGGACCCAAATAATTAATTAAGGTTTCTAAGTTAGGCTAAATTAATCTAATAGACATTTGACCAAGGGAGGAGTAATAATCCTAACAGATCCTTTGCCTCTACCTCTACCATGTGCTCATCAGGTTGGGGAGGCACATTCCCAACATAACTGTTCATAGATACAAAATTGAAAAGAACAATAATTAGACAATTTAATTAAATCAAATTACATTACATTATATATGCATTAAAATAGACAATAAAATGCAACTAGATTAATCAAAACATAAAACTAATATTACCTCTATCGTTTGGTAGTTCATTAGGGGTAAAGTGACATCCTCTCAAATCCAACCCTGCGTATGGCTATGGTACCACATCCAAGGTGTTATCACCTTGTTGGAAAGTAAATCAGGTATCTCCTGAGTGATCCTACTAGGTAAATCATATTGTCCCCTTTTGGTAAACAACTGCCCCCACATGAACATACACACCTCAATCATCGACCTAGGAAGCTGGCCATGGAATGAGGGTTGAGTGTCTGGAAACCTCTTAAAAATAATGAAAACAAATTTGGATCAAACTAGAAGAATATCCTTTTATCGAACATAGTGCGACAATGATCCACATAAAAATAGAACTACTGCAAAAAAATGGAAGACCACTTTATGCATCTATGGCTTTAGAGTAAAGAATGGACATAATAAAATAAGGGGCAACTAATGTGTTTTCCATTAGTCATGACATGGGTCACTGTCATGACCAAAAGTGAGAGGCACCTAACCTCCTTTGCATGAAAATAATATATTCAGAGTTGGTTGTTGGTTACCGAGAAGTCACCAAGAGTAGTGCCATCGTCATTGACATATCTCAATACATCTGTCATTTGAATTGCTGCTACAACTTCAAGTGGGACATCAGCGAAATGGGGAAAATCCTCCCCTCTCTTTTATAATCCTGTGATGAAATATATGTCTTCCTCTGTGGGTTGGAACCACAGATCATGACCCACCCTAAAATCATGATGCCATTGATCCCAACAATGGACCAACTACATCAATAGTTATGAATTCCCCTTAGTGACATAGCCTCTTCATAATAATTTTGGAGGTCAACCTGGTGTAGGAGATATTTGGTCCTTGAGGTGATAGGTTAAGGGAGCAAATCCCTCTCCCTCTCTCTGATCTCCCACTGACGTACAACGTTGTACCAGTCCTAGCGTTGTTGCTCTTGTCGATGTTGTCTTTGATTTAACAAATATAACTTTCATAAAAAACATATGAATAGAGAGATATATACATAAATAAATCATATTTTTTTTATACTAAAGTACATTTACATTTATCAAAAGGTTAAGGGTGCACCCAAAAAATAGTCACACATAGTTACTGATGCATACTCTATTTAATAGCAGCACCATTGGTGCTAAAAAAAACACGCACTGGCCTCAATGCTTGAAAATATTTAAAGTATATCACTTAAATATTAAAAAAAGTTAATATGGAACTTTGGGCCTAGAAAACACACACATTGAAATGGTGGAGAGAATATTTAAAGTGCACCATTTAATTAAAAAACTCAATATAAAATATTTTGTGCTACAAATACAACACACACAGTTTCCAATGTTTGTAAATATTTGAAGTGCACCAATGAAATGAAATCATTTTTCAACTATATATTAGTACATACCAGTGCGTTCGTATAAAAAACAAAGCACCAGTGCATCCATATATATGGTCATCACTAGTATGATGTGAAAAGTAATTTGATTTGTTGGGTATATGTTATATGATGTGTGTGTTGGGGGGGGGGAGGGGGGGCGGCGGGGGCGGGGTCGAAGGTGCACATATCAGCAACTCTCCTGATGATCCCTATCAACACCTTCACGAAAACAAGCCGGTAGGATGTTTCCGACGCGAGTTCATCAAGCACCAATTTTTTGGTAGTTGTCTTCAACTGTTTTGGGAATCTTCTAAATTGTATAATTTAATCCTGGTTAAGGGATTGGAGTCTATTTTCTAATCCGGGTTATTGGATCAGGGTATTAGATGCTGCTGAATACCTATAGTTTGTATTCTGAGGGATTCATAATGATAATAAGAAAATATGAGGTGTGGCTCCAAGGTTTGCTAGTTTTCCCGGTTAATGGTTTCCAAGGTAAATCTATGTGTTTTATGTGTGTATGGTGTGGTGTAAACTTTGTTTTGCTTAAAATAATCAGTATGCTTTGCTTCCCTACACATTTTTAAAACTTACATGTGGTATCATATCTCAATTATTGACACTAGGGGGTTGCCTTTGTTGCTAAAGGTTCGATGCAGTTGATATATCTTGGGTCTATGATAAACTTGGGTTTAGTGGGGGCTTTGCAGTGTTGATTTGTGCATTGAAATACAATGGTGGCATTTCAAGAATTGAGATCGATAGATTTAAAGGCTAGGAATTTGAGCTATGAAAGATCAAAATGGAGGATCTTCTTATAGATTGGGAACAATAGATTGCTGTGGATCCGGGTAAAAAATACACTGGAACATCACAAGATGTTTGGGATAAATTAGAAAGAAGGGCAAGGAGTACAATTAGACTATGCTTATCATACTTTGTTGTTGAACGTATCTGGTGAAGATAGTGCAGTAAATATTTGGGGGAAATTAGGGAGTTTGTATCAATCAAAATTCCTTGCGAATGTTAACACTCAGAATGTACCCAGGTTGTGAAAGGTAGATTCCAAGGTAATAGCAAAAACCACTTTAGAATGTATTTCTGACCTAATACAATCAGAGAGGGATCTCTCACTATTTACAAAGTTTTTATACTCAAGATATTCAATCAAAGACAATCAGATGGTCATTCTGATGGGAGAAATAGGACAAGTTTGTTTTAAAATACTTGGTATGACAGTCATGGAGGAGACCATTGGGCAATGGAGTCAATAATCAGATCTGAAATAGATTGCAAGAGGTAGGGTTTTGAAAGTTTATGAACAGAGGCAAGGTAGGCACCATTTCCTCAGTCTTGAAGTATTAGCAGTTTGATTAGTAGACAAAGGGAGACATTCCATCAAACAGAGCACCTAACTAGGGTGAATTCTGCAAGACTTTAGAAGAAAATATTTTGAAAATGCTTGAACAATGGACCTAGAGTAGATGAATTCTATCTCATAAAAGCTAATGTTCAAGCATGAAATAAAATACAAAATGGAGTGGGAAACAAGATAAACAATCACATAACGAAATTACTTACTGAAGAAAAAGATGGCACAAGAATCTCTGACATGAAAAAGATTTTACATTCCTCCTCTGCAAATTCCATTCATTTACTGAAAACGTGAAGCCATTACAATGTAGAGCCTCTCCGCTCTTGAAAATCCTCTTTTTTAATTATCAATTACATTTTAATTTATATAAGAATAACCTCTACCTAACTTTGAATTCAAAACCTAACTGAACTCTAAAAATAGAAACAGTTACAACAACGTTTCTCTTGCATATCTCTAATGGTGACAGCTGTGTGAAATCTGGGAGAGGTTTTTATAATTGGACATGTGCCCAACAAAACTCATGTCTTCATTTCTCCAAAATCATCTCAATATCCTCAAAATATTCCTTTGAAGTCGATGACTCAAATAATAAAATTGTAGATTTCTGGAAAAATGACTTGTGACGATATTTTGAATTCTCCCAATGTGTGATTACTGTGTAAAAAATGAAGGAGGTTTTGATTATAGGCCTGTTAGAAATAAAAACCTCTCTCATTTTTGTCAAATTAAATTCCATTTGTCCAAAACAATTATTTGAATTTGATGGTTGAAATAGTCCTTTGGAAAACATGAAAAATGGCCTGTACAACTAACTTTGTTTCTGCTAAACCATAGAACCTGTGTTAAACCTGAAAGAGGTTATTGTGGATATATATGTTTTGAATAAAATCCTCTCTCACTTTCTCAAAATTCATCTTCATTTGATGTAAAAAATTATTTTAATTTGATGACTAGAACAGTCATTTTGAAATCTGAACATTTTCCCTCTGAAGATGACTTTGCTGCTCCCAATATGTAGCACTGGGGTAAAAACTGAGAGACGTTATTGTATATCACAATGTTATGATGAAAAACCTCTTTCAGTTTTTGAATATTCTTCTTTGTTTGCTAGAAATAGGTCATTGAATAAAATGACTAAAACAGTCATTTTCAGAAGAAAAAAAAATATGCTATGTAAATATGGCACATTGTCTCCTTCCTTTCGCGCAGCACACAAATGAAATAATTTTTCAAAAACAAGTCAACTTTACTTTACATAATGGTCTATTCTGGAGCCTTCACTGATTTGTTTTTCTTCAACCATTTTTCTCCGCAGAATTCACGAAAAGTTACCACGTGGAAAGTGGTTTAAATTCCGCTACCACCTTTCCAATTTAACCATCTCACAACTTTACTCTCCGGAAACATTAATACCCATTGATGAGTTTTCACTTTTTACATTAGCCATTGGATTAATAAGAGGCCGCTTTTTGACTTTGGAAAAAATATCCAAAACTATATAACTTTGAATATAAATAAAATAGTAGGTTTATAAAACCCATTTTATAAATTTCATTCAAAAGTTAATAAAACTTTTTGCCCCACTTGTGAAAAATTTATTTGTCTTTTTACCTAAAATTCCTTTAACTTCTCTTCTTTGCCAGCTTGGAAATATCTTAATGAGAAAACTTTGGAAACCAACTCAATCACCCATGAAAACTTAAAATTTTGAAGGCAATAAGACCAATTCCAACAAAAATAAATTTAGTGCTAACAGCGAACAGGTTGATTCAGAAAAAAAAAATATTTCATCTCATAATGGATGCAAATGACACAGTGACAGAGCATCTAAATGTCTACAATACTTTGGTAAGTCAGATAACATCTGTTGGAATTAAAATGGCTGAAAAAGATAAATGTATTACAACAATGTGTTTGTTTCCAGATTCCTGGGACAACCTAATTGTTGCAATAGGTAGTGCTAGTCAAATGACCTTAAAATTTGATGAAATAGTAGCATCCGTCCTATCATAAGAGATGAGGCGAAAAACCATGGATAATCATAGCATGGATGCCTTGTTTGTGAGAGTTCTCCCTTGGGAGAGAAACGAAAATAAAGGATCTGGAGGGAGATCTAAATCCCTGAGAAAAGGAATAAGGAAGTGCTGGAAATGCGGTAAAGCTGGGCACTATAAAAAGGATTACAGATCTAAGAATTTTGAAAAAAGAAAAGGGATTTGAGGATACCCCTTCCACAAAGGTGAAGACCTCCTCAGAAGGAGGGGATGTGTATCTATCTTCCATGGGTAATCATTTAGAACGTGATATATGATTGATTAACTCAGGTGCATCATGTCATATGATCCCTCATAGGGAGTGGTTTTGTGAATATCAAAAGTACAATGGAGTAAATGTGTACTTGGGAGATGATTCACCATCCAATATCATTGGACGTGGTAGATTCAAGTTTAAACTGAAGGATGGAAGGATTAGAACTCTGCCTGGAGTGATTCACATTCCAAATCTAGCAAGAAACTTGATATTTGTCGGAAAGATGGATGTTGCAGGTGTAAAGACTGTGTGTGGATATGGTGGCTGCAAAATGGTTCGAAGATCAATGGTATTGATGAGGGGAGTTCTGTATGGAACTCTATGCAAAATATTGGGAAGCACCATCATTAATGAATGTCATAGTTTTGTTTTTCCTGAGGGAGGAGGTAAATATGATAGAACCTTGAGTGCATCAGGAGGAAAGACAATGCTATGGCATCAAATATTGGGGCATATTGGAGAGAAGGGACTTCGAGCATTACAAGGTAAAGGTATGGTTGAACGTATGACTAGTTTTTCTCTGGTCTTTGATTTCTATGAACATTTCATATATGGACAACATAACAGAGTAAGATTTGCATTTGGTGCTACAAGAGAAAGGGGAATTCTAGAATTAATGCATAGTGATGTGTTTGTACCTGTGCCTATTCCATCATTAGGAAAATTTATGTATTATGTTTCATTTATAGATTATTTCTCAAGGAACACATGGATTTATTTCCTTCGAAAGAAATCTGAAGTATTTGCTAAGTTTAAAAAATTTAAGGCTCTTGTAGAGAACTAGACAAAAAAGAAAATAAAGGCTTTGAGGATAGATAATGGTGGAGAGTTTTGCGAGAATGAATTTGAGGGATTTTGTAAGAAGTGTGGTATAATAAGGTAGAAGACTACTCCATACACACCTCAACAGAATGGGGCTAATAAAAGGATGAATAAGACGATGATGGAACAGGCAAGGAGCATGCTAAGGAGTGTTGGGATATGGCAAGAATTCAAGGTAGAGGCAATAGAGACAACATGTTACTTGGTAAGTCAGTCACCCACATCAACATTGGTTGTTAAAACTCCACAAGAGGTATGGATTGGTAAGAAACTGTCCATTAAGCCTCTGAAAGTATTCTACTATGATGTTTATGTACATGTTCCAAAGGAGAAAAGGAGCAAGTTGGATTACAAAGATGAAAAATGTTTCTTTATTGGCTATAAATATGGCATGAAAGGTTATAATATTTGGAATCCTGTAACTAAGATAGAGTTTGTAAGATGTTGTGTTTAGAGAGGTCAAATAAGTCCGCAGACATGAAGTGACTCCACTGGAAAAAGAACCAGAGAAGATAGAGTTTGAGTTAGAAGGTGAAGAATCTGACTCAACATAAGAAGTTTAATAAGAAGAAGAAGAACCTCATACCCCAATTTTGAGGAGATCATCTCGAGAAAGAAGGCAACCAGAAAGGTATTCCCCTCTTGACTTTCACTCTCATTTTGATTTGTCTATTACTGATGATGATCCTAGAAATGTGAAGGAAGATATTGATTCATAGGATAACGATCTATCAAAGAAGGCCATGGTTGAAGAAATGGATTCCTTGGACAAAAATGAAGCTTGGGATCTAGTCTAGTTATTAGATGGAAGAAAAATTGTTGGGAGCAAATAGATGTTTAAAAAGAAGTTGAATGCGGAACGTAAAGTTGAGAAGTACAAATCCCTCTTGGTAGCAAAAGGATATTATTAGGTAGAGGGAATTGGTTTTGGTGAAATATTTTCTCCAGTTGCAAAATTAACTTCTATTAGATTTCCTCTTACTATTGTTGTTGATTTCGATCTTGAAGTACATGAGATGGATGTGAAGACAACGTTCTTACATGGAGATCTCGAAGAATAAATATACATGAAGCAACCATAAGGGTTGATAGTAAAGGGAAAGCAAGAGTTGGTATTTAAACTAAAGAAGTCCCTTTATGGTCTAAAGAAATCTCCAATGATGTGGTACCAAAATTTTGACACATACTTTCTTGGATTAGGGTTTGTGAGAAGCAAGGTTGATCACTATGTATACTCCAAACATATTGGTGATCACTTCATTAACATAGTATTGTATGTTGATGACATGTCGTTGATTGGAAACAACAAAGATGTTATAAAGGAGGTGAAGTCTTAGTTGTCCTCCAAATTTGACATGAAGGATCTCATTGCTGCAAACTTCATTATGGGGATGGAGATAAAAAGAGATTGTGCAAACATGAAGATCTGGTTAGATCAAAGAAAATATGTTGAGACAGTACTACAAATATTTAACATGCAAGAAAGTAAGTCGGTCAAGGTCCCTATTCCTATAGGTGTAAAGTTATATGTAGATCAATGTCCCAAGACACATGAAGAAGAAGAAGATATGTCACGAGCTCCATATGCTAGTGCAGTTGATAGTTTGATGTATGCAATGGTATGTACTAGACCAGTGGGAGCTTTGAGCATATATATGTCAAATCCAGGAAAGAGCATTAGACAATTGTAAAGAGGGTCTTCAGATACTTGCATGGCACCATAGATTATGCAATCTACTACCAAGGAAGAACTAGAGCAGAGAGAGTAATAGATGTACATGTATTTTTTGATGCATATTGGAATGGAGATATTGATCGCAGAAGATCTACAGGTGGGTATGTATTTAACCTATTTGGAGGAACTATCAGTTGGATGAGCAAGAGACAGTATGTAGTTGCATTCTCAACTACAAAAGATGAATACATGGCAACCACACATGCCAAAAAAGAAGCAGTATGGTTGCAGAGACTGCATTCAAGTGTTGGGTTTGTACAGAAAGTTGTAAGGTTAGATTGTGATAGCCAAAGTGCAATCTTCCTGGCAAAGAACCCTGCTTATCATGCTAAGACAAAGCATATTGATATGCAATATCACTTTGTGAGAGATATGGTTGAAGAGAAGAAGTTGTTGCTGGAAAAGGTTGACACCTTGAAGAATGTTGTAGACTCATTAACAAAGTTTGTCATTATAGAGAAGTTCTCTTGGTGCAGAGCATCTATGGGCATTGATGCTTTAAACCCGTGACTTTATGAGTACATGACTCATTGCTATACAAAGAAAAAAACAAGTGGGAGAATGTTGGGTATATGTTATATTGTTTGTATGTGTGTGTGGGAGGGGGGAGGTGTGCCTGTCAGTGACGCGCCTCATGATCCCTGTTTTTTTTGGGGTTGTTTTTGGCTGTTTTTGGGAATCTTGTAGAAATATGTAATTTAGTCCCAGTTGAGGGATTGGAGTCTATTTTCTAATACGGGTTAACAGATTAGGGTATTGGATGTTGTTGGATACCTATATTTTGTATTGTGAGGGATTCATAATGATAATAAGAAAATAGGAGGTGTGGCTCCAAGGTTTGCTAGTTTTCCCAGTTATGGTTTTCTAGGGTAAATCTCTGTGTTTATGTGTAAATGTTATGGTGTAGTCTTTATTTTGCTTAAAGGAATCTATATGCTTTGCTTATTTCCACAAGTTTAAAACTTACATTATTGTTTGGGTGTTACGATTCATTCAAGTGTTTTCAAAATAATTCTATGGTGTGCATTAGTCATAGTAACACACCATCAACGATGCGTCCAAAGTTTTATATAGCACTGTGTCTGTGTTAATTTTTTGGTTGGAATGAAGCGTGTGGATGAGTTTAGAAAATGTGAACGATGCATCATGTTTATAATAAGGCACAGAAAATGTGAAAGGTGCATCATGTTTGTAATAAGGCACCAAAAAATAGTGCCTGAAGTTATTTAGAATGCACTACGAATGTTTTAAAGTTTTTATTATGAGTGAATTCTAGCGGTGCACTATTTTTAATTCTCACGTACCACAACTTGGTGCGTTAGGTTTATTTAAATGAAACATCCCTTGTGCATCAATGTTTAATAAGGGTTCCCATTACTGGTGCACCCTATGTTAAAACATAAAGCACCAATGTATTGAAGTCAGTACGAGCTAAACAGATGACCCGCACATCACATATAATAATAAAAAAAATTGAGAAAAAAATCAGAATTGAAAGAAAATTCGAATTTTTCATCCACTGGAAAATTTAATGATGGAGTAATGAAAAAAATACTTGGAGCCTTACTTGGGATGAAGGCATGGTTGCCGTGTATAGAATACATAAACCTTCAAACCATGTGGAAAATTCCTAACTCCAATAACCAATGAAATCATAGGAGAAATCCAACGTGGCGCATCGAGTATGAGTGGCGTGGATGTAAAAAAGAAGCACCGGTGGTTGGGTGGGCCAAGGTGGTATCCAACACTGACAAAATGACATGTTAGTGTTATCATGGGTGGGCCATGGTGGTATCATGTGCTATAAACAAACGAATGAGTTTTTATTTATTTATTCTTTAAGGCCCACGAAAACCTCCACTAAGGTTTTTTCCTTGTAGTGTACACATAATTTTCTAGGAATGGGATGTAAGTGGATCTTGACATATGCACTAATTCGTGTCTATTGAAACATGATATGGGAACACAAGTATGGTATAAACTATGGGAAAATCTATGATGAATTCATAAGGCCATTGTATACAATAATCTATAAGTAATCAACAAAGTGTATGTTATATAAAGTATTGGAGGCATTAGTTGCCACAGGATATTGGTATGTGATAGAAAATGCATTTTTTGATATATATATGGTGGCACACAACCTTCTCACATTTTTTCCTCCTTTGTCATGGATAGGGCGGTGTTGTAGAAAGTTGCTCACTAAACTTATATAAGTGGAATTGGAGTATTACTTGCAAATTCCAAGAAAGTTCCATGGAGTCCCTTTCCATTAATCATTGAAGGATATAATTTGGATTCACGATGAAGTATGTCAATGAAGAAGCACAAGATTTAAATGCGTTTCATTTTAGTATTGAAAGTTTTAGAAGAAACAATTCCAAGGAGGTAGTAGAGTCCCATTGTAGTTCAAGCAAATACAATTGGTCCCATGCTGATGAGTTATAAAGGGATAAATATATTCTTAGAAGAGCCAATTCACTTGTTGAAGTGGCAAACAAGATACGAAAAAAAAGAAAAAAATACAATTAAAGAACAAAACCCCAAATAAGACAAAATGAAACATGAAATTCTTCTTAGAGAATAGGAGGATATAGACATAAAGGCTACATAGGAGCAGGAATATGGGAAGTTGCATGGAAATAAAAATTTGAAAAAGGTCACAAACGAGTAAAGGAATAAAGAGGAATATAAGGATATTCAAAAGAAAAGAAGAAGAAGAAGAAGAGAAACAAAATCAACATAATACCCAAATTTCGACTGGAGCAATACCCTATCTTTCTACACTGATAGCTTCATTAATAGAAGGTCATTTATACTTTTTTTCCAAGGAACAACCTCATGAAAAAAATCCTCCAAGTACTTTCCCTTGATCCATGTATGGTAAAAAATGTAAACCATCGACCCTAATTACAGAGCTTAACCTCAACGAAATCATGAGAGTCAAACCTATGACCTCCCCAAATTTAGGGGGAGAACAGTCCTTTTCCACTTATAGATCTTGGCCTAGGATTATTCACCTCTTTAAAGGAATAAGCGGTTGCTTCATTAGATTCTTTTGTCTTTGATAAAAGAGAAAGCATATTGTGAAGCAATTGCAAACAAAACTCAAGTTGTCGAGGGGATGCCTACACTAACAATCACAAATGAAACCTCGGTCTTCACAAATGTAAAACAAGATATAGTACTTGTTACCTCTACAACTGTAGCATGATCACATTTTAATGAAGAAAATGTAAAGGAAATGGCCAAAGAAATAAAGGAATATAAGCAAAGGATAAAAGCCTTGGAAAGGTAGGTAGCATAATTAAAAGATGAGACCAGGAGCTTATCAAAGCTTAAAACAAGTGCATTATCTATGTAAGAAGAGTTGTTTGAAGCAAGGTATCAAATGTATAAGCATTTACATGACTTGAAAGGCTACTACTCTTAGCTTAATACAATTATGGAAGATGCAAGAGATTAAGATTGCATTTTAGAAGGCATGCATATAGGTTTATAAAATATTATCAAATGGCGGGAGGAGGAAAAAGAAGCACTTGTTGATCTCCCTAGAATGACAACAACTAAAATACATCACAATTATGTAGCAATTTCTAATAGTAAAATAACATGCATGACACTCTAAGGAGACATATCCATGAACATGGGAAAGTTTGAGAAGTTGTATCAATTCATTGCAAGGGTGGTGGAAAGATGTCACTTAGTTCCCCTCAATGATATAACTGAACCTCAACCATACGTATATAGAAAAAGAGAAGTGAAAGAGGTCATGCATCAAATGTATATCATAATAAGAAGGAATAATCAGTGAAGCAAAAATGTTCTTGTGGGATCGGTTGCTAGGTGTAGGGTAAACAATAGAATAAGATGAAGTAATGGTTGAAATTCATGATACTCATACAAATCCTGAAATTTATGCTCTAAGAAGAAAAGTCCCTATAACTACTATTACTCTACCTGTTAAAACCAATACTAATCCTCAGAATAAGATTGCCACTTCCCAATAGAAGGACACTACTCATAAAATCAATGTTGATCAAATTTAAAGAAATGCTTAAATAACCTCAACTCAAAAAAACAAACCACCTGCACAAAATAAATCCTCTACAAGTTCATTGCAACCCACTAAAAACACAGATGTTAAATCTATAACACTAAACATGGAATACAATGTGACCGAGGATATGGAAATATTAAAGCTAATGTATCCATGTATAACATTATAGTCTTCCACAAAAGATAATTTTTTTTATTGAAATCCTTTAAGAATTCATCTAATGCCCAATAAAAAGCTACATCAAACAATGATAAATGAAAAAATATGGATAGTCAACATGATACTACAGTAAATGCAACCATCATAAGGTCTTATTCTAAATCATATACTCCTAATTTCCTTCTAACATTATAATTTTTCAACTACAATGTTCAAAATTGTTTGGTGGATTCTAAAGACTCATTGAATGCAATGCCTTATTATATGGAAATGAATGAATGTTGTCCCAACCAATTGTAATACTAGAATCATTCAATTACATAGGTCGTATGTGAAGGTCATTGGTAAGCTAAAGGATGCCATGATTAGATTATCTTAAGATCCTAGAGTATGTCAAATTATTGACATAATTGTTGTTGATATTCCAGAGGCCAATGATTTGTTGTTAAGTAGGGATTGGTAAAAAAAATTGCAAGGATATTTTTCCAATAATTTCTAACACCTATGGATGCCTTACAAAAGGCTTGCAAATCAAAATGAGATGGTAAGAGCGCCTCACATGAAACACACAATGACATAACTGGAGAGACATAATGAACCAATCAACTTTTCCCATTCAACCCCTAGAAAATATTTTCTATAGATAGATATTGGCTACTATATAGTTGAACACTCACCCCTGAAAATAAAAAACACATTATAAACCCCTTCAATGTACTTAGATTGATAATAACGAGTGCAATATATTAGGATTAACTAGTTTTGCTTCTTTTAATTTATATGTAAATATTTTTTTTCTTTTGGAGTTTTTTATTTTATGGATCCCAAACTTAGGAGGGAACCGAATTAGGTTTCTTCCTGGTTGACCCAAATAAATGTAAGTTTTAAACATTTGAAGTGAAACAATGCATATTATTTATCAAGCAAAACAAATACTAATTTAACAATGGCACACACACAATACACAAAGATTTACCCTATAAACCCTTAACAAGAAAAACTAACAAAACTTAGAGTCACACCTCTATCTTTCTCATCATGTTTCTTAACCATCCACAATACAACATTTAGGTATTCTACAACATCCAAAACCCTAATCCACAACTTACAAGATGGAGGTGGATTGTAAGGTGATGCAACCCACATGCAAATAATATAACACATTCAACATATCCCGATTGTTGTTTTCTTTGTAGAACAATGGATCACATATTGATAGGGTCACAAATTTAGGGAAATGATGCCCATATATTCTCTACACCAAGAGAACCTATTAGTATTGACATACTTCATCAATGAATTTGGAACTTTCTTCAAGGTGTCAACCTTTTCTAGCAACACCTTCTTATCTTCAACCATATCTCTCACAAAGTGGTATTACACTTCAATATGCTTCATTTTAGCATGATCAACAAGGTTCTTTTCCAAAAAGATTTCACTTTGATTATTGTAATATAACCTTAGAACTTTCTATATAAACCCAATAGCTGAACACAATCTATACAACTATACAACTTCCTTGCTTGCATGGTTGGCCACCATGTATTCAAATTTTGTAGTTGAGAGTGCAACTACAACTTTTCTCTTGCTCATCCACTAATAACTCCTCCAAATTGGTTAAACACATAACCACTTGTAGATCTTATGTGACTAAGATCTCCATCCTAGTCTACATAAACAAATCCATGTATTTGTCTAGTCTAGGTCTTCCTTAGTAGCATATTGCATAATTTATGGTGCCAGGCATATATTTGAAGGCCTTCTTTACAATTTTCCAATGCTCTTTTCCTGGCTTTGACATGAGCAATGTTCGGTCTGGTACATACCATTGCATACATAAAACCACCAACAATGTTAACATAAGGAACTCGTGACACATTTTCTTCCTCTTCCCATGTCTTGGGACACTTATCTATAGGTAAATTTACACCTACATGAATAAGGACCTTGTTCGATTTACTTTCCTACATGCTAAATATCTATAATGTCATCTCAACATATTTTCTTTGATTCAACTAGAGTTTCTTATTTGCACGATCTCTTTTAATCTCCATTCCCAATATGAAGTTAATAGCACCGAGATCCATGTCACATTTTAAGAATAGTCATGACTTCACCTCATTTATGGCATTCATGTTGTTTCTAATCAATAATATGTCATCCACATACAATACTATATTAATGAAGTGATCACCAACTTGCTTGGAATATACACAATGATCAGTATTGCTTCTCACAAACCCCAATCCAAGGATGTATGTGTTGAACTTTTGGTACTGCATCATTGGAGACTGCTTTAGACCATAAAGGGACTTATTTAATTGGAAAACCAACTGTTTAATTCCCTTTACTGTAAAAACTTATGGTTGTTTCACGTAGATTTCTTCTTCAAGATCCCCATGTAGGAATGTTGTCTTCACATCCATATTCTCTAATTCAATATCAAAAGCATCAACAGTAGAATGAAGGAATCTAATAGAAGTTAAATTTAGCAATTGGATAAAAATTTTCACCTGAATCAATTCCCTCTACCTAGGAATATCCCTTTGCTACTAAGTGGGTTTTGCACTTCTACACTTTACCTTCTACATTCAAATTCTTCTTAAACATCCATTGGCTACCAATGTTTTTTCTTTCAGTTGATAACTCAACTAGATCCCAAAATTCTTTTTTAATCCAAGGCATTCGTTTCTTCAACCATTGAATTCTTTTAGAGATCACTATGCTTTGAATCAATTGCTTCCTCCACGTTTCTAAGATCATCATTGGTAATAGATAAAGAAAAACAAGACCAAAAATCAAGAGGGGAATACCTTTGTGGTTTCCTTGTTTCCCAAGATGATCTCTCAAAATAGGGGTATGAGATTTTTCTTCTAATTCAAGTTCTTCCGTTGACTCAAATTCTTCTCCTCCAACTCAAACTCTATTTTCTCTTGTTCCTTTTCCATTGGAGTGACTTCTTGTTTGGGAACATCTTTAACCTGTCTAAAAACAACATCTCAATTGTAAATAATGTTCATAGTTATTGGGTTTCAAATT
This sequence comes from Pseudotsuga menziesii, assembly GCA_001517045.1. Lineage (NCBI taxonomy): Eukaryota > Viridiplantae > Streptophyta > Pinopsida > Pinales > Pinaceae > Pseudotsuga > Pseudotsuga menziesii. The sequence goes on from LPNX010812302.1 coordinate 499,242, forward strand.
TAAAAACCTTTCACACCATCTTTCTAACCAATAAAGATACATCTTTTATCTTTATTATTCATCTTACTTATTTTTTTTCCTTTGGAACATGTACATAAGCATCACACCCAAGAAATTTTACATTTTTAAGAGAGGGTTTCTTACTAGTCCATACCTATTGTAGAGTTTTATCAACCAATTCTGACTTGGGTGATCAATTTACCAAGTAACATGCAACATCCACTACCTTTGCCCAAAATTCTTTTCCTATCCCAACACCATTAAGAATGCTCCTTGACTTTTCAATCAATGTACTATTCCTTCTTTCTACAACTCCATTTCACTAAGGTGTGTATGGAGTATTCTTATGTCTTGATATTTCATACTTCTTACAAAATTCCCCAAATTCGTTCCCACATAGCGCCCCACCATTATCTATCATCGACACCTTTATTTTCTTCTATGATTTTATACAAGAGCCAAAGATACTTTAAATTTATCAAATAATTTAGATTTGTTTTGAAGGAAATTAATTGACGTGTTCCTTGAGAAATCATTTATAAATTAAACATTATACATCATTTTTTTAATGATGGAACATGCACATGTACAAAAACATCACTATGTATTAACTCTGAAACCCTTTTCTCTTATAGCACCATATGAAATCTTATCCTATTCCGCTTTCCATATATGCGATGCTCACAAAAAATGAAATATAGTATGTAATTAGGCATACTTTCAACGATACCTTTACCTTGTAATGCTCTAAGTCCCTTCTCTAATATGTCTGAATATTTGATGTCATAACATTGTCTTACCTCCATAGACAGTAGGGGTTTTGTCTTCTTTATCTCCAACCTTAGGCACAACATAAATGTTACATCCATCGATGATTGTACGTCCTAATAGTTTCTACAGAGTTCCATTCCAAAATCGCCTCATTAGTGTTGAAGTGAATAACTTACTGATTCAATTTAATCAATGGAAAATGCCTTTATTTATACAATGCTTGTGGTGGTTGTGATTCCACTTCCAACCAACCTCTTCATATTCTGACGTGACTATTCACATTCATAAATTATATTTACAATATTTACATATGGAACCATAAACCAAGGATTAGGTATCCAACATTCCCCCTCTTAATCTAAAGGGGTCTTTGTGAGTCCGAGGATGGTTCTAAGTCTTTCAAACTTTTCTCATCCAAGTGATTTGGTAAATATGTCGACGATTTGCTCATTTGTGGAACAATGTTGTAGATGAACTATCTTGGCCTCTACATGATGTCGAATCAAATGGTACTTTGTGTTAATGTGCCTTATTCGATCATGGAATCTGGGGTTCTTGGCCAACTTGATTGTAGAATTGTTGTCAATTAGGAAGGGAGTAGAACTTTCTTATTTCTCCTACAAATATTCAAGTATCTTCTTGATCCACACGATCTCCTTTATTGCTTATGCAACTGCCATATATTCTCATTCTGTTGTCGAATCTGCTGGAACTTAATATTTGCGTGATCTCTAGGAAATATTTGTTGATCCAAGACTCATTGTGTATCCAGAAGTGGACACCCCTGTCTCTTTGTCACCATCAAAGTCTGAATTAGTTTACCCGATTAGTTTGAAGTCTTCCACCTTGTGTACTTGAGTACCCTTCAAGTACCTTAGAACTCTTTTTGCTGCAAAGTAATGCCCTTCACAAGTTTTGTACATGTATATGGAAAGAATGCCAACAACATAAGAAATATATGATCTGGTAGTGGTAAGGTGGATAAGGCTTCCTACAAGTTATCATTACTTTGTTGCATCTTCAAATTCATTTCCTTCACTTGATGTGAGCGTCAACTTTTTGTTCCATTAGAGTTGAGAGAGGGTTGCATTCTGTCATGCAAAATCTATTTAACAATTCTCCAACATACTTTTTTTGAGATATGAATATGTACTTAGGGTTTTGAGTCACTTCAATTCCTAAGTAATAATGAAGATGTCCCAAATCAATCATTTCAAAACATTTCTTCAAATATTTCTTTATGGATGCTATGCAATCTTCATTGTTCCGTGTCATCAAAAGGTCATCTACATATACTACAAGAAATACAATAGATCTTCTAACTTCATTAACAAACAATGTTGCATCATCAAGATTATAATGCTTGAAATTTAGCTTTAGAAGAAGCTCGGTTAAATTTTCATACCATGCTCGTGGTGCTTGTTTTAGGCCATATAAGGATTTGACAAGCTTGCATACCTTGTTTTTTTGTCCCTTCACAACAAAACTTATGGTTGAGACATGAACACATTTTCCTTCAAGTCTCCATTCAAGAAAGCAATTTTTACATCAATTTGGTGGAATTTCCACCCATTTTGTGTTGGCAATATGGATTATAGTTGTCATTGATGTCAAAAGGAGTTCAGTGATGACAAAGGAATAACCAAGGACACGATGGAAGAGTGAACTCAGTGAAAGTCAAAAGAAAGACAAAAGGTGAACTCAATGAAAGTCAAAGGAAAGACAAAGGTAGTGATGACATTGCCTATGATGGCAAAGCAGATGATGTGACATCATTCTGGAGAAATATGGAAATGGGTGAAAATCAGGAAATTGACTAAGTATGGAATAAATAAGTCAAAACTGGTCTAAAAGGATCTAAGATAATTCCTGCCCTAAATAATGGGTTAGAGAAAATGTCGGCAGCACATAGGGGTCTTGTAGACAGGTGTTTTCTCTACCTTACCATGTCTTCAGTTTGTCTTGGAAGTAGATGAGGAAGAAGTTATGGACCTGCCAAAACAATGTTTTAGGTAGATTGGATCAGACTAAGAAATTTGTCTAAGTGTCATAAGAAAAGGTTGTAAGACTATTTTCAAAAGTCCCGCAGAAGTGTGTGTGTGTTAGTAAGATCTAAATATGACATGAACCTGCTCCTTGGTGAAGTGGCTATCCAACCATGAAGTTATATTCTCATTTTTTTCTTACACGAGCGTAATATCAATCTGCCAAAACAAGAGAAAAACATTAGTTGACATATTAAAAATGACCAAGTGTTAAAACAAATGATCGATGAGTAAACATATCAATGGCTAGGATCTATCCCGCAACAGATCAACGGTTCGAAAAAAATGTTGCGGGAAAGCCATTATAGAAGCAGAGAAGCGGACAAGAGTGAAGTTCTGAAAAAGTTTAGAAATGGATAGTCAAGAAGCATCCCGCACGAGATCCAATGGTTAAGGACCAATTACGCAAATGATAGACATAAAAGGTGAAGTTCTACAAAATAGTATAGATCGATTGTCAATATTAGATCTACAGAAGATATAAGGTCGAGAAGAGCTCCATAAGTGTACAAAGATCTATGGCCAAGGAGCATTCCACAATAGATCTATTGTCGTAGGAGGGTTCCAAAAAAGTAGGAACGAGGAAGAATAAATCCGAATCTAATCAAGGGATCAATGGCTATGATTGAATCCGTAAGGAGATCGACGACGAAGAATGATTTCCGCACAAAGAAAATGGAAGATCCACAAATCCGCATTAGATCATAGATCAACGGTCAGGGATGAACCCACAAAAGAAATCAATGGTTCATAACAAAAGCAGAAGATCAATGTCTAGGATAATATGGGTTTCCGCAAATCGAAGTACGGAAGACAAAAAGTGAAAGGCAAAAAGCGGAAGGCAGAGAATCGTGAAAAGAATGTGGGAAATGTCACAGTTCTGCATTCTGCATCCTGTGATATGGAAGATCGATGGTCATAAAGAATTCTATAAAAGATCAACGGTGCAGAAAGGTTAGTGCGGAAAGCGGAAGGCAGAGGATTAGGAAAGAATTGTTTTAGTGTTTGAGAACCCACATTCCGCAACCCGCAATTCAGAAGATCAAAGGTCACGAAGAAGCTCACTGAAGATCAATGGTGCAGAACTATTGGTGTAGAAAGATTAAGTGCAGAAAGTGGAAACCTTGAAATGAAATTTTGGAAAAGTCGCAAATCTGCATTCCGTTGTCTGCATCTTATCTCAGATCAACGACCACAAAATATCCCGCAGGAGATCAGCGGTGCAGAATGATTGAGGTGGAAAGCTAAGTGGAGAAAGACATGTTGAGAAATGTCATGGTTTGGTAATCCTCATACCACATCCCATCTCATATCTACGGTTAGGAAACAGCTTGGGACAAAGATCGACCACTCAAGATGAGTGCAGAAATATGACTGTAGAAAACGATTGCGGAAAGCTAATAGTGTGGAAAGAAATTTTGAGATCTACGGTGAGGAAAAATCCCTATCTAAAATCAATTGCTTAGGAAGCCTGTAAAAGTTTGGAGTAAATCCCGTAAGTGTTGAATAAGAGGAAAAACCCACGATTATGGATGAAGCTGAGCAAGCCCGCAACATGAGTAGATGGAGAATCTCGTTGGAAAAACATGAATGCTAGCATGTGGATGAAGAAGCCCATGGATGGCCAGGGAAGAATTATGAAGGGCATGGTTAATAGAGTTATGGTGGTTATGACTAACAAAAGGCACATAAATAGAGTTAGAGTATTGTAAGGACATGGCTGTTTGAAAAGATATGTTGCTGTATTGATGTTTGAGAAGAATATATAAACAAAATCTTGAAAAGGAAGTTGTGTGTCTATGGTGTCTCTGTGGGTGAATAATGAATATCTAAAGAAGAAGACCAGTAGTCAGAGAATGCAAAGTGTATCTCTACAATCTAGACCCGCATAGCAGCAAGATAGTAGACCAAGTGAAGAAATCCAAAGACAAAGTTTGAAGAAGGTCTAGGAAGTTTAATAATATCAAATTAGGGTGGCAGGGTGGTGCTAGGGCAGGATACATGCATGCAAGGAGGTCTTAGCATCCTTCCATTAGTGGCTGGAGAATCAGGGTATTGGCGTATCATTGTCTGTAGGTGTAGGAAGAAATCAGGGTATTGGTGTGTCCTTGTCTGTAGGTGTAGGCATAAATTAGGGTTTGGGGTGCATCCTTCAGTAGTGGCTGAGAAACTTGGGGATTGTGGTCTCCAGCAAGTAGGTGCTTACAAATTACTATTGTATTTTGTAAAAAACAAGTTTTGTAGATAATAGAAACGTGTTGGTGGTTTACCTTATTAAGGTTCCACGATAAAATATGTGTTCTGTGTATCTTGTTGATTCAATGTTTTGATTAAAGTTTAATAAGTGGTTTAAATGGTAAAAAGTCAACAATATTGATTCACCCCCCTCTCAGTATTGACCAACTATCATCAATTGGTATCAAATCTAGATCCTTCACTAACAGTTTAGAAAATATTAAAAACCACTATGGATCAACAAGAAAATATTTACACAGAAAATGGATCTCCAATACTTGGAAAATAAGAATACATATTTTGGAGAACAAGAATGGAAAGTTATCTGAAGGAATTGGAACTTGGTGTATGGAATGCAATGATCAATAATTACATCCCACCAAAGAGAATAAGGACTCCAACTCAAAATAAATCCAAGAAAAATAATGCAAATGCAATAGAGGCCATATTAGATGGAATATCTCAATCTATCAAAAGGAATATTGGACCATGTGTCTCAGCCAAGGAACTCTGGGTCAAATTGGAAAAGCTTTATTCAAATGAAGGGATAGCACAAACAAACCTTGCTATTTGCAAGTATGATAGTGAAGATATAACCAAAGATGAAGAAAATCTATTCATAGGGGCAATAACTCAAATTTCATAAGATAATTCAGATGTGGAAAGAGAGGTGAACTTAGAAACATAACTCATTAGTGCCTTCGAAGAATTGAGAAAAAGTAGGAGGGAGAACAAGTCTTTGGAAGGAAAAATTTCAAAGTATCAAGAAGAGAAAAAGCCAAATGAAGAGGAAGTCAAGACCCTACGAGAAGAACTGTACATTGCAAGACAACACATGATGGATAGCATGGAAGAGACTGAGAGCCTAAAATAGGAAGTTGCTAACTTCAAGAAAGAATAAAGATGCTGGAAGACCACATGGAAGAGGACGAGAGATTGAGACAAGAAGTTGCTAATCTCAAAAAGGAGATAAAGAAGCTAGAAGACCAGCAGACCATTAATGAGAGGATCAAGGACAAAATACAAAAACTAAAAAACTTGAAGAAGAAGGTACTTTGCTTAGGAAGAAGCTTGATGAGGAAACTATTAAAACAAAGTTTGAGAACAGTTCAAATATCTTAGATGACATCTTGAGGAGCCAGAAACCATCAAATGATAAAACTGGTTTAGGGTATGACAATGAAAGGAAGTCAAAATGTTCCTCCCTCACTAACCGAGAAAGAAATAATAGAAGAGGTTGTGCTAATGTACTAAAAAATCCAATTAAGAATAGTCAGAAGTCTGCCCCATCATCTCATTATAATGACATAACTGGAATGATACTTAAAAGACAAAGGACAAGCAGGGTCCAACAAATATTTCTTGGTCATTGTTATACATGTCATAATTTTGGACATATGGCTAGAGAATGTAAGCTAAGGAAGAATTCTTCAATAAAATTCCAAGAACAAAGGAAGGGTTGGAAGAGGATGAAAGCTGTGAAGCAGAAAGGTCAAAGATACCTCAAAAATTAAGGAAGTTGCTATGGCTATTGTCACTACTGTCACAAATTTGGTCACAAGGCTATTGAGTGCAAAATCAAGAGAAAAGATCTAAGTAAGGAATCCAAGAAACAAACAAGGTCAGTAAGCAGGGTACCTCATGGAAATATGTGGAGAAGAAAGACAGACTCCAAAGGTGAAGAAGAAACAAATATTTCAAACATCAAAGAAGTTTCCCAAGATGATGATAAGCATAATAGTGTTGTAGACAAGAATAACATCCATCATAATGGAAAGCATGTTGAATATATCGAAGAAGAAGTTAGTGATGGTGGTGGAGATGAAGTTGAATGTCTGTTCTAAAACTCTTATGAGCATTAGAAGGGATCATAAACTCAGGGGAGCTAATATCATAAAATTGCAATTAATACTTGAAAATGGTCTTTTGGTAAGAAGTGAAGAATGTTCTGAAGTTTCCACCAAGACAAGAAGAGTAGAGGTGAGAAATTGGTATCATCTATCACAATTGGATTTGATCTTAGCTTTGAAGAAGGAATGTGTTTAGGAGAAGTACTGTGATAGGGGGATTCTATGAACTCATCATCCAAGGTTCTTAGTCAAAGAATCACTACAAGAAGGATGTAATAGTATGATCATCACCAAGTACATGTTAATTGGAGGAGGAGAAACAAAATAAGAGGATAGAAGAATTAGTGAGGAGTGAAGAGTACAACTTCTGTGAGAAATTGTGCTTCTGGTTCAATAGAATGAAGAACATAGTTTACTCTGCAAGTTATTGAGTGTTTATACCTTCAATTCTAATCACCAGAAGTTTGAATTTGAAATTCTCTGTGTGCATGTGTATGTTTGCACTTCGAACTCTTAGATAAGTACAAGGAACAATTGAAAATTCTATGTCAAGTTAGTTACAACAAAGGGCATAATAGGTTATCCTTTGTCATTGTTGTCAAAGGGGGAGATTGTTGGCAATATGGATTATAGTTGTCATTGGTGTCAAAAGGAATTCAATGATGACAATGGAATAACCAAGGATACGATGGCAGAGTGAAATCAGTGAAAGTTGAAAGAAAGACAAAAGGTGAACTTAGTGAAAGTCAAAGGAAATACAAAGGTAGTGATGACATTGCATATGACGACAAAGCAGATGATGTGACATCATTATGGAGAAATATGGAAATTGGTGAAAATCGGGAAATTGACTGAGTATGGAATAAATAAGTCAAAAATGGTATAAAAGGGTCTAAGAGAATTCCTTCCCTAAATCATGGGTTAGCGTAAATGTCCATAGCACATAGGGGTCTTGTAGACAGGTGTTTTCTCTAGCTGACCATGTCTTCAGTTTGTCTTGGAAGTAGCTGAGGTATAAGTTATGGCCCTGCCAAAACAATGTTTTAGGAATATTGGATCAGACTAAGAAATTTGTCTAAGTGTCACAAAAAAAGGTTGGAAGACTATTTTCAAAAGTTCTCCAGAAGATGTGTGTGTGTTAGTAAGATCTAAATATGACATGATCCTACTCCTTGGTGAACTGACTATCCAACCATGAAGTAATATCAATCAACCAAAATAGTAGAAAAACATTAGTTGACATATTAAAAATGACCAAGTGTTAAAACAAATGATGGATGAGTAAACAAATCAATGGTAAGGATCTATCCTGTAGCAGATCGACGGTTTAGGAAACACGTTGCGGGAAATCCATTATGGAAATGGAGAAGAAGACAGGAGTGAATTTTTGAAATAGTTCAGAAATGGATGGCCAGGAAGCATCCCGCACGAGATCCGATGGTTAAGGAGAAGTTCCGCAAAGGATAGGCATAAAAGGTGAAGTTCTGCAAAATAGTATAGATTGATGGTCGAGATTAGATCCGTAGAAGATCTAAGGTTGAGAAGAGTTTCAAAAGTGTACAAATATCTACGGATGAGGAGCATTCCACAATAGATCTATAGTCATAGGAGGGTTCCAGAAAAGTAGGAATGTGGAAAAAGAAATCCAAATCTGATCAAGGGGTCAATGGATGTGATTGAATCCACAAGGAGATCGACAATGGAGAATGATTTCCACACAAAGAAAAGGGAAGATCCACAAATATGCATTAGATCATAGATCAACGGTTAGGGATGAACCCGTAAAAGAAATCAATGGTTCATAAGAAAAGTGAAAAAACAAAAAGCGAAAGATCAAGGTCTAGAATAATATGGGTTTCCATAAACCGAAGTCCAGAAGATAGAAAACAAAAGGCAAAAAGCAGAAGGTGGAGAATCACGAAGAGAATGTGGGAAATGTCATAGTTCCACATTTCGCATCCTGTGATCTGGAAGATCGATGGTCATAAAAACTTTTGTAAAAGATCGATGGTGCAAAAAGGTTAGTGCGGAAAGGGGAAGGTGGAGGATTGCGAAAGCATTGTTTGTGTGTTTGAGATCCCACATTCCGCAACCTGCGATCTGGAAGATCAACGGTCACGAAGAATCTCGCTGAAGATCAACGGTGCAGAAATATTAAGTGCGGAAAGAGGAAACCTCAAAATGACGTTTTGGAAAAGTCGCAAATCCGCATTCCGCATCTTATCTTAGATCAACAATCACGGAAGAGCCTTCAAGAGATCAATGGTGCAGAATGGTTGAGGCAGAAAGCTAAGTGTGGAAATACATGTTGAGAAATGTCATGGTTCGACAATCCACATACCGCATCCCATCTCAGATCTATGGTTAAAAAACAACCCAGGACAAAGATCAACGACTCAGGATGAGTGCAGAAAGACGACTGCAGAAAAGGATTGCATAAATATAATAGTGTGGAAAGACATTTTGGAGATCTACAGTGAGGAAAAACCCCGATCCAAAATCAACGACTCAGGAAGCCTGTAAAAGTTTGGAGTAAAGCATGCAAGTGTTGAATAAGAGGAAAACCCATGATCAGAGATGAAGCTGAGGAAGCCCGCAGCATCAGTATATGGAGAATTTTCCTAGAAAAACATGAAGACTAGCACGGAGATGAAGAAGCCCGTGGATGACCAGGGAAGAATTATTAAGGGTGTGGTTAACAAAGTTACGATGGTTATGACTAACAAAAGGCACATAAACAGAGTTAGAGTATTGTAAGGACGTGACTGTTTGAAAAGGTATGTTGCTGTATGGATGTTTGAGAAGAATATATAAACAAAATCCTGAAAATGAAGTTGTGTGTCTCTGGTGTCTCTGTGGGTGAATAATGAATATTTAAAGAAGAAGACCAGTAGTCAGAGAATGCAAAGTGTATCTCTACAATCCAGACCCATGTAGCCGCTAGACAGTAGACCAAGTGAATAAATAGAGAGACAGAGTTTGAAGAAGGTCTAGGAAGTTTAATAATACCAAATTAGGTTGGTAGGGTGGTGCTAGGGCAGGCTACATGCCTACAAGGAGGTATTATCCTCCTTGTAGTAGTGGCTGGAGAATCAGGGTATTGGTGTCTCATTGTCTGTAGGTGCAGGAAGAAATAAGGGTATTGGTGTATCCTTGTCTGTAGGTGTAGGCATAAATTAGGGTGTGGGTGAATCTTTCATTTATGGCCGAGAAACTTGGGGGTTGTGGTATCCAACAAGTAGGTGCTTGCAAATAACTATTGTACTTTGTAAAAACAAAGTTTTGCAGATAATAGAAATGTGTTGGTGGTTTACCTTATTAGGGTTCCACGATAAAATCTATGTTTTGTGTATCTTGTTGATTCAATGTTTTGATTAAAGTTTAATAAGTGGTTCAAATGGTAAAAACTCAACAATACTGATTCACCCCCCCCTCCCAGTATTGACCAGCTATCATCATTTTGTGCTGCCATGGAGAGAAAAGTTTGGTACCCCATTTTGCTACAACGAAGAATGTTTCTTCATAGTCAATTCCTTCTTTTTGTGCATAGACTTTCACCACAAGCATTTCTTTGTGTTTGTGAAGTGAGCCATCTGATTTGTATTTTTCCTTGTATACCCACTTGCAACCAATTGGTTTGGTTCCATTTGAAGGGTCAACCAGCTTCTAGGTTCCATTCTTTGTGAGTGCATGTTGTTCAGGATTAAACACCCTTGTAACCTAGGGTCTGGGGTTACCAACTTACTAATGACCTTGCAGACAATTAGCTTCAAAGAAGTACAGAAAGGAAATAGGAAGAAATACTTGACTCACCTGATTATCGATGGTTGATCCAAGCTTGATCTTCTTCCGCTTTGCTTCTCTCCAAAGCTTCCAGGGATGCACCTCCTTCACCTGCAAAGAGCAAATTCTCCAAGTATAATCTTATACATGTATATATGACAGGTTAGATAAATAATATATCCAGTGCATAATCGAATATATTCATCAACCATAATACATGAAAGATACTCAACACAAAGTTGGAAGAAGAATTCTCTTTATTAACAATTAGTGAATGAGATAAGAGTACAACCTAGCGCCTGAGGCAAGGACTCCTCTGCAACCAAAGGACTTTGAGTTCTGCTACTCCAAGACTTCTGAAGATATACCACTAGCATAACTTTGCTCTCCAAAATTGATTGATTAATGCCCTCCCCAAGGCCTCTATTTATACTTTGGGAAATAGAGTAGTTTCGAAGGTTGAGGAGGTTGAGACAGTTGAGATGGTTAATGATTCAGGCCCAACTAATCTCCATTAATTGCGATTTATATTTTTTAATGTCGAATAGATATGTATGCCACTACTAATATAGGAAACCCACGTATGAAACACGAGTTTCTTAAGGGAAGCCCACAAATACTTATGTACGCGGGTTGCAATGGAGATAGTCGCGTACAGTACGCGAGTTGTCAATGGAAATAGTTGCGTACATACGCGAGTTTAAATGAAGATAGTCACATACACCAATCAACACTTAGAAAAACAATATGATAGGCTGGTTGAAAGGTAAATGCATCTCATGTCATGCCCATCTATAGTGTTTTGGAAAACTTCAATCCTAAAAATGTCCTTTTGTGTACTAACATAGGGAATGTTGGTACTTGGATGGAGAAGTGCCATTTGGGTTGATAACAGATGCCCCCTAATGTGTGAGGTCAGAGGGAAACGATGGCCAAAATACATTATAATCATTATCTTTGGAGAGCTCAGATGTCTAATGGAGTAGAGGTAGTACTTGAAACAAATACATAATAATGTCATATACAAAGTCATATATGAGGATGCTATGTTCAATATACTGGAACACTAGCTCCGTTATAATATTTGAGTACATCATATAGTACGGGTACAAGACCATGTATATTACAAAGGTGGATCGAAGCCACAATATACAATAATGATGAGCCTTCAAAGATCTGGAAGCTGTGTGAATAAGTACAACATAATCTTGCGCAACTTAGTCCATAGATATGAAACTAAGGTCTTCATCAAGAAATCCCAAAGAACCAGTACAATCCAAGCCATGTGAATACATGTTATTGAAGTCGAACATGGATAGGATTCAACATGTTGTCAACCAATAGGTGATAATTGACAACTGAAGCAAAGGAAATCACCAATAATGAAAGTGAATCCTAAGGTATGATCATCAAAACTCTAGGTCTTCGTCGTCAGGAAGTGCTGATGTGGAACCATACTATGATAAGGAAGGCAATAGATCCTCCAACGAATCACAAGAGTGCCTAGGATCTGGGTAAAGGAACCGAAACACAAATAATAACAGATACGACAATGATGGAATCGGGATATAGATCAGATACAGGGTTAAGTGCTTGAACAGTGAGCACGACATAAAGATGACCCAAGGCAACTTTTAACTTTATAGATAGGACAACTAAACTTACCTGTCATGTAGGAGACATGATTAGATTCCCTAGGTAGAACTGAAAGAGGAGGAGTAAGAAACTCGAAGCAATAGATGAACTGAAAGTGAACACTGAGACATGAATATCGGAAAGACAGAGAGTGCTATGTTCAAGGATGACATGCTTCCACTAACTGAGAACCAAAAGAAAACTTCTTCCTTATCTTCCCTATTAAATTTTAACGAGTCCAGGAAAGTCAACTCGAGTCTCGCTTCATTTTTTAACAAGCTTGAAGAGAAGAGGGAATAATGCTTGATAATGTCACTGATTCGTGGATTTTATGAGCCCGAACTCGTACATGCTCACCTGGTGTTTCATGTTTAGAGAGTCTGAAAACTCCAAAGAAGACTCTAGGGGGGTCCTTTTTCATCCAATTTAGTCTCCTGAGGCCGAAAAAGTATAAAACATACCACGGAAGAACTCTCTTAACTTCCGTAGAAGAAAAGGTGAACCTTTTTCGTACTTAGTCAGGGAGGTCCAAAAAAAGGTTAAATTACCACCTTCCCAATGCTCCTTTGAGAGTAGCATATAGCTTGAGTTTTACGAGTGTGAAGGAAAACAAGATCACTCGGAAAGGTCCATTTGAGTACGAGAAATGGGGATTACAACAATAAACTCGATTCTTTGTTCTTGGTGTTTAACGAGCATGACAAAGACAAAAAGTACACTCGAAATATTTTTCATGTGTAGGTCCAGAGCATGAAAAAGAGAAAAATCAGCTCATACCAGGTGTTCCTTTTTCATAAATTTAGTCCCTTAGGTCCAGAAAATTGATAAACCTGTACCTGAGAATACTCTTTTCAATTCCGTAGAAAAGAGAGTGATCCTTTCTCATATTATTCCACATGGTCCGAGAAAGAGATAAACTACCACCAATGTGGATGCCCATTCACGTATTCTTAACGAGCTTGAACGGACAAGTTTACTTGGCAGTCAAGTCTGTTTTAAGGAGTTAGACCTGGGCCTAAAGAAACTCCATAAGGGCGGGGAGTCCTATAAAGGGATATCTTGTAAAAAGAGACCAAAATGAGGCTCAATTTGGCGTGAAAAATAGCTAAAACGATTCCCTTGAACCTATGACAGCTGCAGCATGAGTATCGAAAGACAATAAATAGGGTCTAAATTAGGATACTCATGGGAGGAAGGTCCTATCCATGGAAGAATAATGGTAAAAATAAGGAGCTAATGGTTAAAGATACCATAGTCCGTGGTCAAAGTGTTAATGCTAGGATTAATATGGAGTAGGTATAAATGCAGAATGCATGTGAAATGACCAAAACCATCCTATATGAGCAAAAACAACTTAAAAAACGATGATAAACCTGTCACATAGAAGAAAAAATATGGCATTAGTTTAAAAATTATGAACTATAGGGAAAAAAGCCACTTGAAAAATAATTTTTCTATAAATAGTTCAAAATATGAATAAAAACTCACCATTTGATTTTTTAACCAAAAAAGACAAGTTTGACCTCTACCTTTGATTGCTCGGTGTGGACGATTCGGTGGACCATTCCAAAAAACGCAAGTGTCAGGTAAGACTACACTCCATGCTCTTTCATTTGATCCAAGCAATTGTAAAAATTGAGCCCTAATTTCATGTTTTTAAGCACCCTCAAAACAGGAACACTGTGTACGCGGGTATGGCATAGTAATAGTCGCGTACACGCGTTCTGTACGCAGGTTTCCTGAAAGACAATCGCGTACAATACATGACTTGCCTTAAAAGACAATCACGTACGTTGCGCAAGGTAAAAGAAGAATGTGTAGGGTCAAAAATTTTAAATTTTATATGAATCTAATGGTTGGCAATTGCTTGTTTATTAGATTGAAATATGGTGCTTGAGTGGAGGGAGCGGGAACATGAAGACATGGACCAAGAATCTCTTCAAGATGCCCCCACAGTGAATGTTTTATGTCAAAGTGGGTTTTTGAAGTTTTTCTGTACCTCACCTATGCGGGCAAATGTTCACCTCTTAGATTTCTTGATAAATTATTGGGATCATGATTTGGGCATGTTTGACCTTCAAGGTGAGTCTTTAGAGATTACATTGGAGGATGTCTATTTCATTGTTGGTTTATCACGACGGGGAGCTTCGGTGAACTTGGAAGGCACCGGCAGAGGCAGTGACCCTCTATGTGTATAGAACTATAGTGAGGGTTGCAGGGTCATCCACTTCACCTTGCAACTCGAAACCAGATGAGACTAGCAGTAGACTGTATGCAGGGAGCCCTATATGACTGGTGTTCGGGAGTGATCCCGATCATGAGAAAACAACTCTCTGACTGTAAAAGAGGCAGGAGGAAAATTTTTGGTTATTCTATCATATTAGTAGCCTTTTTCTTTAAGAGAGTGCTGGGATTGAGTCCTGCAGTACCATTGCCAGTTCGCTTTCTTCGTCAGCCTAGGCTGAGTAGATGGGGAGATATCTTCCTTCACCAGGGAGGTGGTGGCTTGGTCCAGAGTTTTTATGACGATGACTTCTACTTTTGGTGGGAGCGACAGTTGCCAGCCTTGGAGCAGTTTCCATATGCTGGATTAGATTTCCGTGGTGATACTGACCTCGTCCTCCCTCCAGCAGGAGCATGGGGAGAGTTAGGTAATTTTATTTTCAAATTTTTAAAATTTCTATGAATTTTAAATATAGAGATATATACATATGTATAAGAGTTCTAATCCTTTTAAAATGTCAAAATGCAGATATTGGACCAGTCCTCCTTGCAGGGCATCCACGCATGTATGTGGGTCTTGTTTTGGGAGAAGACCAGGTTTCGATTAGGGTTCTTGAGGGGAAGCTGGCCAGGATTACCCAGAGAGTACCTACCTTATGGATTAAGCACATCCTAGCCATCATGCAGGAGCTAGTGGTTGGTGTACCACCTGTCTGGATATGCATTATGAGATGAGTAGCCAGAGCAGTACTTGTGTACATAGATGCTGTTGAGGTTGCTGAAGCTGAAGAGGCCGAAGAAGCCAGAGTGCAGGGTGACCAGGGGGGGGGCAGGGTGGTCAAGCTTAGACCTAGGATCATTTTATGGACTTTGATCCATGTTTTGTATATTATACAGTTATGACTAGATCTGAGGATCAGAGACTCAACCTATCTATATGGACAGATATTCACACACACACACACACACATATATATATATATATATATTTTGTCGGTTTATTTACAAATGTTTTTTATGTGTTTGCTGTATATTTTATGTACAACGTGTTAAATGCCAATCCAAGATGTAATTAGCGTATGCATCCATTAATGAATTTTGATTCCTTGGAATATGGTTGAATGTAATGAACTCAAAATTTATTTCCAATAATGTAACTTGCATAAACTGATGTAATAGAATAGGGTTCCGCACCTGATAAGCCCGATGAGCTGGGAAACCACCAGTTGAGAGTCTAGTCAGGCTTCCAGCTGAGTGATACCATGTGACAAAGCATCCCATTTAAGCTCAATGACAGCCCTATATTCAGCCACATTATTGGTAGCATGACCTAAGCAAGCGCCTCCTGAGGCAACTAACTGTCCCGAGGGCGAATAAATGACCCATGCAACTGAAGCTAAATTACAAGTATGGCGACTGGTGCCATTAGTGAAACCTACAAACCTCTCGGAAGACATCTGTAACAACCAGTAGATGGTATAAAAAACACAAACCGACGAACTAGTGTACATAAAAATACATACAAGAAAATACAAGAAAAAGTGCTAAGCCTAAGAATAGTACTTTTTCAAGTAGAGCCCATTTCTAGGCCCAAGCAGCTTATTCCCATCAAAATCAATCAATTCATATGTGCCCTCTTTTAAAACCTTTGACACGACATAAGGTCCGAACCACATAGACCTAAACTTTCCTGCCCTCAAGGGTTCTTTGTCTTGGTCCCAGAGCAATACAAGCTCCCCTTAAGAGAAAATCCGAGGCTTGACCGATTTATCGTATTGGCTTTTGACCCTATTTTTATGAGCTTCGTTTGCTGTCAGCACATCTCTACGCTGTTCGTCTAGATGTTCTAAATGTACTAAACATTCTTCCAGCTCAGTCGTATCAAGTAACACATGAATAACAATTCTTAAGGACGAGATCTCACATTCAACCAGGGTGACGACTTCCACTCCATGAACGAGTTGGAAAGGGGAAAACCCCATAGCAGTTTTTACATTGGTCCGATATGCCCAAAGTGTCAAATACAACATGATATGCCAATTAGAACGGGCTGCATTAATAGTACATTTGAGGATAGTTTTCAAAGTTTTATTAACAGCCTTGACCTGACCGTTTTCTTGAGGATAGAACGAAGATGAATGTTCTTGTCTAAATCCTAGCATAGTGGTCAGTTCAGTCATCATGCTATTTTGAAAATGACTACCATGGTTAGTAACAATAACTTTGGGTATACCAAATCATGCGATAATTTGATTGAACACGAAAAAATCAATAGTTTCCCAGTCAGCTCTAAAGGTGGGCATTCTGCCCATTTCGTAAAATAATCCACAGCGACAATGATATATTTGTGCCCCCCAACCAAAGATGGGTTACACGTCACGTAATCAATCCCCCACTTCATGAAGGGGCCCACTGAGATGACGAGAAATAACGGAGCGAGATGCGACTACATCTTTCTGGTGTAAAGCTAACAAGGATGACAATGCTTCACGGCTTCCACATAATCCTTAAAGACCGTGGGACAGAAATAACCAGCACGTAATATCTTCTGGGCCGTTGCTAACCCAGATAAATGACCCCCACATGCTTGACTATAGGCATCATTTAGGACAATTTCTGCTTCCTCGTGGGTAAGACATCGATGCAAAATGGAATCTACCCCTCTACGGTATAAAGTATCTCCTATGATGAGGTAGTTCTTGGCATGTAGGCTTAATTTACGTCGTTCCTCCCTTGAGAAAGCTGCAGGATACTTCAATGTCTGGAGATAGATAAGTATATCTCCGTACCAGGGGTCAGAGGTGGAAATTAGAAAGATATGCTCATCTGGAAATGGGTCTCCTTCAATAGCTACATCTTCTTCTAATGGAAATTCTGCAATAAGCTCAGCAAAAACTAAGGATTTTTTGGATTTGGCGGACTGAAAATCCAAGTCAAACTCTTGGAGAATGACTATCCATTTGTTGAATTTGCCTCCAACTATCTGTCGAGACAAAACACATTGAAAAGGATTGACATCCACCACTACCATCGTAGTCCTTAGTAAGATGTAGTGACGTAACCTCTGAATAGCGTAAACAACTGCTAAGGCCAACTTCTCTATGTGGGAATACCTAAGTTCAGGTCCGCTTAATGCACGGCTGAGATAATAGACAACATGTTCTTGGAGCTTACCGTCCTCCTAGACTAAGACTACCCCTATGGTCGACTCAGATGCTGCCAAATACAATATAAAATCCCTAGAGTAATCTGGCGGACGCAATAATGGTGGCGACAACAAAGCTTTTTTCATTGCCTCGAATGCGAGTTGTGCAATTTCATCCCATACAAATGGGGTGTCCTGTTTTAACAGGCACATGAAACCCTAGTAATCTTGGCATAATTTACAATGAAACGCCGAAGAAATTTGGACTTCCCTTGCAGTCTCTGAAGCTGCCTGATAGAATGAGGAGGAGGCAGATTTACAATGGCCTCAACTTTCAAAGGATCCACCTGAATGCCTTTGTTAGAGATAATGAATCCAAGCAGTCTCCCTGAATCGACACAGACAAAGCACTTGTGGGGATTCAAGCGAATCTTATAATATCTGCATCGTTCAAAAATCAAACGCAAGTGATCTGGGTGATCAATCCTCTTACGAGAATGTGTAGGCAGATCATCAAGGTAGGGTTCGACAATGGCTTTAATATCATGAAAGGTAAAATTTATAGCCTGCTGAAAGGTTGCCCCAACATTTTTCAATCCAAAGGGCATTTTCTTGTACATGAAGGTACCCCAAGGAAAAATAAAAGTTGTTTTATGTTGGTCTTCCGGTTTAATTTGAATTTGATCATATCTAGAGAAACCATCCATAAACAAAAAGACTTCACTTCCCACGTAAGCATCAATAATTTGATCTATAAATTGCATGGGATAGTTGTCCTTAGGATAGGATTTGTTTAAATCTTGAAAGTCAGTACAGACGCGTATGGCCCCTTTCTTTTTATCAATAGGAACAGGGTTGGATACCCATTTTGTTAAAGCTATGGGATAAATTAAACCGACTTTCAGTAGTTTCTCAACTTCAGCCTTTACTGCCGCCGCTTTACGCGGGTTGACGAGTCTCAACTTTTGTTGAACGGGTTTAGCATCAGGGTATGTTCGGATCTCGTGCTCGACTATAGATGGATCAATTCCTGGCATCTCCTCATATGACCAGGCAAAAACATCGCGGAATTCCTTAAACAAGGACATATAGATCGCAATCTCCTCAAGAGAGCAGTTTGCATCGATATGTATATTTTCCACAATGTTAGGATTTAAAGAGATGTTAATGGGGATGGTAGCCAAAATATTTGCCATGTTTCCCTCAGCAAACATTCCTTCCCTTGGTAAGGGATTGATAGGTGTATCAACATCGTCTGCCAGTCTCATATGAAACTTCTGATTCTCTATCCTGCTTAACTCTAGAAGAAAATAGGATCGATGGTGAAGATCTTCACAGATCTTATCTCGTCTACACATGGCTTCCAGAATGGATTCATCAGAAGGTAAAACCATATCTAAACAATCTGTAGAATGCAAAGAGTTTTCTGCCCAAGCAGGCAAATAGACTTCTTCCAGTTCCTCTGAGACTGTGAGGGGGACCGGAATGGGATCAACAATGGTTTGGGTGATAGCTTGATAAGCCACTTCCACTGCCAATAAGGGCACTTTAGGTTCATGGTGGGAAGGGAGAACCCAAGGATCAGTCCTATCAACAACTGTAGCTATGGACTTCCCCACACTAGTAGAACCTATATAATTAATTGGAGCTGGAAGATCAAATGTGCCCATCAATGATGCGTACATTCCAGCCCCTAAGCTCTCTGAAGCAGGTTTACCCTGATCAACCAATGGTACATTGGACTCATTAGATTCCATGTGGCCTTTTTGAGTAAAGCTGAGTTGGTCAACAGTAACCAATTTCCCTTCGTGTGGAAACACTACCACTCGAAAGATGACCGATGCAATAGCAAACATGGCATAAGTCCAACTTCTTCCCAAGAGCAAGTTATAATCCAAAGGTGCATCAATCACCTCTACCTCAACAGACACCGCTTTCCTTGCTAGGTTAATTTCAAAAGCCGGTAGGATACCATGCGAACAGAAAGACCTTCCGTCGAAAGCAGTAAGTAGGGTGTTTGACGGGACCAGCTCTAGGGATCCAAGAGCTTTCCAACAAGACAAGGACATAACACATGTAGAAGCACCCTCATTGACAACTGCCCTTCCAATGGTCTTTCCACCATGGATAACATCTATCGATAAGGATACATGATATCGTAGGTGAATTTTGACATCAGACAAATTAAATTTCGCCATGAGACTTGATGAGTCCATACTGCCTAAGGCTGCTAAGAGTGCATCCCGTTGGGCGGGACAACTCTGTAACACCTCTAAAGCCAACATTGCACAAGGAGTCTAGGCTAAGTCTTCAACTACGAAGTAGTTTGCTGCAGCCCTAGCATTAGGATTATGCAAGGTCTTCTTAAAGATAGACTTTCGGTATCTTGGGCATAATTTTGGCAAGTTTTTCAATCGTGAGAGGGTTAGAAGTTTCACATATGGACTTACCCTTCTCCGAGGTCTCTTTTTCATAGTTCTTATTCCTGGTCTAGCATTAGGATTATGCAAGGTCTTCTTAAAGACACCTTTCGGTATCTTGGGCATAATTTCGGCAAGTTTCTCAAACGTGAGAGGGTTAGAAGTTTCACCTATGGACTTACCCTTCTCCGAGGTCTCTTTTTCATAGTTCTTATTCCTGGTCTGTAATAAAGTTTGGGATCGAACCATGTTGATATAATTGGGGTCAAGGGCATTTGGAGTGCCCCCTGCTGCATTTGAAGTTGAAGTAGTATTCTTTCCTTAGGGAAAAGGATCCTTCAGGACAGCCGGTTGTTGAGCTTTTAATAGCTTTTGAGCTTGTTGCATAAGGGGACAAAGATGGGTGAGGTGATCTTCATGGCACAGCTTACATGGGAATTTCACCTTATTCTTTTCTTTCTTGCCCCCATCAACATTGTTTGTGGGTTTTTGCTTTTTTTGGTTTCCCTCCCCTTTCTTTCCTCTCTTCTTTTTCCCACTGGGCTGCTGATTTCCCTTCTGAGAGGTTTGTGCAAAAACATTTGCATTTTGGGGTGAGGGGGCAACCTTTGCTGCCTCTGCCATAGAATGTTTGACGAAAAACTGATGGAGATGTTTTGCCAAAGATTCTATAGTGGGAGAATTCATGAAACCAACCACACCATTGGCATGGGGTCCAGGCTTAGGTTTCTCTACATCGTGCGTTGGCCTCGGTGCCTCAGGGATTATCTCTTATAATATCCTAGACTGTGAATATATCAAATCTAATTGCTGGGCCCTGAGGATAGCTTCTTCCTCATTCGTCACTCCTGAAGTAGATACATCCTTAGATGTATAAGGAAATAGAGATTTAAGGAACCATTCTAATAAGAACTCAGAAGAAATAGTGGCTTTAATAAGGCTCTTACGTCTTCTCCACTCTTTGGTGTGATCTGAGATATGGGTGGCCTTGTTCTGCCAGAAGGTAGATAACAAGTTCGTTCCGAAATCATATCGGATAGGAAGCTAGAAGTGACTAAGGAATGTGTTCTCCAAGTCCCAAAAACTGCTAAATGCAGCAGAAGGCAACTCAATGTACCATTTTGCTGCAGTACTTGTCAAAGTTCTTTGGAACAGCCTCAGTTGAACTGAATCTTCATTCAGTGAGTTGGAAGAGCACCATAAATGGAAAGTGGTGGCATGAACTCCAGGGTTGTCACCAACTTTGCCTTCGAATTTTGGGATATCCGAAGGAATCTTGGTAGGGACGGGGGGCCAGGAGGGATCATGTCTCACCGGGTCATTCATCAGTTTAGAAAAATCTTGCAAGTTTAACGTTTCCAGGAAAGGAAGATTAGGTCTAACCGGAGCACTAAAAGTACCATTTTGGGGATTAGAGGGACTTACCCCCAAATTCCCATATGTGAAGGTGGGGTTGCCCCCTACCGCCGGTTGTGAAGTGGATGGGTTAGTTTGGAATGGATTCCATCTATAAGCTACAGGATTGTTTGTGTGAGGTGTAGTATAAGAGGTCTTGGCTGCCCCAGTCGAAACTGGGGTTTGAAATACAGGAGCAGGTATCCCTCCGCTAAAAAGCGAAAAGGGAGAGCTCGTGAATGGAGCTAAAACCAGAGTTTGAAAACCTTGACCATAAGGTTTAGTGTTTCCAAACTGCACCTCTACATACGAGGGTGTTGGGACTACGTATGGAGTAGATGGGGGAATGTGCCCCCCATTCCAAGGAAATCCTTGGAAAAAAGCTGAGGATCCTATAGGACCACTCTGGGCAGTGTGTGTGAAGGAAGTAGGAACTATAGGTGCACTAGGAATCCCAGTGACCATACCACTAGAAGTACCTGCTAGGCTTGTGGGATCTGGTGGTTGAACCACTTGGCTCGTTGGAGTTAAGGGCGTAGTAGGTATGCTTGTTCTAGGGGCACCTACTGGGGGAGGTAGCACCCCTTCAGCCGGAGTGACTAAGGTGGAAATAAAAGAACTTTCTCCTGCAGTAGACATTATCCTGCCCACAAGGACACCGATCATGGGTGGGTCAAAAGGACAAACCTGAACAATCACAGGATCGTTTAAGTCAGTTAGAGGTGTATTAAAATTCCTTGCAAACTTGTCAGCCTGCAAGTCTTCTATCTCAATTGTGTTCAAATTAAAATGGTTTGCCTTAAGTTCTGGTTCACCCGAAACTTCACTAACTCCTATCGGTTCAAAATAACAGTCTGTGTCTAATCTCCACCTTTGAGGGGGAGGTGGAGGTTCCAATGTAATAAGCAGAGGAAGGTTTTGCAACCTTCATGACCTTCTGATAGGTTGGTCCTCCACGATTGTAAATTTGACACGTCAAATTCCAAGGTCGGCTAAAACATAGACAAACCACAGATCAATCACTACAAAAATTCCTAAAGTCTCAACAATCACAAGGGTACAAGATATGCTTTCCCGAAGAAAGCTGAAAGACAGTTTCCTGGCATCCTTGAAGAGGTTCTTAGGCACAAGCGAAGGAATCGCCCACCACCCTCCTACACTTTCAACAAGGGTTATCTTCCAAGCCCGTCCAAGGTGAACTAGAAATAGCCTTCCGGTTTACTTGTGCATAAACCCTAGATGTCAAGAGACTAGAGGCTACCTTAACTATACCAATAGTCTGGGGGGACAATCGCAAGCCTGATTCGTACGCATGAGCAGGGTAGCTGAGCCTAAAATTCTGTCTAGGACAGAATCCCCAGATACATAAAAACATTGGTCTACGTTTTGACAAGGAATCAGAGGGTTATCTCCTTAGTCCAATGCCTCCACGCGACCTTGTGCTTAACTCCCGTTTGAGAGGAGCTTCCCAAATACTATTGATAAAGAGAAGGATTTACCTATTGATTGGCCCACTATGTCTAAATTTAAGTACTTATGGGGAGTGTACACTTCCTATCCCACAAGTCTAGCCTAAGCTAGTAGGTGTATGGCCCTATAAAACAAAAATTAATAATAAATTTTAATTATGGCGTTCATTTTAAGGGCTATTTTTTACTCAGAAGGCAAGTGGAGTGAAAGACTATGATGTTATTGACTCGATAAGAAATGTAAAAACAACAGGTGTATAATTCCAAAGCAAATTATCACAACTTAAAACAAGCTTCTCTTTTTCTTTTTCTTTTTGTAAATATAAACCAATGAAAATGCAACTATGAAAGAGAAAACTAAGGCTTATTTTTGTAATTTTTGAGATGTTATTTAAAAACTGAAAGTAAAACTACCATATGCGATTCGAATGCAAAATGTTTCCAATGTTTTCTTTTCACTTTTCAAATTCCTCAAATATTACAATGCACCTAAATGCAAAGGTTCTTGAGTATGCTTGAATAATCTAACTATTTAAAGTAAACAAAATGAAGTAAAACAGATTTATAAAAACCAAAGATCAACCACCTAAGGGAGACTTGGAAGAAACCTAGCTTGCGAAGACACAATGAATGGAAATCACTGAAATCAATCAAAGGCAAGTGACAAACCAACACTATCCGGAGATAGAAAAGGATATACGGTATCTAGAACCCTGATCACTGATTCAAACAACCAACACTTGGACCTATCTCCCAATATGCAAATCCACTTCAAATTGCTAACAGAAAGACAATCCAACCAATAGAAACTCAAGGGCTTACCAAAAAGCAAAAAGTATGGTTATAGGGGCATCAAACCTATAGTGCAATGCCAGTATTAAAGACCACTAAGCAGGAAAAAATCCACAAAAAGATAGGGACAAGCAACCCTACCCCAAAATTCTGCTGCTCAGGCTTGTATGCGATTGTCTACAAGAGAAACCTGCATACTGTACGCGACTGTCTAATATAGCAACCCGCGTACACATACCTCTGTATGCGACTGTGTAGCACAACAACCCGCATACAGGAGTAAAATTTTTCAATAAAAAGAAAAATTATTAAGGTCTTCAAACACCACTATAAGTCTAAACCAAGACAAAACACCACACACTGAATCAAAGCAAAGAGTGGGCAAGGATCTACAGAGTTAACCCACAGCAGTCTGGGCTCCACAATGGAGTCTCCAGTTCTGTTGTTTAGGATTAAACACCCTTGTAACCTAGGGTCTGGTGTTACCAACTTACTAATGACCTTGCAGACAATTAACTTCAAAGAAGTACAGAAATGAAACTGGAAGAAATACTTGACTCACCCGATTACCGACAGTTGATCCAAGCTGGATCTTCTTCCGCTCTGATTCTCTCTAAAGCTTCCAGGGATGCACCTCCTTCACCCGCAAAGAGAAAATTCTCCAAGTACAATGGTATACATGTATATATGACGGGTTAGATAAACAATATATCTAGTGCATAATCGAATATATTCATCACCCATAATACATGAAAGATACTCAACACAAAGTTGGAAGAAGAATTCTCTTTATTAACAATAAGTGAATGAGATAAGAGTACAACCCCACGCCTGAGACAAAGACTCCTCTACAACCAAAGGACTCTGAGTTTTTCTACTCCAAGACTTCTGAAGATATACCACCAGCATAACTTTTCTCTCCAAAATTGATTGATTAATGCCCTCCCCAAGGCCTCTATTTATACTTTGGGAAATAGAGTAGTTTCGAAGGTTGAAGAGGTTGAGACAGTTGAGATGGTTAATGATTAAGGCCCAACTAATCTCCATTAATCATGATTTATATTTTTTAATGTCGAATAGAGATGTACGCGACTATTAATATAGGAAACCTGTGTATGACATGCGAGTTGCTTAAGAGAAACCCACATATACTTATGTACGCGGGTTGCAATGGAGATAGTCACGTACAGTACGCTAGTTGTCAATGGGAATAGTCACGTACATATGTGAGTTTCAATGAAGATAGTCGCGTACGCCAATCAACACTTAGAAAAATAATATGATAGGTTGGTTGAAAGGTAAAGGCATCTCATGTCATGGCCATTTATAGTCTTTTGGCAAACTTCAATCCTAAAAATGTCCTTTTGTGTACCAACATAGGGAATGTCGGTACTCGGATGGAGAAGTGCCATTTGGGTTGATAACAGATGCCCCCTAATGTGTGAGGTCAGAGGGAAACGATGGCCAAAATACACTATAATCATTATCTTTGGAGAACTCAGAGGTCCAATGGAGCAGAGTAGTACCTGAAACAAATACATAATAATGTCATATACAAAGTCATATCTAAGGATGCTGTGTTCAATATACTGGAACACTAGCTTCGTTACAATATTTGAGTACATCATATAGTACAGGTATAAGACCATGTATATTACAAAGGTGGATCGAAGCCACAATATACAATAATGATGAGTCTTTAAAGATCTGGAAGCTGTGTGAATAAGTACACCATAATCTTGTGCAACTTAGTCCATAGATATGAAACTAAGGTCTTCATCAAGAAATCCCAAAGAACCAATACAATCCAAGCCATGTGAATAGATGTTATTGAAGTCGAACATCGATAGGATTCAACCGATTGTCAACCAATAGGTGATAATCGACAATTGAAGCAAAGGAATTCACCAATAATGAAAGTGAATCCTAAGGTACGATTGTCAAAACTCTAGGTCTTCGTCATCACGAAGCGCTGATGCAGAACCATACTGTGATAAGGAAGGCAATAGATCCTCCAATGGATCACAAGAGTGACTAGGAACTGGGAAAAGGAACCAGAACACAAATAATAATAGATACGACAATGATGGAATCAAGATATAGATCAGATACAAGGTTAAGTCCTTGAGCAATGAGCATGACACAAAGATGACCCAAGGCAACTTTTAACTTTATAGATAGGACAACTAAACTTACCTATCATGTATGAGACATGATTAGATTCCCCAGGTAGAACTGACAAGAGGAGGAGTAAGAAACTCGAAGCAATAGCTGAATTGAAAGTGAACACTGAGACATGAATATCGGAAAAGACAGAGAGTGCTATGTTCAAGGATGACATGCTGCCATTAACTGAGAACCAAAAGAAAACTTCTTCCTTATCTTCACTATTAAATTTTAACGAGTCCAGGAAAGTCAACTCGAGTCTCGCCTCATTTTTTAACAAGCTTGAATAGAAGAGGGAATAATGCTTAATAATGTCACTAATTCGTGGATTTTATGAGCCCGAACTAGTACATGCTCACCTGGTGTTTTCATGTTTAGAGAGTCTGGAAACTCTGAAGAAGACTCCAGGGGGGTCCTTTTTCATCCAATTTAGTCTCCTGAGGCCAAAAAAGTATAAAACATACCACAAAAGAACTCTCTTAACTTCCGTAGAAGAAAAGGTGAACCTTTTTCGTACTTAGTTAGGGAGGTCTGAAAAAGGTTAAATTACCACCTTCCCAACGCTCCTTCGAGAGTAGCATATAGCTTGAGTTTTATGAGTGTGAAGGAAAGCAAGATCACTCAGAAAGATCCATTTGAGTACGAGAAATGGGGCTTACAACAATAAATTCGATGCTTTGTTCTTCGTGTTTAACGAGCATGACAAAGACAAAACGTACACTCGGAATATTTTTCATGTTTAGGTCCAGAGCACAAAAAAGAGAAAACTAAGCTCACACCGGGTGTTCCTTTTCCGTAAATTTAGTCCCTCAGGTCTGGAAAAGTGATAAACTTGTACTTGAGAATACTCTTCTCAATTCTGTAGAAAAGAGAGTGATCCTTTCTCGTATTATTCCACATGGTTTGAGAAAGAGATAACCTACCACCAATGTGGATGCCCATTCACGTATTCTTAACAAGCTTGAATGGACAAGTTTACTTGGCATTCAAATCTATTTTTAAGGAGTTATACCTGGGCCTAAAGAAACTCCATATGTGCGGGGAATCCTATAAAGGGATAGCTTGTAAAAAGAGAACAAAATGAGGCTCAATTTGGCATGAAAAATAGCTAAAAGGATCCCCCTGAACCTATGACAACTGCAACATGAGTATCGAAAGACAATAAATAGGTTCTAAATGAGGATACTCATGGGAGGAAGGTCCTATCCATGGAAGAACAATGGTAAAAACAAGGAGCTAATGGTTAAATATACCATAGTCCGTGGTCGAAGTGTTAATGCTAGGATTAAGATGGAGTTGGTATAAATGCAGAATGCATGTGAAATGACCAAAACCATCCTATATGAGCAAAAACAACTTAAAAAACGATGATAAACCTGTCACATAGAAGAAAAAATATGGCATTAGTTTAAAAATTATGAACTATAGGGAAAAAAGCCACTTGAAAAATAAATTTTCTATAAATAGTTCAAAATATGAATAAAAACTCACCATTTAAGTTTTTAACCAAAACAGACAAGTTTGACCTCTACCTTTGATTGTTCGGTGTGGACAATTCGGTGGACCATTCCAAAAATCGCAAGTGTCAGGTAAGACTACACTCCATGCTCTTTCATTTGATCCAAGCAATTGTTAAAATTGAGCCCTAATTTCATGTTTTTAAGCGCCCTCAAAACAGGAATGCTGTGTACATGGGTATGGTATAGTAATAGTCACGTACACGTGTTCTGTACGTGGGTTGCCTGAAAGATAGTCGCGTACAGTATGTGACTTGCCTTAAAAGACAGTTGCGTACACTGCGTGAGGTAAAAAAAGAATGTGTATGGTCAAAAATTTCAAATTTTATATGAATCTAATGGTTGGCAATTGCTTGGTTATTAGACTGAAAGATGGTGCTTGAGTGGAGGGAGCGAGAACATGAAGACATGGACCAAGAAGCTCTTCAATATGCCCCCACAGTGAATGTTTTACGTCAAAGTGGGTTATTGAAGTTTTTTTGTACCTCACCTATGCGGGAAAATGTCCGCCTCTTAGAGTTCTTGATAAATTATTGGGATCATGATTTGGGCATGTTTGACCTTCAAGGTGAGTCTTTAGAGATTACACCGGAGGATGTCTATTTCATTGCTGGTTTATCACGACGGGGAGCTCCGGTGAACTTGGAAGGCACCGGTAGAGGCGGTGACCCTTTAAGTGTACAGAACTATATTGATATATACTGCGAGCCAGGCACTCAACAAAGGGGTAGATGCATCCCTATTGTTCACATTCACAACTTTCCTTTACAGGTGTTGACGAGCACTATAGTGAGGGTTGCAGGGTCATCATCAATTCACCTTGCAACTTGGAACCAGATGAGACTAGAAGTAGACTCTATGCAGGGAGCCCTATATGACTGGTGTTCAGGAGTGATCCCGATCATGAGAAAACAACTCTCTGACTGTAAAAGAGGCAGGAGGAAATTTTTTGGTTATTCCAGCATATTAGTAGCCTTTTTCTTTGAGAGAATGTCGGGATTGAGTCCTATAGTACCATTGCTAGTTCGCTCTCCTCATCAGCCTAGGCTGAGTAGATACATGGAGATATCTTCCTCCACCGGGGAGGTGGTGGCTCGGTCTAGAGTTTTTATGATGACGACTTCTACTTTTGGTGGGAGAGTTAGGAAATTTTGATTTTCAAATTTTCAAATTTTTTATGAATTTTAAATATAGAGATATATACATATGTATAAGAGTTCTAATCCTTTTAAAATGTCAAAATGTAGATATTGGACCAGTCCGCCCTGTAGGGCATCCACGCATGTATGTGCATCCTATTTTGGGAGAATACCAGGGCTTGATTAGGGTTCTTGAGGGGAAGCTGGCCAGGCTTACCCAAAGAGTACCTACCTTATGGATTGAGCACATCCCAGCCATCATCCAGGAGCTAGTGGTTGGTGTATCACATTTGTAGATACGCCTTTTAGGACGAGTAGCCAGAGCAATACTTGTGTACATAGATGTTGTTGAGGCTGCTAAAGCCGAAGAGGCTGAAGAAGCCAGATTGCAGTGTGACCGGGGGGACCGGGGTGGTCCAAGTGACCAGGGTGGTCAAGCTTAGACCTAGGAGTATTTTATGGACTTTGATCCATGTTTTGTATATTATACAGTTATGACTGGATCTGAGGATCAGAGACTTGACCTATCTATATGGATAGATATTCACATATATATATATTTTGCCGGTTTATTTACAAATGTTTTTTATGTGTTTGCTGTATATTTTTATGTAAAATGTGTTAAATGCCAATCCAAGATGTAATTAGCATATGCATCAATTAATGAATTTTGATTCCTCGGAATATGATTGAATGTAATGAACTCAAAATTTCTTTCCAATAACGTAACTTGCATAAACTGACATAATATAATAGGGTTCCACATCTGATAATCCCGATTGAGCTAGGAAACCACCAGTTGAGAGTCTAGTCGGACTTCCAGCTGAGTGATACCACATGACAAAGCTTCCCATAGAAAATGATGGCCCTAGATTCAACCACATTATTGGTAGCAGGACCTAAGCAAGTGCCTCCTGAGGCAACTAAATGTCCTGAGGGTGAATAAATGACCCATGCAGCTGAAGCTAAATTACAAATGTGGCAACTGGCGCCATCAATGAAACTTACGAACCTCTTAGAAGACATCTGTAACAACCAGCATATGGTATAAATAACACAAACTGATGAACTAGTGTACATAAAAATACATACAATAAAATACAAGAAAAAGTGCTAAGCCTAAGCATAGTATTTTTTCAGGTAGAGCCCATTTCTAGGCCCAGGCAGCTTATTCCCATCAAAATCAATCAATTCATAATGCGCCCTTTTTTAACACCTTTGACATGACATAAGGTCCTAACCACATAGAACTGAACTTTCCTGCCCCTAGGGGTTCTTTGTCCTGGTCCCAAAGCAATACAAGCTCCCCTTCAAAGAAAATCCGAGGCTTGACCGATTTATTGTATTGGCTTTTGGCCCTATTTTTATGAGCTTGGTTTGCTGTCATCGCATCACTACACTGTTCATCTAGATGTTCTAAATGTACTAAACGTTCTTCCAACTCAGTCGTATCAGGTAACACATGAATAACAATTCTTAAGGACGAGCTCTTACATTCAACTGGGGTGAGCTTCCACTCCATGAACGAGTTGGAAAGGGGAAAACCCCGTAGTAGTTTTTACATTGGTCTGATATGCCCAAAGTGTCAAATAGAGCATGATATGTCAATTGGAACGGGTTGCATTAATAGTATGTTTGAGGATAGTTTTCAAAGTTTTATTAACAGCCTCGACCTAACCGTTTGCTTGAGGATAGAACAAAGATGAATGTTCTTGTCTAAATCCTAGCTTATGGTCAGTTCAGTCATCATGCTATTTTGAAAATGACTACCATGGTCAGTGACAATCACTTGGGTATACTGAATCGTGCGATAATTTGATTGAACATGAAAAAAGCTGCAATTTCTGTGTCAGCTCTAAAGGTGGGCATTGCCTCTACCCATTTCATAAAATAATCCACAACGACAATGATATATTTGTTCCCCCCATTCGAAGCTGTGTTACACGTCACGTAATGAATGCCCCACTTCATGAAGGGGCCCACTAAGATGACAGGAAATAACGGAGCAGGATGCGACCGCATCTTTTTGGTGTAAAGCTGATAAGGATGACAATGCTTCACAGCTTCCACACAATCCTTAAAGACCGTGGGCTAGAAATAACTGGCACGTAATATATTCTGGGTCATTGCTAACCTAGATAAATGACCCCTACACGCTCCACTATGGCATCATTTAGGACAATCTCCGCTTCCTCGTGGGTAAGACATCGATGCAAAATGGAATCTACCCCTCTACGGTATAAAGTATCTCCTATGATGAGGTAGTTCTTGACATGTAGGCGTAGTTTACGTCATTCCTCCCACGAGAAAGCTACAAGATACTTCAAAGTTTGGAGATAGATAAGTATATCTCCGTACCAGGGGTAAGAGGTGGAAATCAGAAAGATATGCTCATTTAGGAATGAGTCTTCTTCAATAGCTACATCTTCTTCTACTGGAAATTCTGCAATAAGCTCAACAAAAACTAAGGATTTTTTGGATTTGGCAGACTGAAAATCCAAGTCAAACTCTTGGAGAATGACTATCCATTTGTTGAATTTGCCTCCAAATATTCATCAAGACAAAACATATTGAAAAGGATTGACATACGCCACTACCATCGTAGTCCTTAGTAAGATGTAGTGACATAACCTTTGAATATCGTAAATAACTGCTAAGGCCAACTTCTCGACGTGGGAATACCTAAGTTCAGGTCTGATTAAGGCATGACTGAGATAATAGACAACATGCTCTTGGAGCTTATTGTCCTCCTGCACTAGGACTACCCCTATGGTCGACTGAGATGCAACCAGATACAATATAAAATCCCGAGAGTAATCTGGCGGACGCAATAACAACACTACTCAACATCTTTTGACAACGGCTTTAGAGTGTCATTTTCTTGATGAATGTATCTTTCCACTAGAAAATCAATGGCTCCTTCTAGCATCACGGGTTGGATTCTGCTCATAAAACCATCTAGGGTTACATATTTTATGTGTCCAGAAAATCCTTGTGATCTCTTCTTTCCATGTTGCGACCTCACATTCATGACTGCAATATTGCTCCATTTTGCACCCAGATCCGTAGCTTCATCTGTTATTGGCAGTCGTTCCCACAGCCCCAGAAGCGACGGGTCCTACTTCACTTTTCCTGGTTGTATTCTTCACATAGGTGGAGACTCTCTCTATGAACTTTCTTAGATCCTTGCGGTTGGAAGGTCAATGGTATTTCACTCCATTAGATTCAATACATGCGAAGCACCTCTTCTCTCTGGGAGCCACCATGAGCTATGATGCACCCTCTTCTACACCACATCGAGAGCCCCTATTTTTACTTGAACACAACACTTCTACACTTTCTTATCCATCGCGTTTGGCATCTAAATGTACTCTCAAAACTTCATGCCCTCAATCAGATCCTCCATAACATCTTCAACACATATCTTGGTGCAACGATTGTTAGGCTGCAAGTGGCCTTACCAAATCGAACAATTCACCATTTTTTTGCTTTGTCAATTCACCAAAAAAGGAACAAAGCAGCCTATCCACCAGATCTAGAAATTCCTCCAAGATCTTACACCCAGATCTAGTATTTCAATGGATCTTACACCTAGATGTAGTATTTCAGCGAGTGGCCTCCTCTCTTCTTCACGCGGCATAGATTTAAAAAAATGGGCCAATTTTTTTATTTTTTATTTTTTTCTCTGGGGCGCTCTCACCCCTAAAACCCCATAAACCTTCAGGCCAGGGGGTGGACCACCCCGCTGGGAATTCACAAGTCTCCCACAAGTTGTTTCTTGCCTTCACACAAGCTCCCTGAGCTCTGATACTAGTTATTAGGATTATAACGAGCGACAATATTTTGCAATATGTGAGAAAATAAGCATTCCAAGCAATAATTGAATATGAAACACAATATACCCTAGAAACCCCATGCGGGGAAAACCAACAATAATGAATATCTTCATTACATGGAAAAAGCCACCCATCCAGGCCAAGTGAGCTAGCCACCGCTCACCTCTAGGCCACTTTAAAATGGAGCCGCTCAAGCCTTATAAAGGATTCATCACATGCAATACCATGGGACAATATCATGGGATACAACAAACCATGTGCCCAAACCATGTGCTAGACCTAAAACACCTTTGAATCAATCCCGAGTCAAGGTTAACCCTAACAATATTCTTTACCATTATGTGAACAAAATGTACCAATACATGCTTGTGCTTGATTCTCTATCCATGCATGGAAGTTCTTGAATGTCTGAAATGCTTCAGACTTTCTCTTTAATAGA
This sequence comes from Pseudotsuga menziesii, assembly GCA_001517045.1. NCBI lineage: Eukaryota > Viridiplantae > Streptophyta > Pinopsida > Pinales > Pinaceae > Pseudotsuga > Pseudotsuga menziesii. The sequence continues at coordinate 532,102 of LPNX010812302.1, forward strand.
TATACCCAACACATTCTTGAATAATCATCAATAAAGGTCATGAGGTGCTTATTACCATTTGCAAAAGAAATTGGCATGGGGCCACATAAGTCAGAATGAATTAGTTCTAACTTTCTACATGCTTTGAATTTTGACTCCTGAAAAGGATGCTTACTATGTTTTCCTAATATACATGCATCACATTTGTTCCTTTGCATAGGAATATTATGCAGACCGTATACACCATTCTTTCTTAACAAACAAACACTGTTATAATTCAAGTGACCAAATATTGCACGCCACAATAAACTAGATGACATATAGGTAAAGTTTTGAATTGTTGCAGAACAACCCTTCAAATTTAGCATCTTTCCATCTTTATATCTTGTCATGATGACAATGTTGTCAGAGGACTTCCTTATCTCTACAATTCCATCAAACACGTGGATGGAATGGCCTTGCTATTGAATTTGTACCAAGGACAACAAGCTTCTCTGCAACTCTGGAAGATAGAGAATATTCTTAAACAAAATATTAGGGAAACCAGGCATCTTGAGCTTGATTGAACCAATTCCCCTTGGTTTGAGGCTAGATTTGTTTGCAAAGTACACTATGCCATTTTCAATGTCATTTAGTTCTTGAAAACACTCTATTTTAAAATTCATATGAGAAGTTACACCAGTATCAAGCAACCAACAATATTTGAAAGATTAAAGAGAAGTTATTTAATTTATACCAAGATTACAGTGTGCAACTATATTGTGACCTGAATAATGAGATTTACCATCCTATTGATTCATATTCCTATATTCTTTATTTTGAATGTGTCTTTCTTTGATGGACTCCCAATGAGCCAAACACTGATCTACTTCATGTCCATTCTTTCCACAACACTTGCACTTCAGATTTGATCTTTTGCTTGAGTTGTTTCTACCCCCTTTGCCTTTGAAATGTATTCTTCTTCATCCTCTCTTGCTGCTATCTCCCTTGGAAGGGTCTTTGGGATGATTCTTTGCTTTTTGAACAAAACAAAGGATTATTCAACATGCTCACTTGATTTCTTGGTCTTTTTGGACCATTCTGGATATGTGTCCTTGCTAATGAGGACATCACCAACAATTGATGCAAAGGAGTGCAAATTCAATCTGGAACCTACAACTTACAAAATGATTTGAAAAAATATAGGATACGGGCTTGATTTCTTGCTCCTTTACAAGTTAAAAAATGATTATGCGGCCTATTACACAATTCTACAACCTATTACAAATAATTTTACAGTTGCTTAAAATAGTTTTGTAAAACTATCTAAGTAGCTCAAGAGTGCTATTACATTTACTATCCTTGTTTCTTACAAGATTTTTTAAGAATACATTTATACTTTGTTAAACAACTACAATATCACTCTATTACAAAAAGGAAAAAAAATATTACAACAGAATAGTGCAGATTGCAACAATATACTTCACAATTTAATTACAACAGTCTGAGACACGAATACAGCTCTTCAAAACATACTTCTTGCAGCAAAATGGAAGAAACAAAATCCTCAATAATTAAATAAACAATAGCAACAATCTTCAAAGTATTTCTTACATCCAAACAACTGAATGAAGGACGGAGTCTCAATAAGTCAATATTCAACTGGGAAACAATCTTCCTACAATGTGTGGTCACAACAATGGTCTCATATCCAAATGAAACAACTAGAGGCAACTCCACGCAGCTGAATATTCTTCACTCATGTCCAGGCTCAGTCTTCACTCATTCCACAAGTAGTCTTGTGGTGGGGGAGAGCACCAGTTCTCAGCTACTATCTTCAAATGGATGTGAGAAGCTTCAAGACAATGGAAGGAAGTCACAACACTTATCGAAAATCACAACATACATTTTCTTCAACGTGTTAGCAATCATATCAAGTATACATATCACAATAGTCACGACTCATCAAATACATCACATACACAACAATCTTGATTCATAAAACATATACGGTCTCACACAACAACCATTCATAATTCATTTACACAGAAAATGCTTACAGAAATCCCACTCTCAACACCACTTATGAATATATTTGCATACTTATATTCTCTAATATTATAAATCCAATACAATATTCACATCAGTCGCATCATATATTATTTCTCCACACCAGTCATAACTCATACTAAACATATATTAATTCTCCATCAAGTCAAATACACATAGATCATAACTCATAATCCGCATCATACACACTCCATACGCAACAGAGTCCTCACATTAAACTTCACGCATAAAACTAGGGAAAAATTAGGTTTTCCAACGATCATAAGCAATTATACCAACACCACTTTACCTTAACGCACTTAACAAAGGTGTGAATCTCCACCAACAATCTCCAGTCATTGTGTTTCAAGGAAATCACAATAAAAAATCATAGGTTCAGTCTTCACGCAAATAAATATGCATGAGTCTTCATCGTAATATTCTCACTAGTCTTCAACAAACATTCAATAACAAGGCGTCTTTCTGTTGGTTGCAACTTTCAATTATCAGTCGAAGTCACAACTCTTAGGATATGTTCCTCTCATTGAGGTCGCAATTCACCCATGGAATGCAACTCACAGTTAGAATTCGTAGCTCACAAAGCACACAATATTATTACGGGATCAAATATGGAACTCACAAACTCCTCGCTGATATCGCATAATACTTGATAGAGAGCAGTCATAAAGCGATATTCAGATGATGATTGTCACACTGTCGTTTAGAGTGAAGTGAGTATTGGAAAATGAGAGATCAAGCTATACGTTATTGAGATAAGTCTATACACAAGATCAAAGTAAGGATGGAACTAAGAGCGCACTATACACATCAGCAGAATGAGAGCATTCTCAAAATGAAAAATGAAGCGATGATGCAGAATTAGGGTTCGGTATATAGCAAGCTAATTCAAACGTTTTGCCAACGAACAATCAACACCATGCAACAAATTGAGGAAGTGTAGTATCTTTGGATCGTTTCATTCCTCAGCTCAGGTATGGAAGAGAATAACTCATACATGAATGCGCGTAGGCTGGGAGAGAGATCGGATGCAGACTGTTGAGTAACAGGTAGGTGGGAAACATAATTGGAAGATAAACTTGGGAAAACAATTCAAATCTAAGCAGCATATTAACAATGGGAAGGAAGTCTGAAAGAAATATGGAAGAGGGAAGAGAGGAGGTCTGGTAGGAATATTGTCAGGACAGACAATCATATAAGTAGGATTTATGGCAGGGATTCGCTCTGATACCACTGTTGAAGAGAATAACTCCCGACTCAATTTATTCATTGGAAAATACCTTTATTTAAACAATGCATCATATAAGTAGGATTTATGGCAGGTATTCGCTCTGATACCACTGTTGAAGAGAATAACTCCCGACTCAATTTATTCATTGGAAAATACCTTTATTTAAACAATGCATATGATGGTTGTGATTCAACTTCCAACCAACCTCTTCATATTCCTTCATGGATATTCACATTCATACATTATATTTACAATATTTACATATGGAACTATAATCTGAGGATTAGGTATCCAACAATGAGGACGATTGATCCTTGAACCATTTTGCATGTTTCTTTTGCAAACACATTTTGTATGCATGCATCGCCCAACTTGATTATGGATATCAAGTTTCTAGCTAGTTATGGATGTTGGAACATGAAGTAAAATAACATACGTGATAATAGAGTTTTCAAAAGTGCTATGGTGTCAATAGACACCTTTTCACTTAAGCACAATGAGCCAAGCTCGAGGAGAGCACAATGATTTCCATGATCCCATGATAGACTGATCCTAGAAGGACCATCTATAAATAGGTTTGGGTAGGATCCCAAACTAACAACAATGGGACAAAATCGATTATAATTGTTAATAAAACTTGGATATGAGGACCCAAAGTAGATGCACTTCAGTTGTCAGCTACCTTCAATGGTTAACTCTCTTTTTCTGACAAGGTGAGGTTACCAACAAACCAATGGTTCCAACACTCCCTGTAAGCTCAGCTTGGAGGAAAGAAAAAATTACACAACATCCCCCATTAATTTGATATGAATTGCAAAAACTAATCATCTTTGGTATAGCAACATACCATTTCCACCATCAAGTTAATCAAACTTGGGTATAGAAAATATTTCATGAAGAATTCTAAAACATTGTCCATGTAGTTATTTAATTCATTAAACAAGTTTCCATACTGATGTTCAAACAATCCCATTCGGTCTGTTAACTAGACAACAAGATAACACAATCTAATTGATCAATTGAATAGCCATAAGTGTAATGGATATAGGCAGTCTCTGCCCAACAATACTGTCTATGTCCATACATAAAATAGGTACTAAACATAGTACTCAATCAGATCTCCCAACAAACAATAAGCAACTTAGTCAAACATAGTTCAGTCGGTCTCAACAAGTCATGATTGAGTAGACATCAAGACATAGTTTGGGTTTACACACCAAAAATATCAAATACTCAAATTTAATTCATTTTCTCCCCCTCTTAAACACAATTGAGGGATAATACACACATGAATATCAATCAAAACTAAATCTACAAACAATCTAGTCGAAACTTTTGTCGATTGTCACAACTAGTCGAGCCTCAGTCGAGCACTCTCATGCCAATTGACAACAATATATCAGTGAAAACTTAGTTAACTATCTTCATTGGTTGAATCTCACTCAACTGTCACCTCTAGTTGAATCTAAATCAACCATTCCAAATCAATCAAAGGCATGTAAGCGGAGCATTGTACGAAAGGAAAATAAAAGATACACATATGTATGAAGTCCTCGAGCACTTGTTCAAATTATTCCGTGACCATTCATCAACCCAGCCACAATATATTTGAGTAGTCAACACTGGTCCACATTTTAGTCTTTCACTTCTTTTCTGCAAGGTTCTAAAATCAAAGTTGCCAGATTTCCAATAATTCTGATTCCTATGCAATTTCCTTCGATTCTTTTGATGAAGATGGCTATATGGAACATATTTCTCTTCTGGAAGAATAAGCGATGTATGCTTAGGTTCTTGTTCACCAATAGGAAAAAATACTGTCATTTGTAACAACATTCTCAATTTCTGGCTCATCATAGACAAATAATTCATCAATTTGTTCTACACAATCAACAACATGTTGCTTTCTGTAAACTAAGTCTGAACACCTCTAACAACAAATAACGCTTTCCTGATGTCAGAAAAACCAGGTGTAGAGAGGAAGGTAGAAACAACATCATATCTAAGGACTATTCTTGGTGACTTCATTTCAGGAATAATAGGAGCAACATTACCCCACTTATTCTTCCCAAGTCCTTTTCTATTGTATCCCATCTTGCTCAACAGTCGAGACCCTACACTTGTAATGTGTTTGTGATAAATAGTTTAATAGTAAACAAACTAGTTTAATATACCCTACGATAAATAACATTAATAGTCAACAAATCATGAGATGAAATAAAAATATCATAAACATCTTTCTTACAACAAACTAGTTTACAAACAACTAGGCTACAAGTAAGATCATCTAAGGTAGAAGACGTAATAAGTGAGCTTGGAAACTCAACAAGATCAACATACTTCTCAGATTCCTATAGTCGGATGATCTCCGGTTCAAGACTGTGCTTGCACTCCTACAAATCCTTAATAGTCTCATCTTTCTTTATCAGATGTAACAACAAGGAATCACAATCTTCTTTTAAATCTTGATATTCATCAAACAAGTGGTTATTATCCACTTAAGGAGGAGCAAATTCTTCACGAAGCTCATCAATAGAGGCATGCAAGTGGGTGGCCTCATTATTATTGTACTTTAGTCTACAAATATTCTCCTTCAAGACATCATTTTCTTTATGAGAGAGGGCTTTAACCTTTATTTCTAGATAATCAATGAGGTATATCTTGTCCCCAAATTCATCAACAAGGTTTTGGAAAATATTTTCCAAGTTGTTCTCCAGGGAAACAATCTTCATAGATTTCTCATCCATTCTCTACAAAACAATAGTCTGGAAAAGAGCAGCTTCAGCTTCAAGCAAGGAATGAGCAGTCTTCAACTGATTATTCAGTCTTTTATTCTCTATTTGCAACAAGGAAACAATAGATTGAAAGGAAATAACCACTTGTTGAAGTCGATCATGGGATGCTCGTAAAGAAACAACTTTCTCTCACAAAAATCCTTCAATCTCACCAAGATCAAGGCTTCATCTTCATCAAAGGCACCCATCTTTAATAGGCTTTCAAATTCTCATAGTCAAGGCACAACAATGCAACAACACCAATAACAAGGTTTCCTTCAGTCCTTTTTCAACCAAATAAGTATCTTTAGGTCCAATGCACAAAAAGGATAAATACTATGTCATTCAATACTTAATCAACCAAATTCTAGAATAGTCAATGGCTCAGTAAGTGCCCATAGCTTTGAGTGACTTCCCTTTTACAACCATTCTCACCTAAGAATATAGGCATAAACAACACAATGAAGTAATAGGTCCTTCCTCATGGTCCCCATTCATGGCAAATCAATGTGATTCAGTTGGTTTTATAGGACAATGTCCTTCATGAACCCCATCACATGCCACTTAGTGTAGCCCTGTTGTTTCCGTGATGGTCCCATGTTGCGTCCATACCATGTACTTTTATTTATCATGAACACCTGCTCCTTGTTGAGTCCACCTCTTCAAAGCTCAAATTTACTTACACTTAGCACTTAATAGATCCATATTAGCTCCATAACACTAATGCCAAATTTTTATAGTTTGTTATCATATATTACTTGACTATGTTTATACTTAAGATCCATTACGACCCTAACACTACATATTTAGCATAACCAATTAGTGTTGCACCCATATACCCTATAAAAAATATAACATTTAGGGCCAAACAATGCTGCACAAATTTTAACATATTGAAATGAATCCATCAATTTTTTATTTAGTATATTTTGTCAATAATGCAAGCACTACTTGGGTCAGTTATGGATCAAAGTAAGAAACACTGGATGGTGACTGAGTTTGACTATGTTGAAAATTCATGTGTATTTATACTTGTGATTTCCAATCTATGAGGCAAAAGTGGGAGGATAGTAAAGTATGTGATAACATTTATTGCATTTCGACAAATTGTATAATTTGGGGTTTAATGATATTTACCATCCATCTACAACTAGTGTATATGCTATGTAATGTGTTTATGTTCTTGGATTTATGCAGTGTTATCGTTTAATGTTACAATATTTTTATTATAGATGCACTATATTTGTCTCAACGTGTTTCAATTGTGCAACATTCTCTAAAACTCCCTTATATTTTGGGTATAATATCCATTTGGTTTCATCATGTTGTCTTAGATAATCCCAATGCATTTTTTACTCGAGTTGCCTTGACATGTCCAATCAAAATTTAATTTGAGCAAGGAGGACTTGGGGTTTTCCATTTAGCTCACGTAATATCTTTTGGATTGACCTTTGAATTAGAATGAGTTAAGCTCGACACTTTGTCATGTTTTGATCTTATTATATCCCTTTCAAGTACTCTTCAATCGAACCTTTTTACATAGTCTCTAATCCAACTTTTGGATATGATTATCTTTGCTATTTTCCCTGGAGATCTTGCTCTTGATATGTGTGTAAGGATTTTCTTCTCCTTGGAAAAATATATTATTTCCTCTCTCTAAAGATTTCATGTCACCATGCTTGGAGTAACTGTATCATTCTCATCCAAGTTTTGATTTGAAATTACCTTTCAACCATATATAAAAAATGTATGTGAGGTGATGTTAATTGTCATTATGTAACATTATATCCATCCTAAATTGTGTGAGCATAAGGATGCTGATGAATAGATGTGTTATGTATTATGCATTTATTAACCACATTAACATTCAAATGACCCTATAAATTCTCTCTTGTGGGTGTTGTCCTAGGTAAGATTTATTTTCTATGCTGATTGCAATAGAAAGTTTGAGATTTTGTCTCATTGATCAAGTTCAACTTTGTTCTATATTTCTTTTCATTCTCCTAGGTGTTGACGATCATTGCTTGCATGCACATTTAAGTGAGAAATTCCATAACCCTTGCAACTTTCCCCATTTTAGAACATCAATACCTTCTTGGAATAGTAGTTGCCTCTTTTATAAGTCCTTCCATTTTTTACAAATGTCTCTAGATACTTTCTCCTACCATGATGCTAGTAATTTCTATCTTTGGAAATGTTTTGATGTTGAGGTGGATTAATCTAGGGTTCTTTAGAACTAATGAGCATCCTTATAGCTAACCTCCTCCCTTGTAGTTGTCCTATTATAAATGAATATTTTTTCTAAGAGAGGGGCATTGATTCCAATAGTCCTCCTAGAAAAGGGTTGATATTCCATCCTTGATTTCCCAAACATTATTTTCAGCAATGAGACTCATCCCCTTATTTTCACTATTCCAAATATGAGATCCAATGGAAAATATGCTTGTTTTTTATGAGACCTAAAATAAAATTCCGAATAATAATTTAACAAGGGTTGATAATGGTCATATATTTTTTGGGTTGATTGGTGCTAGACCAACTAAATAGGACATTTAAGAGTCTTCAAATGGTTGACCAACAATTTCAAGATTAGCCTAATAAGGTAAGTGCTCGACCTTCCAGTAAATGTAGGGCGCATGCTTCTCTTTCCATACATGGACCCAAAATGAAGATCTCTCTTTTCGTCATTTCCACACACATTTACTTGATTGTGCAATATTGCATAGTGCACAATTATTCCGAGGCTTAACCATCCCTTACTCTTTGGGGTGCATATGGTCTTCCTCGATCTTAATTAGCATTTGCTTTCCTAATGTGGGCCTCCCCATACAAAGGTATTCTAATTTCTTTGGATCTATTTTATGTTCTTTTTTAGGTGTAACTATAACTTAGAATGAGAAGGAAAATAATGCATGTAGAATTGTGTTAAGTAAAGTGATGCTTCTAGATATAATAAAAAAGTGGAAGTCCATCATTGTATCTTTTTGTCGATCCTTACAAAATATTCTTCCCAATTTGTCTTCCTTGATTATTGACCACTAAGGGTACACCTAAGTATTTCTTAGTAATTAGGACCTAGTAGAGCTTGTAAAATTTGAGCATGTAGATTTAGATACTAAATGAGAGAGTAATGTAAGTGCAAGAGATAAAATGTGATACAATCATGTAATTAAATTAGCCAAAACATGAAAAGAATAACAATAGATATTTAATGTCACAAGGACTTTGTATTGTAGTAACTAAACAATGAATGGGAAGTAAATACATAAAGGCAATTTGAATTAGGTCTAATAGAGGGAATTTCCCTTAGTTAGCCATGCACACTCTCCATAACGAGTTTAACTAACCCATGAATAAGCTAAGTGGACTTATCTCCCTACATGCTAGGAGAAATTGACTAAAGGCACATGTGGTTGAAAGAATGCAATTGATAGAAGGCACATGCAGGAGGTGCACATCCCTAAAAAGACTCAACTGATGCACAAGAGGCTTAAACTAGCCATTAGGGTCAATTAGGACCTTGAGTAGTGGAGTAGTGCCCAATGAATTATTCCATGGCTCAACACAAACTCAAGCTTTCCTAAAATCAAGAAAATCATCCCCAATTTGAGTAATGCACCCATGTAAACTAAAAATAGACATCCAGGAGCTCTAAAAATAACAGTGTAGGTCCTTAGGAGCTACAAGGTTACACATAAGACCAAATTGAAAGAAATTTTGACCTGCAGATTCATGAATTCACAGCCTAAGTCCCTAGTTAGAATAACGAATCTATGGTGAGGGTTATTATGCTATAACACCCCCCCCCATAAGACAAAATAGGTGAAATAAATGCAAAAAAATGGGTCCTGACAATTTGTAGCCATATAAGATACCATATACAAAATATTCTCTACAATTGAGTAAGAGGGGAAACCACATGGGAACCCCCCTGACCCCCACCATAAAAGATAATGTCAATGAGAAGGATAAATATCTCGCTCAAAAGGATCCTTTAATTTCAAGGGAACAACTCGGTGAACTGCTTCTTGATGAAGGGCTTTGCGAAGATCCATGCAAACTTATGTGATATCATCCTTCTCTTGGAATGCATGTGAGCCCATACAAGAGATCCAAACACTTTGAAGTGTTTGAATGATAGTTCTTGACCACTCCTTGCGGCGAATGGAGGAAACCCCTTGAATACAACTCGTAACTTGATGAATTGCTTCTTAATGAAGGGATTTACGAATGTGCCTACACAATTTTGTGAAATCTTCCTTCTCTAGAATGAATGTAAGCCCATTACAAGATCCAAACACTTTGAAGTGCTTGAATGATGGTTCTTGACCATTCCTTACTTCAATTATAGGAAACCCATTTAAGCTTTTGTGTGGAACTTCATGAATTGTAGGAACAAAATTTATAGATCCTAAGTATGAAGAGACATTCTAGAGGTCTTCTTCAATGAGAACCTGATTTAGGACAAGTTCTCCCTTATGTATTCTTCAATGAGAACCTGATTTGGGACAAGTTCTCCCTTGTGTGTGTAACAGATTTTCATAATGCATTGTCATTAAGATCTTGATCTTGAACATGATATCTAATGCATAATAAAAAAATATTGATCACCTCTTCTTTTCGGCCTTTAAAAGGGTCTTCCTCAATTGAGTGGTGGATCAGAACCAATGCATCTCCCATTATTGTAGGGTTTTTGCAAGGATCAATGGACGTGAATATGTCCTCACATGGCATATGTTGTGAAGCTTTTTATGCCTCCTTCAACCTATAATAACACTTGAATTCTTACAAAACTTGTACACTGGCTCACTCATAACCCCTATAGCTCTGGTACCATGTAGAATTTGAGTATGTTGATCTACATACTAAATGAGAGAGTAGTATAAGTGCAAGAGATCAAACATGCAACAAAAAATTGTAATTAAATGAGCAAAAACAAGAAAAGAAGAACAAGAGATCTTTAATGTCACAAGGACTTTGTTTGCAGTAACTAAACAATAAATGAGAAGTGGATATATAAAGGAAATTCAAATTAGGTTTAGTGAAGGGAATTCAAATTGCTCATGCATCGCATGAGATGCTAGTTAGGTTTAATTAGAGCAAAAAACCCTTAGTTAGCCATGCACATGCTCCATGATGATTTTAACTAACCCATGGCCACCCTAAGTGGGATTAGCTCTCTACATGCCGGGAGCAACTAACTGAAGGCACATGAAACAGACTGAAGGCACATGAAACAGACTAAAGGCACATGTAACTATCAAAATGCACATGCATGAGGTGTACATCCCTAAAAAGACTCAGCCGATGCTCTAGAGGGTTAAACTAGCCATTAGGGTCAATTAGGACCTTGAATAATGGAGTGGCACCCCATGAATTACTCCCTTACTCAACATGCACTCAAGCTTTCCTAAAACAAGGGAGAGAATCCCCAATTGAGGAATGCATCCATGCCAACTAAAAATACACATCCAAGAGGTCTAAAAATTGCAGTGTAGGATCTTAGGAGCTTAGAAGGAGCTTTAGGGTGACTTAGAAGGCCAAATTGGATGCAATTTGGACATATAGACTCATGAAGTCATAACCTAAGTCCCTAAGTAGGATAACAAAGCGATGGTGAGGGTTATTATGTTCTAATAGAGCCAAGTATCTTGTTAATATTCTTCTAGTCCCCAATGGTCTATTACAAAAGAAAAATATGGCCATTTTCTCTCATTAATATGAGCTCTCAAGGATTTAAAAATTAATTTGTTAGCCCTTTGGAAGGATTTGACTTATCTAACTATAGCTTCCCCAAGAAACACCGTGTCATCTAGAAAATGTAAATACAAAACTTAGTTTATTGACTCTACCAATGTCATACCCCCAATTCCATGTTGAGCCTTGAAACCATTGACCACCCTCCCAAAACCATTTGCCATTATGATGAATAAACATGGGGATGAAAGTCCCCCTTGCCTAATCCCTCTATTGTACCCTGTATAAGGTTGGTAAGGGGTGGTTCTTGCTAATCCATTAGTGGAATTGAAAAGAAAGTTAATATTATACAAATTTATACCCATTGACCGAGAAAACACTGAACCCAAAAGTTCATAACCTCAACAAATAACCATTATCCTAAATAATGCTCATGTCATTAAAGAACTCATATAGCTATTCAATCCCTTCACTACCACAAGGTTGATGGACTCCTTTCGTGATAACATTTTCAAGCCTTAAGTAGCAATAATTATAAGTCTAATGGAGAGATATCCCATTATAGCAAGATAGTGATAGGAAAAAATTACTATATATTTCAAATATGAAAATTTATTGATCGTTTAACCTCATCCAATTTAGTAACATGGTTAGTAAATGTTTCCTTGTATATGAGTACATCTAGTAAAAATTAAAGTTACCTCCCTTACCTTGCATGATGAGTATATCTATAAAAATTACCTCCTTGCATGCTATTAACATCTTATGTTCCTCACTAGGGGATCCAACTTTGAGGGAGAGGCTCATAGCTACTTGATATAATTCTTGAAGTGGGGCTATGATTAGTAAGGCTACTTAGATTAATTTTCTTATGCACATTATTCTAATAAAATATATTTTTCATGACAATTTTCCGGTATGAAACACTCTATGTGGTCTATGTGGTCTTCCATGTTGGACATTTAATTCAATTAAAGAGGAAGACCAATCTTTACTTCACCCTTTTAAATTTTTGGAATTACTTTTATATTGGTTTTTTTCTTTCTTTCTTTCTTGTTGGACATTTAGTCCTGTTAAAGAGGATGACTAATCTTTACTTAACCCTCTTTGAATTTTTGGATTCTTTTCATATTGGTTTTCTTAAGTGAGATTAGAGTGTGAATGAAAAGTAATAATTGGAAATTAGGTATAACCAACTAAGGTTTCATAATTTATCATTAATCAGTCAAAATCATTTATATATATATCCTTAAATCATGGTTATTTTGACAATAAATTTGAATATATTTTATTATATTTTAGGACTTTCATAATTTTAGGAAAATATATCACATTCGATTTATGGCCATTTGATCTCACATTTAATTTATGACCGTTTGATCTAACCTTCTAAACTATATTTGATTTATGACCATTTAAGCTAACCTTCCAAACCATAATTTTAGGAAAATATCTCACATTCGATTTATGGCCATTTGATCTCACATTTAATTTATGACCGTTTAATCTAACCTTCTAAACTATATTTGATTTATGACCATTTAAGCTAACCTTCGAAACCACATATTTAGTTTATAACCGTTTGAGCCATTTGATCTCACATTTAATTTATGACCGTTTGATCTAACCTTCTAAACTATATTTGATTTATGACCATTTAAGCTAACCTTCGAAACCATAATTTTAGGAAAATATCTCACATTCGATTTATGGCCATTTGATCTCACAATTAATTTATGACCGTTTAATCTAACCTTCTAAACTATATTTGATTTATGACCATTTAAGCTAACCTTCGAAACCACATATTTAGTTTATAACCGTTTGAGCTCACCTCACCATCGTTAGTATTTTTGTTATATATTTGAAAGCTATTCTAAACTATCAAACTAATTTGAACTCAATCTTGGAAGATTTTAGGCGAGGCGAAATAAATCTACTCTGAAGATAGTAGCATCGAAGGAGCGAAACTAATTTGGGCACAGTTCAAAGAGGACTTGGTGGTATTTTTGCAAAGTTTTGGAAACTAATTTGGCCACGGTGCAAAGGGAAAAGGTCTTTCAGGATTTTACAAAAAGTTTTTTTCTTTTAAATTCTTTATTTGGCATCTGCTCATATGGCGATTTGTGGTAATGAAGAACGACAGAATGCAAATAGTTGCGAAAAGGATGGTTGCACCAGCCGTGAAGTCAAAGGGCTTGTGAATCTCGGGAATACTTGTTTCTTCAATTCTGTTTTGCAGAATTTGTTTGCTCTTGATGGGCTTCGTGATCATTTCATGAAACCTGCAGAATTTCCCGAAGGCCCAATAACTTCAGCTCTCAGAAATTTGTATAATGGAACAACTTCAGAGGAATCTCAAGGAAATGACATTGAAAATTTATTTGCATGGTGGAAAAAAAGAGATCAGGGAGTCAGCCCCAAGGCTCTTTTTACTGCTATTTGTGAAAAAGTTCCTCAGTTTAGGGGATTCATGCAGCAGGATAGCCATGAGTTGCTCAGGTGTTTACTTGACAATTTGCACAGCGAAGAATTACAGCCCACAGATTGTGGAGATGGAGAGGCAGCTGAGGGTAACACAGATGAAAGCTCGGACCGGAGGAATACTGAAACATTGGTAAATCGTGTCTTTCAAGGTCAGCTGTGCAGCACAATTTCCTGTTCAAATTGTGGTTACCAATCGGTGATGTATGAGCCATTTCATGATATGTCATTGCCCATTCCAAGAAAACCAGAGCCTGTGAAAGTCTCATTGCCTCAAATAACAGACCCATCATCTTCCAGCACGCAATCTTGGAATCGATGGCTAGAAAACTCTACTGCTAAATCTGTTTTTGGTCTGCTTGGTGGCTCTGAGTATCCTCTTCCAGACAAAGAAACGGATTATGTTGCTGGTGAGAAGCTTGAAGGGACAGAAATCTCTGAAGAGTTGAACACATATGATCTATTAGAGAAACTGTTAGGCACCAGTGGCTTGACGACCGATGGTTCTGATGATGAATTTGGGAATCTCTTATTTGATGATCAAAGCTCTGCAGTTCAGGAAAATAAAATAGAAGTTGCTGATTCAGAGAGCCTTTTATATGATGAAAAAGTTGAAGATATTTTGTTTCAGGATGTGCCTGTTACTACTGAAACGGAAGAAGAGGAAGAGGCTGCAGTTATTCCAATGTCTGTTGATGGCTGCTTGGCGGAGTTCACAAGGCCGGAGCTTCTTAGTGGAGAAAACGGATGGAAATGTCCAAATTGTTCTTCTAAGATTGTTAATGGTTCTGATAATCTGCAAAACACTGCAGCAAAGGAAGAGCAAGATATGGGATTTAATGGCAGTTTGAATGCAAGACTAGTGCAGAATATTTTAGATTCTATAAAGGATCATAGTCAAGTTGAGAAGTCTAACTCACCGAAGAGACTAAAAGATTCAAAACTTGAAATTTTTAGTTCGGCATGGTGTTTGGAAACGTCTGATACAAAAACAGATGAGTTTCAATCACATAGTGGGAGTGTAACAGGCTGTGAAGCTGGTTTGAGTGTCAATGCAGATGAGTTTCAATTACATAGTGGGAGTGCAGCAGGCTGTGAAGCTGGTTTGAATGACAATGTATGCCAGAAGACTGAGGTTCTGAGTAATTTGAACGATATAGACAGTGATCAACTGTCTAACCAGGAGGCCCATCAAATGAGATGGGGATTTTCAGGGCAAGACAGTGTCCCTGTCCATGATTGTTCTGCACTAGGGGCTTCATACAGTCATGGAGAGGGTCATTCCAATAAGAATGAAAGAGTTTTTGTGGCTGAAGACGGTTCAGTAATTGATGGGATCAGTCAAGCTGAAAGCCCTGCATCCACAGAATCAAAGGAAGAGGGTGGCAGAATATCTGCAAATTTGGAAGACTTGAATTTGGAGCCCACAAAACATAGACTGAAGAAAAGAAAATCATGGACGATAGAGCATGAAGCCAATTCTGATGCCATAGTACAGGAAGCAACCAAAAGATATCTAATCAGCAAGGCTCCACCTGTTCTAACCATACATTTAAAAAGGTTCCAGCAAAACTCTTTTGGTAGCTTAAGCAAGTTCAATGGTCATGTTGCCTTTCAAGAGACGCTTGATCTCAGGCCCTATTTGGACCCCAGGTAATTACTGAGCCTTATAAGCATGCTGGTTGAATATTGCTCTTTTCCTATTTTTATTTTTTATGTTACAGTGGAGAGCATGAGTTTGATGCACAGTATAGATTGATGGTTGTTTATAACTTTATTGTTTACCTTTCTTGAATTCAAATGTTCAGTGATACCATTCTTTTCATCTTACCTTATAAACTTTTTGACCTGATTTCAGTTTTATTTCTTTGTATATGTTAGGTATTTACTTCATTTTGGAGTTTCTTAAAAAGTTTCTTTCCCAGTTTGGGTTTGTGTTTGTATATATAGTTTTTTTTGTTTATTTTTTTTTATTTCATATGAGAAAGTATAACTTTGAACTTTTTTTTAAGATATATAACTTTTTTGCAATATCATTATTGACTATGTTTGACTATGTTTGACCATGTTTAATTATCAATATTAAGTTAAAATTTTAATTTTCATTCATTTTACAAACAAAAAATATGTATTTTGTGTTTTGTTCTATGTAGAACAATATATAATTCATTTGTTTTCATGCAGATGCTCTGACAAAGACAACTGTATTTACCGACTAATTGGACTGGTTGAGCATCAAGGTTTCATGACATTTGGTCATTATGTGGCATATGTGAGATGTGATCAAGATGACTCAATCTCTCAATGGTTTCATGTCAGTGATACTATAGTGCAGGAAGTGTCCTGGATAAAAGTACTCCAAAGCGAGGCTTACATACTGTTTTATGAGAAGTGTAAATTGTAATGGAGTACAAGAATCTTGATGAAGTTTATGCTTTGGATTTCACTTTCAACTTTAATTTGTTGTTACTTTATTTGATGTTTGATGTTCCAAGTATAGAACATCAAATTCATCATTGTTACTAATGGGAATATATGTCTAAGTAAAGAATATCAATTTTTGGTGGCCTGGTTTCATGGTTTCCTTAAGGAAATGGTTTCATTGTAAAGAAAAATGATGATTTTGTTTACATGATGTATGATGTTTTAGAGCAAAACATGGTAAGGTTTTATATCAATATTGAATATGGTTAATAATTTTCACATTACATATTAAACAAATTTAAAAATCATAATAAGTACATTATTGGTAATGTAAATTTTTATATTTCATCATAAATTTTAGTAGAGTATAATTTGTGATAGTGTTTTTGAAAGTTTTTTAAGTGGACTCGTATTCCTATGCTCAAAGAGCTTGGTGAGAAGTGTCTCGAGCTCACTATAATTTTGACAAGTTAAAAGGCTAGGAAGGTTGGTATTGCAACAAAGATTATGAAATTGAGATCTAATGTGGGTGTACGCAGGGGACTCTAAGATGAAGTGATTTTCATCTTCAATGTTCCTATTCTCATAGAGATGATAGATCCTTTCCACCCATGGTGTTTTAGGAATTGTCCAACGACATGTTTCACTATTGAGCTCATGAGAGTTAGTTCTTATCTTGGCTATCTTAATTTTTTTCTTTGAACTGTTTAAAACAAAGAGATACTTTTGATTTTCTAGAGTAGGGTTGATGACCTCCTTATAATATCTTAATTTTCTTTTAGTCTCTAAATATTTCTCACACCACAGTTTCTCTTTAAACTTAGAAGTAACAATATTTTTAATGTTATTAACATTTTGCAATGTAATATTTTCATCGATCTCCCAGTGGTTTAACCAAGCTCTGGTATCTTTATACCAACCTCGCTTGAGCCTTAGGTGGTTTTGGCTGGAATTAAAAGCTAGCTTAGGAATTCCATGGTCTCCCATGTTATTGATTTTGTGCTTGTACAACAAGAGCCTAGTCATAGCTAGGCTCTCGATAGGGGAAAGACCCACTTCTATAAGGAGAATAGGTTATGGTGTATTGCTTTTAATTTTGAGGTTATACGTTATAAAATGCTTCTAGATTTGCTCAATACTTATCCAAGATTCTCTAGAGATGCTGCAACTCTAAACCTCACACCCATACAAGATAACATGAGTGACTAAAGTTTCAAAGAGGAGCTTCTTTTTATCCCAAATCACAAGGTTTGCTGCTTTACAATTATTTTCAAGACCAAAGTAAGCTTTCCACCATCCATTAATCCTTTTCTTAATGCTATAGTTTCAGTTGAGCTTGTGATGAATATCAATTCCTAGGTATTTGTAAGAAGACACTTCCTCCAAGTTGTTATTGTCATACACAAAATTAGCGTAAGTGTCCTTCTTGGATTTGATAATCATGACTTTTGTTTTGTCAGTGTTGACAGTCATACCCATGGTAGAGCATAAATCCTTAAGAAGTCATAGTTGCTTATCAAGATCAGATGGACACCTTGCTAGAAGAACAATATCGTCAGCATAGAGAAGAAGGATGATGACTATTCCAGCTAAGAACGTGCCAGCACAACTTGCATCTTCTAAACAACCTTCTAGCTTATCGATGTAAATGCCAAATAAGGTGGGGGAGAGGGGGAAACCTTGTTTAACTCTGATATTACACTTAATATCTCTTGACCACCCCTTGTTGCTCTTAAACTTGGCGATTACATTCTCGTATAACCTTATTGCGGCAACTCTCAACTCGAAAGGAACCTCTAGCTCTTCTAATATGTTCCATAGGTTATTTTTAGGTACCGTATCGAAATCCTTTCTAAAGTCCATAAAGCAACAAATGGGATTGGATTTATCATTATGACACTCCTCCACAATGATCCTAAGCATAACAAGGTGGTCCGTTGTTGAGTGCTGCCTTGTAAAATCCGCTTGGCCTTTAGCTCGCTTACCTTCACTTTCAAGCCATTTGTTGATCTTCTTTTCCAAAATAATACCATATAACTTGGCTAAGAGGGGGCTAATCATAATTATCTGATAATTAGAGGGGTTATTTGAATCCCCACTTTTAAAAATAGGGATAATGAGGCTTTGAGTCCAAGGTTTAGGCAATCCTTGCTCGACTGCTTGATTGAATAGCTTGTGGATGTGAGGGATGAGGACATGGCCTCTAATTTTTAAGATTTTTGCCTGGTAACCTTCAATGCCCTTAGTTTTCCCATTTGCCAGATGCTTACCCCCAAAATCTTTGTCTTCTAAAGAGAAAACTTATGCTGTTGTGAGCAGGGTTTCAAAGTTGTCTACGACATTCGAGGATTCATATAGATTTTTAAGATAGGAATTCCAGTTGTGTAAAGCAATTCTATTATTATCTTTAGTTTTTCTAGTTAGAATATGCCTCGAGAATTTCTTAGGAGCCACCTTAGAGAGGTGTAAGATATTTTCTTGTCTTTTATGAATATATTGCATTTTTTTCCTTTTAGCTTTGTATACTTTTATCTTGTCAATTTTAAGAGACTCATCAAGAGCTTCCTTAAGTTCTCTCCTCATTAAGAATATATATATGATAGATTATAGTTATAATAAGTATATAATTAGTTATAGAAATTTAAAAATTAATTAAAACTAATATTAACTTCAATTTTTATTTATGATAGATTATAGTTATAATAAGTATACCATTAGTTATAGAGATTTAAAAATTAATTAAAACTAATATTAACCTCAATTTTTATTGACAATCTATATTAATTATGATGTCATAAAAAATATATTTAAAAAAAAATTATATTTAAAATCTTCACAATAATTTTTTCACTTAAATATTGTAATTATTGTCTAAAAAAACTTTGAAATTTTATGTCACTGTCAACAATTTCAACTTGGATCTCCATATAAATTTACTATAAAGAACAACACACATAGTTAATACAAGTGGAGGTCACTTAAATATTGTAACTATTGTCTAAAAAACACTTTGAAATTTTATGTCACTGTCAACGATTTCAACTTGGATCTCCGTATAAATTTACTATAAAGAATAACACACATATTTAATACAAGTGGAGGTAAAAAATATATGTAGATACACTTTTTAATAATTAATTTTGACACTATTATAGAGAAAAAATTTGTAAGCCTTTGACATGGTTAAGCTTAAAATGTCATGCATTTAGGTCTCCTTCATCCACACTCATAACTCTAGTGGTTGTTAGTGTACAACCCATTTATATCATAGGCATACTCACACCAACACTTCAGTGCATGCAACTCAACAAATTCATGCCATCATGCAATTAGGATTCAACAATAGGTGATACATCATTTATATTAAAAGCATGCTTACTTAAAACACCTAGTATATGCATCCCAATAAATACTCATTGTGATTTAATAACTAATATGGTCCTGTTATTGCTTTTACTATCACTAAGTTTAGTGTACATTTAATAGTGACCTATCTTATATTTCCTTCCATTTTACTAGATGTACTAATGAACACGATTCCTCATTAATTAATGAAAAATGTAAATATATAACTATAAACAATGTTACATTTGAACATATGATGATGATAGTTATTAATGTCCACTAAGACCAACTTTGGTTTATCTGTCATGTACTCGGTAACCCTCTGTACACTGTAGATACTGGAGGGTAAACAATTCCACACACAAATTTTGCCCGTAAACGTGAAAATTTGGATTTCCATTCTCTTGACAGCTAAACCATAAAATTTTACAGCGGAATATACTTTTTAAATATAATTGTAAATTAACAAAATACCATTTTATTTTATTGGATTATTCTACCATGAATGCATTTCAAGCTATGCTCAATAAATCATGAACATAAACAATTCAACTACAATAATTGAATAAACATATAACATAAATACATTCCATGATAATCAAATGCAATTGGCACTTATCTTTTTAATTGTCCTCTAACTAGCTGCAAACGAAGGGCGTTTCGGGCCAGCGATCGACACTATATCAAGCCATCTCTTCTTTGATAGATGCCACCCTGGGCTATTAATCCACAAGGGGATAATTATGCTTCCTTTCTATAACATAATCACACCCAACCCGAAGAAACATATTTGCACATTGCCCAAATGTGTAAAACCTCATTACCCATTATGTTGCACAACACAAGGTATGAAACCCCCTTCTCTGCTCCATAGTCCCTTAGGATCTCTCCACCCCCTTCAGTTCTCCAACACAGGCTAACCATGAAGTCTTCATGCCAAGGTTCTAGGAAGTCCAGTTGTAGGCCAAGCCTCTCTAACAATGACACAACATAAATGCACCAATTTATCAAGGTAAGACATGCCTGTTTGTCAGGGTTTTTCCTCATGTGTGAAGGTAGACTCAGAGACCAACTACAAGTCTTCTTTAATGGCAACATGCATCCCTATCCATTCTAGAATGGAGGAGCGAGTGAGTGAATGCGAATCTTCAGAATGGATTCCTAAAAAGATATACGTATGGTTACTTGATAAGTGGATTTCCTAGAAGTATCTAATTTCCCCTTTTAATCTCACTTAGGATAACTAATCCAATGATTAGGTTAAGTGACACACCAAGTTTAAGGAACTTTGGCTAAAAATATAATGAAGGTTTATGGCATTAGCTAGATTTATCACCCCTTAGCCCCTCTCACTTCCCCCACTTGTGGATTCATAGCCCCCCATCTCTTTTTCATCCTTCTTCACTTGCAGTTGTTAGGGATTTTTTACTAAGAGCATATAAATAATTTACAATATCCATGGTGTTCTAAACCATATAAGTCTAGCATATAACTTTTGCATAAATACATCACATTTACATATTGGGGTTAATGTAATGCCCCATATGTTAAGCCCCAAACATATGTGAAATGTTGTAATTGTTTATTATTGTGGTACTAGGTGCCAAGAAAAGGGTTTTTAAGGACCGCCATACATTTTTATTTTTTTAAATATTAATAAAAACAACTAGCACATTGGGAACCATAAAAGAGTATGGGAGGCCTTGATCCACATGTAAGGCGGTTTGGGGTTAGGAGTTGTTGCTCTTCATAACAATACTCTATGTTTACTAATTTTGGTTTTGTTGGACTACGACAATCCTAGTACACCTAACAGATGTTTTCCATGCACCCATGCACCCTCACTTGAGATAATATTCCTTATCTTGATGTTAGTAGGGCCCAATCTCACACCACTCATGTCTTATGCCCCATACTTAACTAGTTTTGGTCAACCATGCACTTGATTTCATAACTCCACTCTAAGTTGGAGTGATTTTCCTAGTTAATTTGAGATAAACTCTAGAAACTCCAGTGAACTACAGTAACTGTCAATTAGTTAGAGTCAGTCAGGTGAATTAAGATATCTTTCTATTACTTTAAAATTGGAAAAATGTACATATTGTTACAAAAAATTGTCTACCCATTCTCAGATGGTGGATCAAACATAGCCCCTTCCTCCATTAACATCCAAAGAACAATCTCCCCCAATTACAAAAAGAACTAGATCATCAAACCAAAATAGGCCAAAGGGTTTAGGCCTAGACACTTTAACCCTTCCCAACAATCCATTTACTCATGCTGAAAAAAAAAGACTACTGCCCAAGGATCCTTACAAAAAAATGAGTTAGGGATCTCGACAACCATACCCAAAATCCACAGGAGAAAACAAGAGCTAACCCAAATCTTCAAAAGGAGTCGCAACTATCCTTGATCTCTGCGAATCACTAGTCTGTGTTGTTTGAGTTGGGGATTTCTCGGGAGACTCTGCACCCCTAGGATGACCATGAACATGTGTCTTTGCTACTTCCAAGACCTCGTCGATATCAGCTACCCCCTTATGCAAATCAGTCTTCAAATTATCAAGAGTTTGAAACACCATGTCACAAAACATTTCACAAGGAGCTGAGAAGCTAGAAAGGGATGAGTTTCACCCTAGCTCGGGCTTCTCCCTTACAGCTCACATTTCCTCTTCTTCCATCTCAGATATGGACTCCTCGACATTGAGAGGGGTTTTCTCCATATAAAAATGCCCCCACTCCATCGCTTTTGGTCCCTTATAAGTCCTTCCACCTTCCCCACGATGACCCATACGTTGGCGAGGAGCTATTCCAATGCTTCTACCTCCCTCGTCTTCGATATCTCAATTGGCGATTGACCTATTAGTTCATGTCTTCTTTGTTAATTTATTTTTCCACGCTCCTCATATTCCCCTTTATACACATTAAGGCTCAGCTTTTTTTCAGAAGAAAAAAGCCTGCCTTGTTATTCTCATTAAGAATCAAAGGACATTATTACAGTTCTCCCCTATAGCGGGTTAACTCATCAACATCTGCCTCGGAGTTATGCTAGGGGGAAAGGCTCAACAACAAAGGAGATGATCCCATCAGAATACTGTCTCATTATACAGAATAAAACTGTCCATACATCCACATCTACCGAGCACCAAGAGGGTCTGAATTAGCAGTCCAAAAGAGTATACTCACTGAACCTCGAACAAAAAGTGGGGGAAGAAACCCCCCTATACTCTGCTCAAAAGAGTTGAAAATCATCTTGAGAAACCAAATGGTTCTCGTAATATTCAAAAAAACTGCCTTTACCTTGAGGATAAGAGAGCGCAGTTTTGGAGAGGCAGTCAGCTTTCCCATTGTGCTCTCGGTATATGTGAGAGAAGGACAATTCCTTAAAGCTAGCAATGAGCTTTTTTGTCTCCCGACACCAATGAAAAAGATCTAGTGGGGAGAGAGCAGTCGACCCCATCACCTAATTGATGATCACTTGTGAATCACCATAAACATGGACGAGAGGGATCCCCATCATTTGGGAAGAAAGTAGAAGTTCTGCTTTAGTGTTGGTACCCTGTCCAACCCCCAGCGAGAACTCCAAACAATGCATCTCATTGATGTAAATACAGTAACCCGCTCCATCAAGCATACATTTTGAAGCACCGTCCATAAAACCACAGGGGTAAATCATGCAGGGAGCTGGACCAATATTTCTGTTTTTCTTCCCTTTGGAGACTGATAGCTTCGGGGCCATTTGTATATTAGAGATAATCTGTTGGAATATACTGTGAGAATTCCTTTTAATACCATAAAAAACGGCCCGATTATGAATCTTCCAGAATATCCACATCATATGGAATGGGAGAGTTGAATAATGTGAGTGCCTGGGCAATTTACCTATCCATCCACTGATCATTTCTTCCAGAGATACGATGGGAGAGAAAGCCGCTAGATTAAGAGTATCACAAACATGATCTGTGACTGATTTCCAAATCTTACACCTGTTAAAAAGATGCTCAATTGTCTCTTCGTCAGCATAGCACAATGCACAAATACCAGGACCACAATAACCTTTTTTCTGGAGGTTCTCCCATGTGAGAATCTTATTCCTAAGAGTGAGCCAAATAAAACAGGAAATTTTAGCTGACAGCGCTGACGACCAGAGAAAGGGATCAACCAGAGTTGTAACCGGGTGTAAGCATGAATTAACAATGCTGTCATAAGCATCTTTAGCACATAAAGAACCTGTATTCTTCTTATATGACCAGATTAGCACATCATTTTGTTCAATGAGTCGAATACCAGCACCCGTGAGACCTCCAATATATTCCATCCATAACGACTTATAAAGACCCCCAAGATCTAAATCCTCTGCTGTTAACCAGTAATGCTGAGCATGCTGAAGAGTATTTCGAGCTTGCTCAAGGGTACATATATTTAAGTCTTCAAGATATGTCCTTAAGTCCTTCGGCAAACTAAAAGTGGAGTTAAGACCAATAATAGGGTCAATGCCGAGGAGAACGTTTTTACCATCTCCCCCCTGCCAAGACAAATGTGTACCCATCCATGGAAGGGTCTTTAAAAACCCTCTCCAGATAATAGAGGCACCATGAGTGCTGAAATTTTTCTTTTTGAGCCAATCAATCACTGAAGAACATTATAGATATTTTGCATGGAGAACTTGAAACCACAGTCCATTAGAATGAAGAACTCGCCAAAAGTTTTTAAGACATAGTGACAGGTTAAGCCAATGGAGGTTTTTAATCCCCCAGGCCCCCAAATGCTTGGGCCATGAAAGGTCTTCCCAGCTTGCCAAATGGAACCTTTTTTTACTGTCAGTGGAACCCCAGAGGAAGTTAAACATGACTCTTCTAAGCTTCAGCAGAATAGTGGCAGGGATTGGAGCAAGGCCCATCCAATAAACATGGATACTAGACAAGACAGACTGAACACAGACTAATCTTCCCCCAAGCGAAAGGTACTTGAAAGTCCAGTGACTGATCCTTTTTTTCCACCTTTTGAAGAATCCAAAGCCAATCATTAACTCTATATCCAAGAGGTTTCAGGTTGAAACCCAAGTAAGTAATACTAGATTGAAGGGGCAGCAATCTGTAAGGCAAAGCATTTGAAAAAGCATGAAGACAATCTGAATCAAAATTGCAGTAGAGGAGGCAAAGAATGAAAATCAACATTAAGGCTCAGCTTGGGACCAAACTCTAGTACAGGGCGCAAATGAACCACCTCTTCGATCCCATAAAAATCCCAAGGATGAAATTAAAGTTTGTATCCAGAACCTGACCTAGGATATCCCTCCCACCTCCAATTTCCTTCCATTCTACGCATAAAAAATAATCATCGTCAATGAGAACAATGATGATTAGACCTTCCTATCGTGTCGCGTGAGTACTATCTCTCCCTTCTCCCATGTCCTTTCCTTTCATACTTGAATGATCAAATCTCTTCCCACAAAACTTGACGTCCCCATCGCGCCATTCACAAATCCCTGACATTTATCCCTCTCTCCTAAGCTTGTACTCTGGGTATCTTGTCACACGTATCTCTTTCCTCGCCACGTGCTCTACCTTCTCGACCATGTGGACAGTTGTTCATGATGACACTCGCATCCGAGATCAATCGTGGAGACACTTGCTTCTGTGATATATATATATATATTATTTCCACATGTTTTTCAAATAATGGGACTTGTGAGAGCAAAATTAATTTGAACACTCTTAGAACAAAGAGTATTATTTTTTGCAAACCTTAGGAGCTAAGTTGGACACATTTCAAACAAGGATTATTTGTTTGCACAACTTAGGAATCTTATTTTCCCACATAAGGGACTGGACAATAATGTTTTAATACACTAGTTTTGAACTCTTGATGCCATCTATAAATTCTGATTATGTAATACCTAAAAGGACGAACAAATTATATTTTGAAATATTAATATAAAAATACAATTAGGTATGGTGAGGAAGACGCTAAAGAGAACAAGGGACTATGGATTCACCAGTGAGAAGGAAAAGGGCCTACATATAGCCTATGGGGATTACAACATGACCCTATCCTACCCTTAAGTGCAAAAAGTACCTTCATCTTATTTTAATTCTTAATGCATTTTTTATTAACTTTAATCTTTAGTTATGTGCAAAGAGGGAATTAATACATGGGTTGACGTGAGTATTTTTGGGAAAAGTAGACCATGTAAGAATTAGTGTATGTATCTTGAAGGGGTACTTTTTGAAATATCACATGGGCAAAGGAACATATGCAACTAAAGTTTGCATGTAGAAAAGTTGGATACACTTCCTCTCCTTATTCGAGGTGATATAGTCACGCTCTAAACTCTCTAATCTCTCTGAACTCTCTAAGCACACAAAATTTTTTACTCTCTCATGGGTAAGGATTGAGAAGAAGTTTGTTGTCTTTGATTTTGTCAGTGAACCATTCTATGTATGCTAGTTTTGAAATCGACCCTCAACCTTGATACCGAATTCTGAAAATTGTTCAGTGCTATGATGAATAGTACTGCCAGTGAAATGCCAAATTGTGCATGAACTTTCCTTGATGGAATTCTTGGCATTGAAATGGTAAGAGTACACTGTTGTACGTATGGGATTGAAATCAAGGAAGGGGAATTCACTATTTGGTGTGTAACTGGTTGGTTCTAGAGTCTCGAGTTATTTAGAAAATTAACGACACTATTTGTGTGGAATTGGTGAGTGCCAAGATAAAGAAAGAAATTTGTTAAGGATTCCCTTAATTCACCTGTCTTTATCTGTGACAACCTTGAGTTCTCTTCTGGTGAATTCAAAGTCCCATATCAGTGGTGACACCTTGTTGAGAAATTGATGAACAAGGCAGCCTACGGTTGGGTGGAGTGTGCCTCACACACAGACAATTGCACATGGCTTCATTTGTCTATGATATCCCTGAGTTCCCTTCTCGTGAATTAAAATTCCCATCTCGGGGGTGGCACCTTGGGTAGAAATTCATGAATAATGCAACTTATGGTTGGGTGGAGCGTTCCTCACACAACCAATTGCACAGATTGTCAAATATAAGTATTTGTGCTCTGGATCGGTTTTGTTACCAAAAGAAGGAACTACGTTAATCAAGTGAGAAACTCCCAACGCTTCAATCCCTACCATGGGATCATCTTCATGAGACAAGGAAAACTGAGAAAATTGTATAAGATTGCAAGAGATCCAATAAATATGTGTGGAGAGATGATTCTAAGGAGTGAAATTTTGGTTTTAAATGTGCATAGTCGGATAAATAGGGCTAAATATGTAAACATTTTCAAAGGAAAAGAATAGAGAAAATAGATGAGAGAGAAATTGAAAGGAAGGACCTAAAATTAAAACTAGCAGTTTCAAATATGCATGCATAAACAATAAACAAAGCTTCCCAAATTTCACAAACAGGAACAATAAAAGAAACACAATGAACTAAAATAGAAACAATATATCCAAATCTCTTATTCACATGAAAACAAAGCTACACAAAATCCATCCCTGCCATAAAAGACATGGAGGCACACTGTTGCAAACACTCGCCTCTCAAAACCCTCGAGTCAAGTTCAATACAACCTAGTTGATATTTCACTCTCTCATTATCTTTCTCTCTTCCCAAGGCATCATTATATATGCTCAAGAATCTTAAAACCTAAGAAGGTGAGTCCTTACATTTCATTTAATCTCCTTAAGAACCCCTTTATACAAAATATACCCCCCCTTTACATTATTATGCATACTTGGGCACCAACAAGCCCCCACAACAAAACCATTTTCTCGTCCTCGAGACAAGTATATCTGGATGATCCTTAAATCAATGAACTCTGCAACCCAACTATAACCCATATTCGATCTATATTCTTCTCTCTCTATATACTAGGCTACTCCTACTCCTACTAGATGCTCCCTTTTGTCACCTTTCTTTGTGCACCCTCTTGGTACTATGGTAAAGCCTGTTGAAATATTGTAACTTTGAAGAACATTCTAAATGTATTTTATTGATGTACCCCAAGGGAGATGTCTTATTCCTCTATCAGGACGTTACTATTGTATTTGGTCATCATAGAGTCATGAGGTATACACTCTATTGTAACTCGGGTCAATGGTACCCCAATGAATGAATACTATTTTGAGTCTTCTTAGGTGAAGTCGGCCCAATCAGTTTAATGGGGCTGATTTGTTAGGGTAAAAGTCAAGTGATAGAAAGAGTATAAATAAAGGAGACATGTTCCTCATTTGAACACACACACTCACTTGTGTATAACGCATAGGAGAGAGACAGACATACCAGCAAGGAGGAGGATCACCTATTTTGGGGTTTTATCTTATACATCTATATAGAGGAAGTTTTGTTGGGTTTTCTTCCCTCGAGGGTTTCCTAGGATAAATATGTGTCTAGCTTGTGATTGTATTTCTTTCAGTGATTCTGCATATGCTACTATTGTGAATTTGGATTAAACACTAATGATATCTAGCTAAGCATACGAAATATTAACATGGTATCAGAGCTATCCTGAATTAGAAAAAGTTTCACAAGGTCAAACTCTCTCTCCTCTCCCTCTGACAAGAAATTAGGGTTTTTGCAAAGTTTGGGATTTTGAATATCTTCTTGCATAGAAAGTTGTGCCTCCCTAGAGTGCATCCATTGAGCCCTAGATCGAATTTTTTGAGTGGGTGGATCTCCAGGAAATCCAAACCCTAGTTTGACCCTGAACCAAAAATCTACAAAAACTGAAATCTTGCAAGCAAGTTTTGAAGGTTGAAGATTTGGAAACTCTAGAAACCAAGTGGACCAACCACCTCGCCTCAGTCAAGTGCATCTCCTAGTAAGGTCAACTTTTCATTTTGAGAAATTTCAATTTTTAGTGATCTCCTGGATAAGATGGCCCCAAGTACCAAGCTTGAGGACAAGGTGGAATACATATAAAACTTTCTAGAATTATATGATTGGTCTCATTCTTAGAGCGAATGATCTTAAAAAATACGTCAAAGATGAAGTTACACAATCGAAAGAACATGAAGCTAAGGAGAAGCACCAGAAGGACCTAATCAAGGAAATCAGGATCATTGTTGATTCTATAAGAGATCACTTGATCCCTCAAGTGTCGTCTAAAAAGACACCAAATCAAATGTATGATTCTCTTTTCAGAATATATGAGGGAAAGAACATCAACACAAATATGAATTTGAGAGCTCAATTGAAGGGTACCAATATGAGTAAAGAATAACCCGTTCAAGATTACTTCACAAGGGTCTCCCAGTTCAAGGAACAACTAAATTCCATTGGAGACTCCCTTGATGAATATGAACTAGTTATAACTGCTCTCAATGGTCTCACTAGACCTTGGGATTCATTCATACAGACTATGTGTGCTAGAAAAGAAAGTATGAAGTTTGACATTGCATGAGAAGATTGCATCCAAGAGGAAGCTAGAATGGCTAACTGAGAAGCTCTACTTACAGAAGATGATCAAGCTCTAGCCACCAATATCATAAGGAGAATACAATCAAACTTCAAGAAGGATATTCACAAGGAGTATAGACCTCCAAAGAAGTTTCAAAGGAAAAGAGAAAACAACCAGAAGAAAGACTACTCCAAATATCAATGTTATAATTGTCATAAGATAGGACACCTTGCCAGACAGTGTCCATTGAAGAAGAAGAACAAAAAAATACATCATGCTCATCTAGATAAATATGAGAATGATGATGAAGAAGAAACACCTCGAAAGAGACAAGAACAAGAAGAAGATGTAGAAGAATATATACTATTCTCTGCATTCCTGGGTCTGTAATACGTAGAGAAGATACATGGCTAATTGATAGTGGTGCTTCAAAACACATGACATGGAAGAAGCAAACCCTTTCAAGGCTTAGAAGAACTCTCCTCAGAAAGTATCATTAGGAGATGACTATCAATATCCCATCAAAGGCATTGGTGAGTCAAGTTACAAGCTTGAATTTGGACCTCCATGAAGATGAAGGAAGTACTATATGTACCAGGTTTGAAACAAAACTTACTTTCCATCTCAACATTAGATAAGTAAGGATACAAAGTTGCTTTTATAGATGGAAAAGTACTCATGTGGACCAAAGGAAAGACAATTGAAGGTGTTGTGGTCATTGGTGAAGAAGAAGGAGGATTGTGCAAACTCAAGGGACATCTAGAAACAACCTTTGTCCATGAGACCACTAGCTCAAGTGAACTATGACATAGAATGCTTGCTCACATCAACTACAAAGCATTACTCTATGTGAGAAAAGTGGTAATAGGTTTACCGGATTTGAAGATTGATCATGAAGGTACTTGCAAAGGATGTGTAAGAGGAAAGAATATCAATAATCCATTTTCGAAGAGTGAAACAAATAATGAAGGTACATTGAAATTAATTCATTCTAATGTATGTGGTCCTATGGCCTCCACATATTTAAGTGGATATGAATACTATGTTACATTTATTGATGACTATTCAAGAAAGACATGGATATACTTCTTGAAGACAAAGAGTGAAGTGTTTGGAAAATTCAAGGAATTCAAATCCTTGATAGATAACCATTCATAAAGAAGAATAAGGATACCCAGAACAAATAATGGTGGAGAATATACTTCAAAAGAATTTGAATCCTTATACAAAGAAGCTGGAATCAAGAGGGAACTAACCACTCCCTACAATCCCCAGCAGAATGGTGTTGCGAAAAGAAAGAATAGAACCATTATGGAAGCAGTGAAAACAATGATTCATGATCAAGACCTTCCCATGCATCTATGGGATGAAGCTGTTGATGTATTTGTAACTTTGGAATGCATTCACTTGTATGTCTTATGTATTGTATTTCATTGTACCCCGATGTTCCTATCGGGAGAATCATTAATGTAATCAAGTCATGTAAAGTCATAGAGGTTAACCCTCCTTTGTTGATCGGGGGGAAAAGTACCCACAGTTGAGGGGCAGTAGGGTTATTAGACTCTCCTAGTGAAGTAAGCTCTGGTAAGTAATTGTCAAGTCGGAAACTAATATAAATAGAGAGTGAGCCTCTCTATTTGTAACACACACTCACTCAATTGTAGCACACGAGTGAGAGAGGAGGAGGTGGCACAAGTGAGAGAGACAACTGCTGTCGGAGATCATCTTTGTGTTTTTGTGTTTTACTTTTTCTATTGGTGCTCATTCTATCTCTGAGGAAGTTGTGGGGTTTTCTCCTTCATGGTTTCCCTGAGGAAAACTCTTTGTGTCTCTTGTCTCTTGTGATTATTGTTGTGCATGTTATTCTCTCAGATAAGATCCTAGATCATATTGATTAAATGATAAAAATATAACATGGTATCATAGCTAACCTGAGAAGAAGACACCGTGGAGCTGCAAAATCTAGGGCTTCTTACCTTTTGGGTCTCTCTCCAGAGATCATTAGCAAAAGGAGGGTAGGATAACTCTCCATTGAAGGGTGCATCTTTCGGTCGAAGTAGAATTTGATTCCAAGCATTTTCAATCACTACTACGGGAAATTATGGATTTTCACAGAAGAGGAATTTTTGAGTGAGCCCAGCATAGGATTTCTATCCTCCTCAAAATAGAAATTTAGAGACCAAGATCAAAATTTTTGGTTTGGTAAAACTCCAGGAAATTCAAACTCTAATTTGACCCCGGACCAGAAAACCCTAAAATACTAAAACTAGTAGTTTTGGTACATTCACTACATCTTGAGATTGGATAAGGATCAGAAGCCAAAATTTTTACAGGTCGAAAAAAAATTCGTGGTGAACACTGTGTAAAAATTTCAATCTCTGATTCGCTATATTCTGGAGATATGATTCCTCCAAATCAGGGTTCCAGCCTCTCCCATGATTCATCCCTAAAGTAGACACCTAGGGAGAATTGCTATATCTCAGGCTACGAAGGTACAAATGAAATTTTGCAAGATTTTCTAGATAGGGCACTGACTGTACTTTTTGTTGTAAAAGTTTCAGACCCCGAAGGTGAAATAGTCACACGTGGCAGTCTATACAAGTTTGCTATAATGAACAGTTCTGAAATAAGTCACGTTGGGAAAACTCTCATAAGTCCCAATCGGTGAAACCAATTCTGCTCAAACCTGCGGTGTTGGAAATAGAACAGACGAGGATACCTCAGCGAGAAGTTTTAGACATAGAGGAGTAGTAATTTTTGAGATAATACAAAAACAATATCAGGCATTTCTGCAGAAGAAATTGAAAAACTAGAGCTCCTGTTCAGGGAGCTTCCCCTCCACTATTTTCAGAAAAAGAGTACATCGAACAAATCTCCTTGAAGAGGCCTATATTTCTATCCAATAAGAAGTTTGAAATTCCAAGTTTTGAAAATTAGGGTTTCTCTGACAAACCCTAGATCAGCCAGATTCGAAACTAGGATGGACACCTCAAATTGGTAAGATCTAATCTTTTGCTATTTACATTTGAGGTTCTCATTTCAAAATGACCTATCACATCAACTTGTTGAAAATCATGGTGAATATGAAAACTTCTGAGTATGGAAGTATAGGACGTACATGGTCCTTGAAGAAATTGACTTATAACAGTATTTCAGTAAGGAAGCTCTAAGAGCCATAGGGAGATGAGGCTAAGGCTAGAACCAAGAGAATCATTGCAGATTCTATTAAAGATCATCTCATCCCTCATGTGTCACCCTTGAAGACACCAAAAGGAAGTGTTAGATGCTATGACAAAGCAATCGAAGCAGAATAAGATATTTTGAATGGCCTCCTAAGATCATGGGATTCATTCATTCAAGGAATGTGTGCTAGAAGGAAGTGATTACCTTCAACAGACTTTGTGAAGTATGCACACAAGAAGAATCTTGACTCATAATTAGAGAAGAGAATATGGGAGCAACCGAAGAACAAGTGCTCACAATTCAAAGAATATCCCTCAAGCGATGAGGAATATGAAGAACTCAATTCTTGAAGAACCTCTTATCCATCTTAGCATTTGGATAAGAAATTATGCTGTTATGAATGAAGAAGATGATGAAGCTAAAGGCTCAAGAAGGAGTCTACCAACAAAACAAATAGAGATAAGTATTCAATTGTCATTTTCATGATATTGTTTGGTTATGCATTTGTTTATATTCAGTTGATGTGTTATGCATGATAGAATGTTTGCATTAATGACATTATACTACTAATACACATGTGATGTGTAAGTAGCTCATGGTGCTATACAACTCTCCATTGCTACTTATCTAGAATGAAACCTCTTTGTTGACATATTGGATTAGTTCACAATCTCAATGATGTCATGGTAGAGATTGAAGGCATCTAGAAAGTTTCCGTGAGATATGGATGAATGTTGTATTGGCTAAAATAGTTGCATGATTATATATTTATGCATAAGAATTTTTCCATTATGAATATGCCTTATGAAATGTTTCTAACCATGCAACTAATGCATTTGACTTGTAGGAAAGATCGTGTACAATCGCCTACAAGAAAATAAGGGTGAGACTTGTTCCAAAGAACAAGTGACGATAGTTCAAGAAATAGTCCAAAATGAAGAATAGTATGACAAGACTTCAAGAGGCCTCAGACACACTCTAGTTATGTGACACTGTTGAGTGACATCATTGATACAGATTCTGTTGATGTATATGTAACTTCGGAATGTATTCTTATATGTATTTTATATATTGTAACCCGATGTTTATTCCGGGATGTTTCTATTATGTATTTGAGTCATGTGGTCATGCCCCAATGTTCCTATCGGGAGGATTATAATGTAAACAAGTCATATCAAGTCATTAGGTAAGTCCCCACTGTTTAGGGGCACTTGAGTTATTATACACTAATTAAGGTGTAGGCTCGAGTACTAATTATTAGGTTGAGTGCACTTCAAGTCAACGGACTAATATAAATAGAGAGTGTGTGTCTCTCTATTTATCACTTGTGACTTAGCTCTCTTGCTCTCTCAAGTGTGGCGCACTTTTGGAGAAGGAAATTCTTGGGCTTGACAGAAGACAGAAGGCTGCTGTTGTGAAGGGAGGTCATCTTACTGTTTTGGGTTCACATCTTGTGGTGATACTATCTTAGAGGAAGTTGAGGGGTTTTCTCCATTTATGGTTTCCCCTCCTAAAAGCTTTGTGTCTCTTGTCTCTTGTGATGTGCTTATGTGATTGCTGTGCTTGTTATTCTCTCAGTGAAAAGATCTTATCACAATGCTAGATTAAATGTTGAAAAACTAACAGATTCTTCCAGCTATGAAGAAGTATCCATGAAGAAAGGGAAGGAGAGTACTAGTTCAAGAAGAATGATGTCTAGGATGTGGATCTACAAGATCCAACATGCAATAGACATAAACATTGTGGGATACAAGGCAAGATTCGTAGCATGAAGCTTCTTACAGAAAGAAGGCATAGACTACGAAGAGACATTTGCAGCCATCAGGAGTTGACACACATGATAGGCAGACTCATGTGTGCAAATTAAAGAAGGCCTTGTACGAGCTCAGAAGGAACCCATGGGATAACACATACATGAAGAGCTTGAAGATCACCTAGAGTGATGAAGATCTTAACCTTTGCTACAAGGTTGAAGATGAAAGCCTATAGAGGATGACAATATCACAGATGGGTGCGAGAATAACTTTTGAAAAGGTTCAAGATAGAGGATCTTGGTATCCAGTGACCCTATATGGATACATAGAATATTAGTAGCAGAGGAAGCTACTTGTCACTCCAGTACATAATGGTTCAATACATAGAGTATGAAAGGTAGAGGAAGAATGATGCTCCACTTCAGAGGGAGTGACTGTAGAAGATCCTGAGGTTCGACATGGTAGGACAGGATGGACAGCTTACTGATGGATCTAGGATTTACTGAGAGTAAAGAGGATTCCAACCTTTACTTCAAGGTTGAAGGTGGAAGACCAGTGATGCTCCTATTATATGTCGATGACTTGTTTCTGACGGAAAAAGTGGAACTCATCAAAGTTGCAAGAACGAGACTTGCTGTCAAGTTCGAGATAAAGGAATTGAGTTGGAGGTGTGGCAGAGTGCAAATAGAATCTTCCTTGGACAAGGGAAGTATGTAGTACAGATCCTGAAGAGGTTCGGGGTGATGGACTGCAAGGACATGGCCACACCTATGGCATCTAACCTAAAGCTATTGAGTAATGCTTCATCAGAGTCAGTTGATGCTACGATGTATCATCAGATGATTGGGTACCTGATGTACCTGATAAATACAAGACCAGATATTTTCTTTGCTATGAACACATTGAGTCAGTTCTTGATGGATCCAAGACATGTTCACCTGATTGCTGCAAAGAATATTCTGAGGTACCTAAAAGGTAAAGTTGACTATGGGCTCAAGTATGAGGTGAATCAGAAGATTAATTTGGAGGGTTATGTGGATTCGAATTGGACAAGCAGTGCCATTGATAGGAAGAGCACTTTGGGGTGTTGCTTCAATATGGGATCAGGTGTAATCTCTTGGTTTAACCGGAAGGAGTCTTGTATGGCACTGAGTACAGCCGAGGAAAAATATCTTGCCACTTGCTCGATTACTTAGGAGAGAGGAGCAGTGAAGCTCCAGTTTGTGATCCAGATCAAGATCTTTTGAAAGAGGGAGTTCTAGCATAGCTGGTTAGACAGGCTGTCTGAGCATAAAATCCTGGCAAATCTCATAGATTTCTTAGATGTAAATAGTCCTGTAGGTTGTCCTCAGATGTAATCGGTCCTTGCGAAGCTCACAGGTTATCCTTGGATGTAATCATCCCTCATGTGATTCTATGCTAGAAATTGTGAGAGTGAAGTTTGAGTACTGCAGGGAGAAGCTTGGTGTTCTCCACATCGAGGTTCCTTCCAAGGGGAAGTGATGAGTTCGTGATACTTTTTGACATGGTGGTAGGATGTGTTCCTCCCATGGTTAGATATAAGTGCTGAGCCTTTCTGACATGGTGGTAGGCTGGGCCTCCCATGGTTAGATGTGAGTGTTGGGCCTTTTCGACATGGTTGCAGGCTGGGCCTCCCATGGTCGGATGTAAGTGTTGGGCCTTTTTGACATGGTGGTAGGCTGGGATTCCCATGGTCAGATGTGAGTGCTGGGCCTTTCTGACATGGTGGTAGGCTAGGCATCCCATGGTAAGATATAAGTGCTGGACGAGCTTTTCTGACATGGTGGCAAGATGGGCCTCCCATGGTCAGATATAAGTGTTGGACGAGCCTTTCTGACATGGTGGTAGGATTGGTTCCTCCCATGGTCATATGGAAGTGTTGTGCATTTCTGACATGGTGGTAGGATTGGTTCCTCCCATGGTCAGATGTAAGTGTTGAGCCTTTCCCCGGATGGTAGTAGGTGTGTCCTACCATGCCAACAGATGTAAGTGCACAGCCTTTCCTCGGATGGTAGTAGGTGTGTCCTACCATGCCAGCGGATGTAAGTGCAGAGCCTTTCCTTGGATGGTAGTAGGTGTATCCTACCATGCCAGTGGATGTAAGTGCAGAGCCTTTCTCTGGATGGTAGTAGGTGTATCCTACCATGCCAGTGGATGTAAGTGCAGAGCCTTTCTCTGGATGGTAGTAGGTGTGTCCTACCATGGCAATGGATGTAAGTGTTGGGGACATTCCCTGGATGGTAGTAGGTCTGTCCTGCCATGCCAGTGGATGTAAGTGTTGGAGCCTTTCCCAGATGGTAGTAGGTGTGTTTTATCATGCCGGTGTATGTAAGTGTTGGAGTCTTTCCTGGATGGTATTAGGTGTGTCCTACCATGTCGGTGGATATAAGTGCTGGAGCCTTTATTAGATGGTAGTAGGTGTGTCCTACCATGTCGATAATATAAGCACTGAATAAGAAGACCTACATGGAGGCTAGGCCTATAACCAACATGAAAAAGGGTTGGTTCTGTATAACTTCCTATGATGAGTAGAATTGAGAGATAACACCATTTGCTTGAGATAGCGGAAGCAGTGATGATCCAGCTTTGATGATGATCCATCCTGATGCTGATCCAACTTTGATGATGATATAGTGATGATGATGATCCTCCGATGAAGACTTGTGCTGATGAAGTGTGTCAAGAGAATACCTTCCTAGTTAATAGGGAGTGTTGATGTATTTGTAACTTTGGAATGTATTCACTTGTATGTCTTATGTATTTTATTTCATTGTACCCTGATGTTCCTATTGGGAGAATCATTAATGTAATCAAGTAATGTAAATTCATAGAGATTAACCCTCCTTTTTTGATCAGGGGGAAAAGTCCCCATAGTTGAGGGGCAATGGGGTTATTAAACTATCCTAGTGAAGTCGGCCCTGATAAGTAATTGTCAATTCAGAAACTAGTATAAATAGAGAGTGAGCCTCTCTATTTGTAACACTCACTCACTCAATTGTAGCGCATGAGTGAGAGATGAGGCGCTGGCACAAGTGAGGGAGACAACTGTTGTCAAAGATCGTCTTTTTGTTTTTGGGTTTTACTTTTGCTCTTGGTGATCATTCTATCTCTTAGGAAGTTGCGGGGTTTTCTCCTTTATGGTTTCCCAGAGGAAAACTCTTTGTGTCTCTTGTCTCTTGTGATTATTGCTGTGCATGTTATTCTCTTAGATAAAATTCTAGATCATATTGATTAAATGATAAAAATATAACAGAAGCAACACGAACAACTGTGTATGTGCAGAACAAATTATCTCACAGTGCCCTTGGCACTTGCTTCCATGATGAAGTGGAATCTACACTGGATGGATATTATATTTCCACATGTTTTTCAAATAATGGGACCTATGAGAGCAAAATTAATTTGAACACTCTTAGAACAAAGTGTAATTTTTTTTTTGCAAACCTTAGGAGCTAAGTTGGACACATTTCAAACAAGGATTATTTTTTTTGCATAGCTTAGGAATCTTATTTTCCCATATAAGGGACTGGGCAATAATGTTTTAATACACTAGTTTTGAACTCTTGATGCCATCTATAAATTATGATCATGTAATGCCTGAAATGATGAACAAATTATATTTTGAAATATTAATATAAAAATACAACTGACTATGGTGAGGAAGACGCTAAAGAGAACAAGGGACTATGGATTCACCAGTGAGAAGGAAAAGGGACTACATATAGCCTAGGGGGATTACAACATGAACCTATCCTAACCTTAAGTGCAACAAGTACTTTCATCTTATTTTAATCCTTAATGCATTTTTTATTGACTTTAATCCTTAGTTATGTGCAA
Organism: Pseudotsuga menziesii; assembly: GCA_001517045.1. Classification (NCBI taxonomy): domain Eukaryota; kingdom Viridiplantae; phylum Streptophyta; class Pinopsida; order Pinales; family Pinaceae; genus Pseudotsuga; species Pseudotsuga menziesii. The sequence continues at coordinate 570,282 of LPNX010812302.1, forward strand.
AGAGGGAATTAATACATGGGTTGATGCGAGTATTTTTGGGAAAAGTAGACCATGTAAGAATTAGTGTATGTATCTTGATGTGGGACTTTTTGAAATACCACATGGGAAAAGGAACATATGCAACTAAAGTTTGCATGTAGAAAAGTTGGACACACTTCCTCTTTTTATTCGAGTTGATATTGTCATGCTCTAAACTCTATAATCTCTTTGAAATCTCTAAGCACACAAACTTTTTTACTCTCTCATGGGTAAGAATTGAGAAGAAGTTAGTTGTCTTTGATTTTGTCAGTGAACCATTCTATGTATGCTAGTTTTGAAATCAACCCTCAACCTTGATACCGAATTCTGGAAATTGTTCAGTGCTAGGATGAATAGTACTGCCAGTGAAATGCCAAATTGTGCACGAACTTTACTTGATGGAATTCCTGGAATTGAAATGGTAAGAGTACACTATTGTACGTATGGGATTGAAATCAAGGAAGGGGAATTCACTATTTGGTGTGTAATTGGTTGGTTCTAGAGTCTCAAGTTATTGAGAAAATCAACCACACTGTTTGTCTGGAATTGGTGAGTGCCTTATTTCTCCTGTCTTTATCTGTGACAACCTTGAGTTCTCTTATGGTGAATTCAAAGTCCCATATCAATGGTGACACATTGTTGAGAAATTGATGAACAAAATAGCCTACGATTGGGTGGAGTGTGCCTCACACATAGAGAGTTGCACATGGCTTCACCTGTCTATGAAAACCTTGAGTTCCCTTCTTGTGAATTAAAATTCCCATCTCGGGGGTGGCAACTTGGGTAGTAATTTATGAATAATGCAACTTATGGTTGGGTGGAGCATTCCTCACACATAAGCAATTGCACAGACTATCAAATATTCATATAAGTAGTTGTGCTTTGGATTGGTTTTATCACAAATAGAAGGAACTATGTTAATCAAGTGAGAAACTCCCAACAATTCAATCCCTACCATGGGATCATCTTCAGGAGACAAGGAATACTAAGAAAATTGTATAAGATTGCAAGGGATCCAATAAATATGTGTGAAGAGATGATTCTAAGGAGTGAAAATTTGGTTTTAAATGTGCGTAATCGGATAAATAGTGGTAAATATGTAAACATTTTCAAAGGAAAAGAATAGAGAAAATCGATGGGAGAGAAATTGAAAGGAAGGACCTAAAATTAAAACTAGCAGTTTCAAATATGCATGCATAAACAATAAATAGTGCTTCCAAAATTTCACAAACATGAATAATAAAAGAAACACAATGAACAAAAATAGAAACAATATATCCAAATCTCTTATTCATATGAAAACAAAGCTACACAAAATCCATCCCTACCATAAAAGACAGAGAGGCACACTGCTGCAAACACTCGCCTCTCGAAACCCTTGAGTCAAGCTCAATACAACCTAGTTGATATTTCACTCTCTCATTATCTTTCTCTCTTCCCAAGGCATCATTATATATGCTCAAGAATCCTAAAACCTAAGAAGGTGAGTCATTACATTTCATTTAATCTCCTTAAGAACTCCTTTATACAAAATATATTCCCCCTTCACATTATTATGCATACTTGGGCACCAACAAGCCCCCACAACAAAACCATTGTCTCGTCCTCGAGATAAGTATATCTGGATGATCCTTAAATCAATGAACTCTGCAACCCAGCTATACCCCATATTCGATCTATATGCTTCTCTCTCTATATACTACTGCTACTACTACTCCTATTAGATGCTCCCTTTTGGCACCTTTCTTGGTGCACCCTCTTGGCACTGTGGTGCAACCTGTTTAAATATTGTAACTTTGAAGAATATTCAAAATATATTTTATTGATGTACCCCAAGGAAGATGTCTTATTCCTCTGTCGGGACGTTACTATTGTAATTGGTCATCATAGAGTCATAAGGTATACACTCCATTGTAACTTGGGTCAATAGTAACCCAATGAATATAATATAATGCTATTTTGAGTCTTCCTAGGTGAAGTCGGCCTAATTAGTTTAGTAGGGCTGATTGTTGGGCCCAGAAATGCCCCCTTTTTGACCACCCTTATCTACCTCTTTTTGCCTCATCCTACTCTATTATGCATGCTAAATAAGATGTTTTTCCTTCACTTGGTCCCTCAAGTCATACATGTATGGTTAATCATTGTCTTATTTTATTAATGCTTAGGATTGTGGTAATAAGGGCTCTACATATTAAAGTATGCTAACATATGGTGGTTTTATAAAGATAATTTGAGATGTAAGGAATATAGATCTAGTGGGTCGAACATGCCAAAGGAGGGATGGACATTCATTGCTGAGTTGATTGCCATCCATTCCATCGTTGGCCAAGGAACACTGCCCAAGTGTATTATTCCATGTGACTTGTACAAGGGTAGCTGCAACAGATTGCGACAGATTTGGAGGCAATAGTGCGTCGTTGCAAAAAATTAGCTGCAATCCACGGAGTTTCTTCTCAATTAATCATGATTATTATTTCTGGCTCGAATAACAGCTTCCCTATATCTTCTTCTCTCATCTTTCCACGACTGTAATAGTTCATTGTAATTAGAGCAGCCTGAAGATCAGAGATCTTCATGGCTACCCGATAATAGTAGGAAGATGTTATGATTGTAATTGTATAAATATTGGGAACTATTCTAATCTAGGGGTTGGAAATTTAACCAAATTATTATATTAGTTGTGATTAAGGTTGTGTGTTCATCTGCCACTTTTTAATACAAGGAGTTTGATTCTTCAGATCTCAGTGTTTTAACGTGCGTTACTTCCAGCATATTTGTGTGAAGGCTGGGAGCGCCTTCCCATAGGGATTGTTGAGTTAATTAGGTATTGTATTTATTCCGTTGTGTGATTTTGTGATAACTTCCTTTATTTACAGTAAGCTGCAACAGTTATCGATTTACTGTGTGTCATTTGAATAATCAGTAATTGCATCTCCTGTAAAATTGTAGTGGCGTGGTGTGTCATTCGACTGTATAGGTTAATTGTCTTTTATGCAACTGTGTGATAGCTGTAACAAACCTGTTCATCCCTAGTTCTTTCAATTGCTGTTTTCTTTAGATCTTTGTAGTTTTTTCCTTCACATTTATAATTGCAGAATTTCATTCTTGTACTTTGAATTTCTAGAATAGCTGAATTTAATTCATGTACTTTGGATTTCTAGAATAACTAAATCAGGATAGTTGGATGATCTTTAGATGGTTTGGTAATTAAGGATTTTACTTTCTGCAAAAGTAATCTAGATGTTATTTCCTGAATCTTTCAATTCTAGATTAAGAATCGTAGGAGGTACTTGTGATTGCATTCTTGAGAAAGTAAATTAGATTAAGTGGATTATGGGATGAGTGTGGCTGAACAGGAAAGTAGGATCATTTACTTACAACATTAGCTACTTAGTGTTTAAAGCATATGTAGTGCATATAATCCTTGAAATAAGAGACTTCCCTGGGTTGACAATTTATATTGAACACTCTATATGTTGGATTTAATTAACTTGCATATAGGGTGCCCAACATTTTGGCGCCATTGCCGGGGAAGGATAAGTATTAGACACTATTGTAGTTGCATCCAGTAATTATATTTATTCATTCTTCTTCAGTTTTTTTAAGTTTGCATGTTTTGGGTTGCATGAATACAAGAAGGGTACAACGTGACCATCTTATAAATCCCAGAACCCCACATAACACTAACGTTGCAGGTGGTAGAGGCCGTGGGTGAAATCCAGCATTGGGGAGAAGAACATTCATCGACGGCCTGGTTGATAGAACCAATTCTTCTACCAGGGCTCACTATTAGGAAACACCCATCAGAAGAAGCGTTGTCACCCGTGGAGTGGCGCGTTAGTCTCTACAGTGGAGAACACACGAGGAGCTGCAACACCCTCGGATACCCCTGCAGAGGAAGAGAGAGTTAGTGCTGCTGGATCGGCTGATCGTGATTTGATCTATCACATTAACGAGAAGGTTGTGATTGAAGAGGAGTGGACATAGTTCCATAAGAAATTAAACGATTAGTGGAAGGACGAAGAGGATAAAACAGAAGAAAATATGAGTAACAGACGCGATCTCGAAGAGGAAGAAGCAATGGGAGAAAATCATCATCATGAGGGTAATTCCCTACTTGAAGGGACGGTGGCTACACTTCAGTTCCCAATTCAACAATCAGAAGGGATAGCCCCCATGAAAAATATATCACCATTGGTGTTGCCTCGCTTTTATGGAAAAGCGACAGAGGATCTGGACGAATTTGACATCCCGTGTCGCAGCTATGACTACACCACCAATGCACAGAAGTTGAAACTCTTTCCTGCTGTTGGGCTATAGGGCAGACCCGGGTTTATACCAGTTACTTCGCACCAACAAAAGACCCACAGTGTTGGCCCTTTCGGCAACAGCCTCCGAACAGGCCACAGTCTCACCTGAAACAGCTATGGGATGCCACAAAATCAGGTTTCTGCAAGCAGAAGAGGGATATTACTGTACCTTTAGCCTTCAATAACTTGTAATCAACTAACACGGTTCTTAGAAATTCATATTTATATCCTCGCAGTTAGATAAACAAACAGTGACTTGCTTAACCCTTGCTGGGAATTCACGCGAAGCTAATATTTAAGCAGAGATCTTACTTATCAGATATATCTATTTATCAATGCATAAAGAACATAACAGAAATAACACAAAGAACCACAACACCAGATATAACGTGGTTCACCCCCAGTGTAGGGGCTACATCCACAGAACTGTGTTTTATTCAAATTTTCTACAAAATCACAGTTCTGATCTACGCACTCAGCTGCAGATCCCTTCAAGTCCTTAAAGCCACGCACATAGCTGTAGGCCTCTACGCACACAGCTGCAGATCTCCTTAATCACTTACAAACCCTCTGCGCATACAGCTGCAGAGGTCGTCCACGCACACAGCTGGGACTTAACCTTCTCTTACAAAATAGCCTTAGCTTCGCCTTAATTCTTCTTACATAAAAAACCTAGCCTTACTTCTTTACACAAGTGCCTATTTATACAGCGCACTATTTACAAAAACATGGCCTTAAACCAAGGGCACCCCGAAACCCTAAACCCTGGAATTAAACCATGGGTTTATTACAAAAAGGGGGCTTTGACTCAATTCCAACACCCCTAAGACTATTTTGAGCTATAACTCTGCTTACAAACTTTCACCAAAACCGCGGAGTTACCACACTCGAGGGCCGTTAAGGTCGGAGCCCCAACAGGCCCCTAAGAATCACTAGTGGCCCGTCCCGGGACACTCTGCTGATCTTCTGGTAGGCGGACTTTGTAAGTGAAGATAGTGAACTGTTTGTTGAGACCGCGCATAATATTATCAGCGGATTTCTCCTTTTCGACCAACTCCTGCAATACTGCAGCGGATGCTTTGCTAGCCTTTTGCTGCGCAAATGCATCTTATTCCTTCAGAATTTTGAGTTGGGTGTCCATAGCAGTACTAAACTCGAAAGCTTCACTGAGAAGTGGCTGCAGAGAATTTTCCACTTTTGTTGCTCTTGCTCGGCACGACTCAATTTCTTGGTGGAGTTCATTGCTTCACTTTACTTTTAGCATTTTCTCCATAGGTGGTAGAGTCTTAATTTCCACTTTTACTGCCTCTAACTATGCCTGTCACTGCCTGATGGTCTCTTGCAGCTGTCCAACTTCTGGATGTTCCTACAGGGTGGTCCAGGCCTCAATGCTCTCTTCTAGCAGCTTTGCTGCACTGCTCACATTATCCGAGATTTTTGCTATGGAGGCCTGAATGTCTGCTTGGCATTGCTCCCTGACCTCTGGTGGGCTCTTCAGGGTGATGTGGAGTTGAAGCCCCAAAATCTGAACCTCATGTTTTGCTTTGAGCTTCTCAATTTTGCACGAGACTGCTGTGCGTAGTCTTTCAGTCTGACTAATCTTTGTTCCGGCTCTTCCACCAGCTGTACGTCGAAGTCAGGGAGATTTCGACAGGCCTCATCCAAAACACGTACCAATGTAATCCGCTTACGCTCTGCATCTCTCTTTCTTTGCTCCGTGGCCTCCAGCTGTGCTGTGAGGTTATCCTTTTGTTTCCTGGTATCCTCCAACTGTATTTGCGAATAGTGATCTCGTGCCTGGAGTTCCTTCGCGATAGCTGACTGGCAGAGATGTAATTCCATCATGGTCATCTTGGTGTAATCGATCCCTACTATCATGCTCATTTCTGCGCGAGATTCTGCATCAGTTACGATGAGGGAAGCGCTTGAAACTTGGCCCTTGTTTTCACGAACCGGCCATTGCCTTAGGTTTGGCTGTGCACTTATTGGTGCGCTGCTTGTGGCAGCGCCAATCGCTGATTTTTCTGTTAAGTCCTTTAGCTCCGAAATCCTGTTTGCTATGCCAGTAAGCGCAGCGAGATGTAGATATGCAAACTCGGACCACTTGCTAGTTAATTATTTTGTAGACTTTGTCAGAGCCTGATCAAGCTCCTCGAGCGTCACAGCAGGTTCTTCATCGATAGCTTTGTCTTTTGATGCTTTTGATTTCTTTCGTGGCCGAGATTTGGTCACTTCCTGTACTTCTGGTGACTTTCTCTTCTCGGACTAATCAGGGTCGGAGGTAGTGTTAACCGAGTCTTCTTCTTTGTCTTCATTTCCACCATCTCCCCCCTGGTCGCTTTCAGTCTGCTGCGAGTCAGTTTGTTCTTCACTGTCCACTGGTGGATCTTGCTGCTACGTCTGACTAGGGCCTGCGCCCACATTGGTAACTGGGGGAATTGGAATGTGAGGTTTTTTTCCCATGTCTTTCAACCATTCAGCCGGCCAATGCTGAACTACTGTCCGGATGTCTTCCAGGATTCCTTCGCAAGGTATGCTGCCCAGTTGTAGCTGTAGCCTTCGGCACAATTCATAGCAATTCTGATGACCAGGGAAGGCACTTCAGTTGGTCTGCATTTCCGCATTATCTTGCATGCGAGGAGCTCAGCAGCGAAGCGAATGTTGTGTTCCTTAATCGCGGAAGTGTGATACCCGCGTTTCCCCTTCGTCAGGCCGAAGCGTTCCTTCATGGTTTGTGCGAGATTCATATCCTCATGCTTCGAAGGAAATTCGATCCCCGGATTAGGCCCCGCTATTGGTAAGCCATTAATCTTATGAATGAGATTGCCATTGATAGGGATTTTCTTGTCTCCTATCCATAGGTGGCCATCATGGACTAAGGCCAGCAGCTGTTTGACCACTATGGTCACCTGTGTGCTGCGACCAAAATGGGGGACATTGAGCATCTTGAGCAGACCAGCTTGATCCAAGCCGACAGCCCACTGTCTTACTTCTAATAATGTCGCTTCGTCGTACTTGACGAAGTGCAAATATGTTCTGGGCGCGAACTAAGGAAACTTTCCATGATCATTCGTATCATGGTCGGCATACTTAAGTCGGTTTATTTTTCCTGTCATAGTCTCGACCAGCTGCACACCCGGTGGCAGCGAAGGGGTGCATATTGTGAACTTCTTTGTCCGCCGAGGTGGTTTGACCCCTGGTCGAATAGGCTGAAGATATGGTGGAGGCTTCGGTGCAATGTTCTCCTCTTCTGTAGGCGGGACCTCTGCTGAACCAGGCGGATCCATCCCAGGATCTTCCGATGTTTGCCCTGATTGCTTGTGTCTATCTTCGTTCCGCTTAGAACGAACTCCAGGCTTAAACTTTTTCCTGGCAGAGCATGTCTGCATTGGCGGAGGCGGTGCAAGTGGATTCTCTTCATGGGGTGCAGGCGCAGGTGGGTGGCTGAAAAGAGTGTCCAGACCCCCCTGCTCAAATTCTCTCACTAAATCCTCAAGCTCATGATCAGCTGTCATGGGTTCAAGTGTAAAATGCAAGAGACTGTAAAATACGAGCACCGCTGGTGTGGATGTTTTCTTATGGAATCCATTGATTAAATTGGTCATAAATGGGCATTGATGATACCGAATCGGGCAGAGATCTTGTCCAAACGGTGGCAGATTGTCCAATATCGCATTAATATAGGCAGTTAATGCAGAGAACGTACCGGTGCCGCCACTTTGGATTTCTTCCAACGAACGTTTTTGAAGGTTTGACAGATTTTTCATGCTTCGGCACAAGCAGTAACTTGGACTGCACCCTAATATGGAAATTTGACACTTTTGGACACTATTTTCGACATGGAGTCGAACTTCAACCCACGACAGAATGCCTACCACCATTGTAATTGTCCCTTGCATGTTTGAGGGCTCTGTCAGAGATAGGTTCTGATGTTCTTGGAGAAGTTGGGTCACCTTGCTCACCATTTCTGCATCCCAATAATCTCCCATGGTAGCATACTTAGGCTGTCCACCTAATCCAATGTTGACTGTCCGCATCTTCAGGGGCTGAGTCACTTCAGGTGCTTCGACTGCTGGTCCGTGTGCGGCACAGTGTCCTTCAACATTGCGCGGATCATCATCCTCGTCAATTACGAGGTTATACCATTCTACTGCATGGGATTCTTGTGTTTTCCAATCATGTCGGTATTCTACTACTTCTTGAGCATCACATACCTTAGTATAAATCATCCTGATAGCTAAATCTACACGTAGACAGACTCCATTAGTGGAAAAGGTAAGCACACAACTATCAACAAGACAATCCCAACTTACAGTATCCCGACGAAGCTCAGCCTCCGTGTAACAATTCGTTGCTATCGGCTCTAGAATAGGCACAAACTGATGTACCCATTCTTCTTGAGGTACAGGCTTCCACGCTGCATAGTACCGCGCCAACTGTCCCTAAGGGCTAGTCTTTCCATCAAACCTGCTTCGCACCTCCTGGGGCTGATCCAAAATTCTCGGGCGCAGGGATTTTTGACAAGCTGTCCAACTAGGAATGTACTTCTTATGGTTATTCCACCATCTGGCTGCTGTGGCTCTGAATGCTGAGTCCAGAATATCCCTTGTCTGTAACTATGGTATTTGTCCTGAGAATTGTTCAATAAACTGTTATGGGTCTGATAAGCCATCGGAAATAGGTAGGATTCTTTCTTGTGCACCAAGCCATCTGAGAGATTTGGTAATTCAGGCACATCTATGTCCATGTAGCTCATAAAGTCTGTTCTGCCAGTTTTCTAACCCATCATCTGAGTCTGTCATGCAGGAGCTGTCACACTGCCAATCCATGATACCTTCGGCAGTAGGATCCACATAATCTTCTTCCTTAGCTGTGATATTATAAATGTGGTCCGGGACATCCTGAGCTTCGTCGCTGAGTGGTTCTGTGTACCTTTCTCCTTGATAAGGGTCTAGTGGTATTATGACTCTTAAACCCTTCCCTTCAAAGGTCATCTGCCGGTTCTTAAGGTTAATGACTGCAGCGTTTTCCATTGCCCATTCAATTCCTAACAGGGCTGGGTAGGGATTGCTGTCATCAATGATCTCAATAACTTCGAAGTCCGCTAAAGTGTTGACCCCATCAATATCTACTAGGACACTAGGGAATCTCCCTAGGGGCACAATCCTCTGCTGATTGGCTAATCTCAACTGTATAGGGGACCAAGCAAGGGCAGGTTTTCCCATTTGTTCCTAGGTTTGCTTGGTTAGGACATTGACTTCTGATCCCAGGTCTAGAATGACATTAGTCATATCATACTCTCCTATCTGAACATTCAATCTCATTTCCCTACCAGTTCTTCTGACTCTATTAACAGTTTTTTCCTTACCAGCACTTCTCTGAGGTTCACAGGAACCAATAACTTTCTGCAACTCCTTTAAAGCATTCTGATTCCTTAAGAGTTTCATATAGCTCTGTAAAAAGGAGGACAGTGTACTTACTTTATCCGTCGAGGATTCTTGCGGTTGCGACTCCTGCCGATGTTGCTGCGTGGGTGCTACGGATGCGCTAGGATTAACAAAATCGCTCTTGACTTCCATGAATGTCTCTTGTTCTCTTTCAATATCAAATGCTGGGACTTCCTCGGGGCCCTTATGAAGCCAAGCCTCATCAGGTTGTTTCCCCGGATTCTGTATGTGCGTCGTAGCTCCACTCCGCATAACAACATTAATGGCTAGGGCAGGTCTTGGCTCGATGGAAATCATCTGAATGTTCTGAGTAGGGCCACTGTTTCTTTCCTGAATCTTAGCTATCAGCTGCGGGCACTGCTCGATCACATGATCTACTGCACGACAATATCGACATGTCGTGGTTGGGTTCCGACAGTCTCTAGCTAGATGCCCGGCTTGGTTACAGTTGTAACACACAACCTGGCCTCTGCCTCGTCCTGCCATACCATCATGACCACGACCTCCAAAAGCACCTCGACCGGATGCACCATCGCATTAACCGTAGCCATCATTGCCCTGGCCCTCATTTTGTACCCGATAGGCGTCATAGGTGCGCTCCCTCATGAGGTCATAACTGCGACACTCTTCTTCATTATGTCCTACTGACTTACAGAACTTGCAGTAGGGGTTCTTGGGGACTTGCACATACCTTTGGAGCAGATGGCAGTTTTCAGGTCGATGCTGGCCAGTTGTCCGATAGATCTCACAATATAGAGCAGCGGGGTTGAACGGGTGCAGCGCACCAGTATTCATGTAGGTTCTTACCACAGGACACTGTTCCCTGTCGTGACCTTCTGTCCGACAGTGTGTACACCAAACCTTTTCGCGACCAGTTTTTCCTTTCTTCATATCGTGAAGCTCCAGAGCCATCGTGGCCAACTGCGCTTGTATTTGAGTGATACCGAAATTATCCTCAACAGGGGCGGTCTCAGGCTTCATTGCGATCTCCAGAGCCTCTTGTTGGTCCGCAACCTTCTGTTGCATGAGTGGCGTTCTGATATGCGGTAGAAATGCTGCAATGAACCATTCCTTGTGCTGCGCAGGGCTAATGGTGAAACTGACTTGGTCTAGTAGAACTTTGAACCTTTGGTCAAAGTCCCACACTGATTCGCCACGCCACTGCTGAATCTCTTTCAATTCGGTGATGCACTGCGACTCGGATTTGGGATTCTTAAACTCTTTGATTATTGCTACTTTAATATCATCTAAGGCAGGACTCTGATTCCTGGAGAATTTCATAAACCAGGTCAAATCCTGGTCCCTGAAAGAAGTAACAAGCTGCGTGCTTCTTACAACTGGATCTGTAATGTTCTTAGCATTCCACACTACTTCACATAAAAACCAGAACTGTTCTGGATCCTCTGATCCAGTTCCTTTGAAAACATGAAGCTTAATATCATTAGTCATGTGGGCCATAGCAGATCTAGGGGGGTTGGAGGGGGATGGGAAGTAGGCGGGGGGGGACTTACTGGAGTAGACTGAACTGCGACAGGAATACTCGTACTAGGGTTACTTTCAGTCTGCGACGGAATCTTAGGGATAACAGGTCTATGCTGCGGGGTTATCGGAGGGTTTCCAACAAAAGGGGCTTCTTCGGGCTCTGAGGCGGCTGGACTGATAGGGGTAGACTTGGTATCCTGACTTAGGGTATATGACTCAAAATTTCTCTTGTACCTTTTGCCACTTCGCAGCAACCCACTTTGCTCGTCGAAGGGGTTTTCACTTGCAAACATAAATTAGTAGTACAAAATCTAACAGTCTGATTCAAGAAGCAATATTCCTTTTTCATCTAATAGCATTTTAATTCTCAAACTAAATGAAGTAAAAAACTTACCCCTTGGTCCTTTGAAAAACTATCGTTCGGTTTCACTAAAATAAGTACTTGTGTTGATGGTGAACTCCGTCACAAATGCCTCAAGGGTTTGCGTCGTTTAGAAATCAACAGCTCGAGATATCTCGTTGTTCACCCGTTTCAATATATTAATTCTTGCGGGGGTCCAAGCAGGAAACTGAACTTTGCGGAAGTTCATCCTTCTCTCAGCCAACCTGGATAACCACTGGTGCAACTCTATGTGGATAGTACCAAAAAAAATCTCGTAAACATCAACAAAAACATACCTTTGTAAAAAGTCGTTTGTACTACGACGTGGATCTTGGTTCTCTTGCTCAACAAATTTCAGATAAGTCTCATCAAGCCGATCACCAATTTCCTTCACAGAGGGTCTCCAGAACATAGCCCTCGAGGTACGACGTAAACCCCTCTTGAGCAGATACTGAGCTCAACCAGCAACGGAACCAATTTGTTGGGCTATAGGGCAGACCCGGGTTTATACCAGTTACTTTGCACCAACAAAATACCCACAGTGTTGGCCCTTTCGGCAACAGCCTGCGAACAGGCCGTAGTCTCACCCGAAACAACTATGGGATGCCGCAGAATCAGGTTTCTGCAAGCAGAAGAGGGATATTACTATACCTTTAGCCTTCAATAACTTGTAATCAACTAACACAATTCTTAGACATTCATATATATATCCTCGCAGTTAGATAAACAAACAGTGACTTGCTTAACCCTTGCTGGGAATTCACGCGAAGCTAATATTTAAGCAGAGATCTTACTTATCAGATATATCTATTTATCAATGCATAAAGAACATAACAGAAATAACACAAAGAACCACAACACCAGATATAACATGGTTCACCCCCAGTGTAGGGGCTACGTCCATAGAATTGTGTTTTATTCAAATTTTCTACAAAATCACAGTTCTGATCTGCGCACTCAGCTGCAGATCCCTTCAAGTCCTTAAAGCCGTGCACACAGCTGCAGGCCTCTACGCACACAGCTGCAGATCTCCTTAATCACTTACAAACCCTCTGCGCACACAGCTGCAGAGGTCGTCCACGCACACAGCTAGGACTTAACCTTCTCTTACAAAATAACCTTAGCTTCACCTTAATTCTTCTTACATCAAAAACCTAGCCTTACTTCTTTACACAAGTGCCTATTTATACATCGCACTATTTACAAAAACATGGGCTTAAACCAAGGGCACCCCGAAACCCCAAACCCTGGACTTAAACCATGGGTTTATTACAAAAAGGGGGCTTTGACTCAACCCCAACACCCCTAAGACTATTTTGAGCTGTAACTCCGCTTACAAAATTTCACCAAAACTGTGGAGTTACCACACTCGAGGGCCGTTAAGGTCGGAGCCCCAACACCTGCCACTCTGAAGGACAATGCAATATGTTGGTTTATGAGCCTGGGAGGCAGAACTGTCACTAACTGGGACAGGATGAAATAGGTGTTCCTAGAGAAATATCAGGAGTATTGCAATACCAAGGATAAGAGAGAAGAATTGTTTAAAATGGTATAGAAGGATGATGAAAGTATGGAAGATTTTGTTGAAAGGATTTTATATAATGTGCAGAGAGCTGGACATACTAATATGGGATCTTCCAGGAATAATAGATGGGACAAACGAGAAAAATTAGAATGTGATGTCTTTGACAGAGCGCAAAAGTCATCTAATGGAGGAGCCAACCATGCAGAGATAGGCAATCTCCTCGAAAAATTCAAAACATAAATGATGAGCTCCATCTCCTCGAAATAGATGTCCCGAGGGCAAAGCAGAAACAAGCAGTAGAGGATCTCACACTAGGTGTATTCTTCCCTAGATGTAGGAAGAACCACCCTCTGGAGGAGTGCCCGCTCGACAAGGTAGAAGTGTGTCAGCTGTGCGAGTTGAACCATGAAAAAAAAGAATGCCCGTCACTACCTCAAGTGAAGGCTGTTCTGCAGGTATCAATTTCAGAGGTGGAACTAGCTTACTTTATTGCACAGAAAAATCCCTAGCAGCCTCGCAATCAAGGTATGACTCCAGACTTGTTTCCATTTTCAAATAACATGAATAATTGGAATAATATGCAGCATATGAATACACAATTCTCTTCATCTTATTCTAATCCTCAATGGTACCCGTCTCAACCTTCAATGCAAAATTTTAACTCCTGGAATCCCTGGGCACAACCACCATAGCCACTAAACCAACAAAATTCTTGGTCTCTTGGATGGAGGAATTTCCATCCAGGGAACCAGTTTCCCCATAAACAATCCCCTCCACAGTTTCCACATCAAACATTTCCTAAAAACCATACCCTGCTCAATATCCTCATCCTTATCAGCAGTCGGAGCTGCAACTCTAGACTGCCGATACGACCTCAGCTGCCTGCTCAACCTAACCCTAACCCAAATAATAAAGTAGTCCGTTAGTTTGAGACTGTCAACATGCTTTCTTACTCCCTTACTTCTGTACCCTGCATTGATATCTGCTTATGATCAGAAAAGGTAGCGGAGCCTTTGATTATTGAGGATGTTTCATCCTCTGTGCATGAAGAAGGGTTGAATCCATAGTATTTATCCAATACAATGACCCCCATTATTGAAGACGCTGAACATCCTACTAATATGACGGATGAGACATAGAAAGACACATTTATCGACACACAATCTACACAGTTGATTAGGGAACCACCATACACTGAAAGATTAATGTTACCAAAGGTAGTGGGACAACCTCAGTTTAACCTCTTAAGAGAGTTAAAAATCTTTATGATAAAATTCCCCTCCTTCAGGCCCTTCAAGACGTACCTATCTATTCAAGAACGGTTCGGGATCTGTGTACAAGGAAACCAGGAAGGAAACCCAGGGATCCTCCCACTGTTCATGTCATAGGGAAATTATCTACATTAATAATGGGAAAAACCCTCTTGGCCAAATACGACGACCCTAGGAATCCCACTGTCACTGTGCAGATTGGGCGCACACAGATACCCAATGTACTGGTAGACTTAGGAGTAGCAATTAATGTTATGACTATTGAAACTGTAAGAAAACTTGGGCTCACTAATCTCAGGCCAACTCCCACCATTTTAGAACTGGCAGATAGATCCACTATTAAACCAGAATGAATCTTGGATGATCTCATTATCTCAGTTGATTCTTGGGAGTACCCTACTGACTTCTTGGTTTTACAACCTAAGTTGTAGCTAGGAGGACACCCATTGATCCTGGGAAGGCCCTGGTTAGCTACAACTGATGCTTGTATCAGCTGTCGATTTGGGTCTATGACCATATCAGATGGAACCGAGATAAAGAACCTCACTCTCTATCGTCCAGCTCAGCCAAGATTAGAAGTTGAGACTTCGTTATGGATGGAGCTAGAGGAAGAAGAGGGCGTTCAACCATTATTAACGATAAGGAAGCCCTTAAATTTTAAGGATGAAACTGAAGACGATGCCATTAATAATTTCATCAGTGAACCCACTTCTGTCAATAAGAAAATTTATCAGATCCTGAATGCTACTCTAGGTGAATAGGAACAAGAAAATCTCACAGAAGAGGCATTAGTCAGTGACACTCATATAGTTCCAGTGCTGAAAAATTCAAAAAGTGTTCCTATCGAGGTGGAGTCTAGAAAAACCCTGAATATTAATCCCAGATTTTCCCAAGATGAACAAAAGCACCTGATCAGTCTCTTAAAAAAACACAAGGGGGCATTTGCCTGGGAATACACAGACATGAGGGGCATCCCCTCTAATCTATGCACCCAACACATTTATATCAAAAGTGATTCCCGACCTGTGTTCCAGCCTCAATGATGAATGAACCCCAATCTTAGGGACATAGTGAAGGAAGAAATTCAGAAACTCTTGGAGGTAGGGTTTATATATCTGATTTCAGACAGCGAGTGGGTGTCTCCGCTCGTAATAGTACCCAAGAAGAATGGTAAATGGAGAGTCTATGTGGACTATAGAGAGCTGAACAAGGCAACACAGAAAGATCAATTTTTCCTGCCTTTCATCAATCAAGTACTTAAAACCTTATTCAAGAAGAAGTTCTTATCCTTCCTAGATGGGTTTAGTGGGTACAATCAAATCCAGATTGCTCCTGAAGACCAAGATAAAATGACATTCACCTGTCCCTAGGGAACTTTTGCATATAGAGTGCTTCCCTTTGGTTTATGCAATGCACCAGCCACATTTCAAAGAGCTGTGATTCACATCTTTTCAGAATTAGTTAATGATAGTATGGAAATTTTTATGGATGATTTTACTCCTTATGGCAGAGATTTTGAAGAAGCATTGAAAAATTTGGAAAAGATTTTAACTCCCTGCGAACAGACCCAACTATATTTGAGCACTGAAAAGTACGATATGATGATGAGTGAGGGAGTGGTGTTGGGGCATTTTATCTCTACTGATGGCATCCAGGTGGACCCCTCTGAAATCAAGGTAATAAAAAATATACCTACTCCTGTAACTCAAAAAAAGTGTGAAGTTTCTTGGGGCATGCTGGATATTACCGAAGATTTATAGAAAAATTTTCCAAACTTGCCTCTCCTTTGTTTTCACTATTAATGAAGGATGTGCAATTTATTTGGAATGAGGCATGCCAGACAGTGTTTGTTAAACTTAAGGAGAAGATGTCCATAGCTCCCATCCTAAGAGGGCCCAATTGGACCCTGCCTTTTCACATTTCTTCAGATGCTTCTGATACTGCCATTGGAGCAGTTTTAGGACATCAGGATGGTCAAGCACCTTATGCAGTTTCTTACATTGGTAAAAACTTAGCCCCTGCTGAACTTAATTATACTGTTACCGAGAAGGATTTTTTATCCATTGTTTACTCCATTAACAAATTTCGACATTATATCACTGGATATCCTACATTTGTGCACACTGACCACTCGACCATCAAATATCTAATGAATAAACCTGTTACCAATGCTAGGGTAACTAGGTGGCTGTTACTATTACAGGAATTTGATATTACCATTATAGATAGACCTGGAAAAGAAAATGTTATCGCTGATTTCTTATCTTGTTTTACTAGCAATGATGATAATTTGCCTGTTGAGGACTCTTTTCTAGATGAACACTTATTTGCAGTTTCAACTCACTCCCCTTGGTATGCAGATGTCGCTAACTATTTGGCTGCATGAAAGCTTCCAACACATTTGTCCAAAAGAGAAAAGAGGAAAATTATTCAACAAAGTTCCAGGTATTGTTGGATAGACAATAATCTCTTCTACATAGGCCCTAATCTTGAGATCAGAAGATGTGTAAGAGAAGTTGAAATATTCCATATTTTGAAGGCCTGCCATGATGAGCCTCGTGGGGGACATTTTGTAGATAGGAGGACAGGACACAAAGAACTAAGAATGGCCTACTATTGTCCGACGCTTTTTAGGGATGCAAAAAGATATTTCTAGTCTTGTGACAGCTACCAGAGGATGGGCCAACCCAATAGATTAGATCAAATGCCTCTTCAACCACAACTAGTGGTTGAACCCTTTGACAGACGGGCCTTAGATTTTGTTGGTCCTATCAGCCCTCATTCCAGGTAGAAAGCCTACATCTTGGTCTGTACCGACTACATGACGAAATGGGTAGAAGCTGTGGCTTTCGTGAAAGCCAATGACCAGGCTATGATCGATTTCCTATATGGTGAAATATTTACCCATTTCGGAGTACCCAAGGAAGTGGTTACCAATGGAGGACCTTAGTTTGTGTCACATCAATTTGAAGCTCTGCTACGAAAGTACCATATTCAGCACCAGATAGCTTCACCATACCATCCCCAAGCCAATGGCCAAGTAGAACGCACTAACAAAGTTATTGAAGCCACCCTTACCAAGACGGTCAAGAGCCATCATAGAGATTGGGTTGATAGAATTCTAAAAGCATTGTGGGCATATCGTACTACTTGGCGGAACACTACATGCTTCTCTCCTTATGACTTGGTGTATGGGAAAAGTTCTATCTTCCCAATTGAATTTGAAATTAAAACTTTGAAGAAAACTGCGGAGGTAAACTTAGATGTGACCGAAGCCCAGAAGAGAAGAATGAATCAATTGAATGAACTTGACAAGAACCGTTTAGCTGCTGTGGATCAGACAATATTAATCCAGCAACAGAGATCCAATTGGCACGACCGATTCATCAAAAAGAAAGTCTTCTACGAAGGAGACTAGGAATTATTATACGATTCAAGATTCAAAAGGGAATTCAAGGGTAAATTACGCACAAGATGGTTGGGCCCATACCTGGTAGATAGAGTATTTGATAATGGTACAGTCTGCCTGGTAACCATTGATGAGAATCGTGCACCATTATTTTCTAATGGTCATAGGCTGCGACTGTACCATAAGTCCATTTCAAAAGACGCATGCACTTCATAGATTGCAGCTGATCCGGACTACTAGTTAGAACAAGGGAAAGAATCTTTATCTGCCCTTGTCAATCCTTAGTTAATCGCTATAAATATTACAATTTTTTTTTGTAGATAAATAAATTTCAATTTTTACTATTACCGTTATCGTTTCTTTTGCACTTGATCCATTTTTTTTTTAAATAAAATGTGCAAGGAAGCGCCTAAGGAGCAGTGGCCATTATCGGGCCTATTGACCAGGGACGTCCTTTTGTAACCTCCTTCATCAGAAGAGAATTTCTAGAACAAATCTATCGCAGTCGCAACACTGAAATTACCTCCCTTTATTTCGTTCTGCGCAGCTGCGACACTATAAAACTCTCACCCTTTACCCCTTTCGTGCATCTGCAACACAGTAAAACTTCTGCCCTTTACCCCTTTCGTGCAGTTGCAACACTGTAAAACTTCTACCCTTTACCCATTTCGCGCAGCTACAACACCGTAAAACTTTCACCCTTTACCCCGTTCCGTGCAGCTGCAACACAGTAAAACTTCCGCCCTTTCCTCGTTTCGCGCAGCCGTAACACCATAAGCTCCCACCCTTTACCCCATTCCTTACAGCTACAACTCCGTCAACTCCCGTCAACTTAAATCCTTTTTTCGATTCTCGCAGTTGCAACACCATTTCACTTTTGTCCATTTTCACCTTTTATGGCAGCTGTGACACCATTCCATTTCTATTATGTTTCACCTTTTCCGGCAGCTATGACACCGTTCCATTTCTACTGTGTTTCCCTTTTCCGGCAGCTACAACTCTGCAACAATTGTCTGATTCTTTTATAATTCATGGCCGCGAATTTTCTAAACTGCTTGATTTCTCTATGGCTTGCGGCTGTGACTCCTCCATTATTGGCATAATTCTTTGCAACCGTGGTTAGCGACTCCTCCAAATCTGGCTCCAATTCCTGATGATGACGATTCCAATTTATATTCCAGCCTTCATTATGTTTTCGACCAATTTGAAATGATGGTTTTGGTTCGCCGGTAGAAAAGGTCATTACAACATACCTGCAATAATGATTACACTTAAATGGTTGCACTTCACACACTCTACTATTTTTCAAAGGTCACCATTCATCGCATATTTTTGAAGGTATGGTTCTAATTATATACTTGATTAAGTATTAATTGTATCTAACAATATTAATCATACCTTCCTTTCTGTGCCCATTATTACACCTACATATCCTTAACCATCCACTAATATGACTTAATGGCTATTTATGTTACCCGATAACTGCCACCTTCCCTAATTTGGGATAAAATTCCAAACATTCCTATGCTCTGAAACTTTCTGAATTTACCCAACTCCACTCTCAGCTGTTCATGCATACTCTGTGCTTTAACCTCCATTATCGGGATTTGTAATCTGTCGGACTAAGAAACACTTCTGAAGGCAAACAAACATGGGTACCCCAGCTCGGCATGAACCTCCAAACACACGAGAACTAAGAAGAAATGCTGAAGTTTTCGCTATTTTTGAAGATGCGGGCTGGATTGAATTCTTCCAACGCCTGAATGGGTTTTATCGTGAGACAACTCTACAATTTGCCTTGAATCTTATATAAACCCACTCAAAAGTTTGGGGGTTACATATCAAAGTCTCTGAAGCAATAGTGGCTGAGGTCACTGGCCTTCCTCAGGTGGGCAGAGCCTGGTTTGGATGAAGAACCCCCAATCCTGCAGTAGTATAGGATTTTCTGAGAGAAGGGGAGCACATTCAACAATCATGGAGAGGGATAGCATTACAGTCACTGCCTCGGCCATGGGATCAAGTAGCAATTTTCCTCAAGAAGTATATCACTTGTGAAGGTAGGTATCAAACAGTTTATTACTCTGAATTTTCTTTATTATCTCATCTCCGTCACAGGGCCTTGCTAAACATTCCATTTTATTTATTCAATGATTTACACCATATGGCGGGGTTTGTTAGAACAGCCAAGCATCCAAACTCCTCCCTTACCCACCATGGCCTAATCAAATTAATAATTTTACGCGCCTTAGCTCAACAGAACCAAACATGGGAGCAATTTACAGGTCAAATTCAGGAACACGCCCTTTTTCCTGGTGTTCCAATAGAAGAGGAAGTAGAAGTACCTATACTCATGGGGCCTGTTCAAAACCAAGAAGAGCCTGTCAATCAACAGTTGGGGGGAAATGAAGAGCAACAAGAGGTTCAGAGTCCCTCCAATTTAGTTTGGGGGGGGGGGAATGAGACTGGATCAGAGGATTAGTCAGAAGACCAAGCAGAACAATTGGAGGAGAATGTACAAGTAAACCCTGTTGAGAGACTAAATAATCTGGAAGCTCTGACAACAGAAGCTAAAACTAGAGCAGCATTGGATGCTGCGATATTTGAAGCTTAAGATGTTAGAGCCATGATAACAGAAGAAAACATGGAGGTGTTGACCATTGAATCTTCCCCTGAACGGGGAGGAACTCTGATCGAGGAAGAACAAGAAAATGTTGAAACATAGGATATCCCTTCCACATCAACTGCAAATCTAGAAATTCTGGAACCACAGAGAAAAAGGAGGAGAACAAAAGAGGAAGTATAGGTATCACCACCAATAAGACGAAAAAGAACTAGGTCAGTTACAGCAACAGAAGCAGCATGGGAAAGATGGACAACCCTAGAAGCACAAATAGAATTCCCCATTTTGAGACCCAAAGCAAATGATGCCCCACAGGAACCGGTTGCAGAAGAACGTCAAATTGAAGGACTTTTGTATGAAAATGGGCTATTAAAGGAGGAAGTACAATCACACGAGAAGGAACTAGAAAATTGGAAGGAAGCGTGTAGGAAACAGGGTGAAAAGAAGCTGCACACATTGGTTGAAGCTGTAGACCAATTAGAAGGATCAACTCCTGCTGAGGTTGGTCATGAGGAAGACAGAGTGGTTTGTCCTATGTGCGGAGAAATCTTTAACCAGTTAGGTTACAAAGTCATAGTTCGTGCCTTTGTGACACAACAACCCGTACCTACAACTGTGGAAGAACAAGGACAACCTGATTGGAAGGATGGTGAATCTCCCCAAGAGAAAATCCAGCAAAGGGAAGTAGCGGATAAACTTGATGCTGATACACAAGAACCAACATCTTTGAATATTCCTATTGAATTTTCCACCCAAATTGGGATAGATGAACCAGAGGCCAAGGTTATTCTTGATTTTGTTGAAGAAGTCTGCGTTGTGACACCTGAACCTTCTCAGGACACAGAACTGGTAGAGATGGAACCCGAGCAACAGAATGATGATGAGGTTGAAAAAGGTGTTGATACACAAAAACCAGCATCCTTGAGTATTCTCGTTAAAATTTCCACCCAAATGAGGGAAGAAGAACTAGAGATGGAAAATATTATGGAATTTAATGAAGAAATTTGCACTGTGACTCCTGAACCATCTCAGGACACATAATTGATACAAATGGAATCCCAATAGCAGGAGAACGAGGAAGTTAATCGGGATGTTGCTACACAAGAACCAACATCCCTGGAAATTTCTGTGGAGACTCTCAGGATGCAACAAGAAGTCAATCCTGGAATGGATATCATTCCTGATTTGGATTTAGGAGAGGATGAAAAAATGCAATCACAATCCTCTGGGGACACTGAAATCCTTGAGGAAAAAATCCATATTGTAAAAGACATGAAAGCAACTCTACAATCCCAGGAACATGAGGAAAGAGAAGGGTAGGGCTCTGTTGCACAAGAACCAACAGCCTTGCATCCCCCTGTTGAAGTTGTAGCTGACAATCAGGCAGAAAAGGAGATTAAAATTCAGGAGGAGGTTGTTACACAAGAACCAACACCCTCGCAATTAGCTACTGAAGTTGCTATAGGAGAACTCCAAAGAGAGGATGCTGTTACACAAGAACCAACATCTCTAGAAGTTGTTTTAGAGACGCCTATGGTTGAAGTTGCCGAGGGAGAAATTCAAAGAAGGAATGCTGTTACACAAGAACCAGCACCCCCATAAGTGATTTCAGGAGTACAGGATGTTCAAATTGGAACATCAGGTGAAAAGGTATGGACTCAACTTCCACAAAATTTTATCAATTTGGATTCTGATAATGAGGAACATACTAAAGATGAAGAAATCCTAAAGCTAACAAAAGAACTCTCAATCTTGAGAATAGAAGTGAGGAAGTGGAGGAGTCAGGTGGAGAGATATCAAGAAGGGATGGTTTCCCTCGCTGAACATAGGAAGATCATCAGGGAATTAATGGAAAAATGGGCAGAAGAACTTATGTCCCGGAAACTCCATGGGGAAGAACTACAGAAGGATCTAAAGGAACTAAAAAAGTTTAAGTCCATGCAGGTGGAAAAAGACCAGCTGTATACTCTTTCTTAGGAATTGTTGGGTACCAGAGTACCATCCTCCTCTTACCCTGTGTTTTTATTTGAGTAGTTTATTTGGTTTAAACTAAGGGCTGTGAAAGAAGGGAGATCAAATGAAATAACAACCTCAACTAAATTCCTGGAAGCATTTTTGGGAAGTGATTTTGAGGACCAGAATTTGCTGTGTGAGATTTATTTGCATGAGTTGGCTTGCCCTTTGGACCCCCATTCGAATCCTGTCCCTTTCTCAGGTGATGTTCATCTGAGGGATTTTTCCTCCTTTGTGAGCAATCATGTTCAGTGGGAAAGGTATTTCCAAAATTTCTCTCACAATGAGGCCCACTCTAATCTTTGGATTCGAAGCGAACCTCAGAATCCTCATCTCCTCCTTGCTCGACATCAAAGTGTACTCTCGTGTCCCATCCAAACTCAACATATAATGGAACTTCAAGAAAGGGTTATTTCTACTTGTACCAGCCATATTTCCATGCATCAATGAGTGGCTTTGGAAGGTAGTTAGCACAGATGGCAGGTTGCCTCCTCAACCCTTAGAAATAGGGACCCCTAATGTTACAGGAATTTTGAACAAGCACTTTCCAGGATTGAGGGTTATGTTGGATGCATGAGGGAATGTGGGGTTAATTCACTGGGACTCAAATTTAAATTTCCTCTCATATGGTCGCCAGCAAAACCGTACAGGGAATATTTCTCAATAACAAGGGCAAAAGAGCAGAAGTGTTGGAGATATTGGGTTGTCCATAAGGGATTTGTAGAAAAAGAAGGAACATCTGAATTCCCATACAAATTTTTTTCTCTCCATGAACGAAGCACAATGCCAGATTCATATTCAGAATAATGGAGGTTGTTGCATAAGGACATGCAACAAGATAGTTGGGGGGAGATGTTGGGCCCATAAATGGCCCCTTTTTGACCACCCTTATCTACCTCTTTTTGCCTCATCCTACTCTATTATGCATGCTAAATAGATGTTTTTCCTTCACTTGGTCCCTCAAGTCATATAGGTATGGTTAATCATTGTCTTATTTTATTAATGCTTAGGATTGTGGTAATCAGGGCTCTAGATCTTAAATTATGCTAACATATGGTGGTTTTATAAAAATAATTCGAGATATAAGGAATACAGATGTAGCGGGCCTAGAGGGATGGACATTCATTGCTGAGTTGATCTCCATCCATTCCATCATTGGCCAAGGAACGCTGTCCAAGTGTATTATTCCATGCGAGTTGTACAAGGGTAGCTACAACAGACTGCAACAGATTTGGAGGCAATAGTGCGCCACTGTTCAAAATTAGCTGCAATCCATAGAGTATCTTCTCAATTAATCATGATTATTATTTATGGCTCGAATAACAACTTCCCTATATCTTCTGCTCTCATCTTGCCACGACTATAACAACTCATTGTAATTAGGGCATCCTGAAGATCAGAGATCTTCATGGCTTCCCGATAATAGTAGGAATATGTTATGATTGTAATTGTATAAATACTGGGAACTATTCTGATCCAGGGGTTGAAAATTTAACCAAATTATTGTATCAGCTGTGATTAAGGTTGCGTGTTCATCTGCCATTTTTAATACAAGGAGTTTGATTCTTTAGATCTTGGCGTTTTAACGTGTATTAGTTCCAGCATCTCTGTGTGAAGGCTAGGCCCGACTTCCCACAGGGATTGCTAAGTTAATTAGGTATTGTATTTATTCTGTTGTGTGATTTTGTGATCACTTCCTTTATTTACAGTAAGCTGCAACATTTATTGATTTACTGTGTGTCATTTGAATAATCAGTAATTGCATCTCCTGTAAAACTACAGTGGTGTGGTGTGTAAGTCGACTGTATAGGTTAACTATCTTTTATGCAATTGTGTGATAGATGTAACAGCCCTGTTCATCCCTAGTTCTTTCAATTGTTGTTTTCTTTAGATCTTTACAGTTTGTTCCTTCACATTTATAATTACAGAATTTCATTCCTATACTTTGGATTTCTAGAATAGCCAAATTTAATTCATGTACTTTGGATTTCTAGAATAAGTAAATCAGGATAGTTGGATGTGTTTGATTTTTATCATTCAAGCTAGCATTACATTAGGATCTTTAACTGAGAGAATAACAAGCACAAGAATAAAACAGAAGAGACAAGAGACACAAAGAATTTTTCTTGGGGAAACAATAAAGGAGAAAACCCCACAACTTCCTCAGAGATAGAATCAGCACCAAAAGTAAAACCCAAAAATAGTAAGATGATCTCCATAGCTTCTATCTCTCTCTCTCACACAGAGAGAGCTCCTCCTCTCTCACTCATGCGCCCCAATGAGTGAGTGTGAGTGTGATAAATAGAGAGACTCACTCTCTATTTATATTCTTCCGTTCACTTGGAACCCACTCCAACATGTCGGCCTCACTTAAGAATTACTTACTAGATCCGACATCTCTAGGAGTGTCTAATAACCCTAGTGCCCCACAACTTGTGGGGACTTTGCCTCCTCCGTCCAACAATGAGGTTTATCCTTAACACAATGGTGGGGCCTTTTGCCCCTACTTACACCAACTTACAATGACTCCCCTAGGGTCAAATTCACTAGGATAGTCTAATAACCCTAGGGCCCCACAACTGTGGGGACTTTAACCCATGACCAATAGGAGGGTTACCCACAATGACTTGACATGACTTTCACATTATAGAAACTTCTCGATCGGAACATGAAGGTGTGACATGACACAAGTACATCCCGAAATAAACATCGGGTTACAATAGATAAGAAATACAAGTGAATACATTCCAAAGTTACAATTACATCAACACTCCCTCTTAACTAGGAAGGTATTCTCTCAACACAATTTATCAGCACAAGTCTTCTTCTCTGTATCATCTGGGTCATCGTCAAGTCCTCGTCATCTTCAATTCATCTTCATCTTGATCTGGATCATCACTCGATCTGGATCATCATCGCTAGATCTGGATCATCACTGGATCTGGATCATCACTGGATCTGGATCATCACTATTTCTGGATCATCATTGCTGGATCTGGATCATCACTCAATCTGGATCATCACTGGACATCATCACTGGATCTAGATCATCACTCAATCTGGATCATCATTGTTGGATCTGGATCAGTACCACGGGTGCTATCTCATGATTCTTCTTGTCATAGGAATTTCTACAGAGCCATCCCTTTTTCATGCTGGTTGTAGGCCTAGCCATCATGTAGGTCTTCTTCAGCGCTTATATCTAACCTACTCATCAGAATGGCCCTCCCATCACTTACATCTGACCTACTTGTCAGAAAGGCATGCCCAACACTCACATCTGATCATGTAGGAGTCTACAATCACATCAGAAAGGCCCAGCACTCACATTCACCAGAATGATAGGACATCACTATCATCTGCGAAAAGGCTTTAGCACTTACATCTGACCTACTCGTCAGAAAGGTATGCACTCACATCTGACCTGCTTGTGAGAATGGCTCTCAGACTCGTCACTTCCTCTTGGAAGGGACCTCAATCTGGAGAACACCAAGCTTCTCCCCGAAGTACTCAAACTTCACTCTCGCCAATGGCTTCGTCAGCACATCAGCTATCTGATCATCCATCGCAACATATTGGAGCTTCATTGCTCCCATCTGCACCATATCCCTGATATAGTGATACTTGATCTTGATATGCTTCGACTTGTCATGGAACACTGGATTCTCTGACAACTTCACACAACTCTGGTTGTCACAATGTATGCAACTAGCATCCAACTAGAGATCAAATAAATTAGACAGTATCTTCCTCAGCCATACTGCCTCACAACTAGCTGAACAAGCTGCGACATACTCTACTTCAGCTATACTCAGTGCCACACAGTATTGCTTCTTGCTAAACCAAGAGATCACACCTGATCCCATACTGAAGCAACACCCTGAAGTGCTCTTCCTATCGATGGCACTGCCTACCCAATCTGAATCAACATAACCCTCCAGGTTAATCTTTTGATTCGACTCACACTTGAGCCCATAATAAACTGTACCCCTCAGGTATCTCAAAATATGCTTTACAACAATCAAGTGAACATTTCTCGGATTTGTCAAGAACTGGCTCAAGGTGTTCACAGCAAAGCAAATGTTTAGTCTCGTGTTCGTCAGGTACATCAAGGACCCAATCATTTGATGATACATCGTAGCATCAACTGTCTTTGATGAAGCATCACTCAATAGCTTCATGTTCGATGCCATAGGTGTGGCCATAGCCTTGCAGTCTATCACCCCAAACCTCTTCAGGATATCTACTGTATATTTCCCTTGTCCTAAGGAAATTCCATCTGCATTTTGCCACACCTCCATGCCTAGAAAATAATGCATTGACACATCACAGGAGCATCACTGGTCTTCCTCCTTCAACCTTGAAGCAAAGGTTGGAATCCTTTTTACTCTCAGTAAAGCCTAGAGTCATCAGTAATCTATCCATCCTGTCGTACCATGTCAAACTTCAGGATATTCTGTAGTCACTCCCTTTGAAGCGGAGCATCATACTCCCTCTGTCTTCTGTACTCTATGCACTGAAGCATTCTGTATTGGAGTGACAAGTTGCTTCCTATGCTACTAATATTCTATGTATCCATATAGTGTATGGAATTTCATCTTCAACCTTGCAGCAAAGGTTAAGATCTTCATCAAGCTCATCATGTACGTGTTTCAATTCTTACTGGCTGCAAATGTCTATTCGTAGTCTATGCCTTCTTTTCATGAGAAGCCTCATGCTACGAATCTTGCTTTGTATCCCATGATGTTTCCATCTACTGCATGATGGAACTACAAACTTCCCTTCATGTATCGATACTGCATCCTAGACATCATTCTTCTTGAAATGGTCTTCCCTTTCTTCTTGGTTACTTCTTCATGGCTGGAAGGTTTTGCATCAATGATGTCACTGCACTCATCATATTATTCTTCATCTTTGAACTATCGTCACTTGTTCTTCAGAACAAGTCTTCATTCTTCTTTGCTTGTAGGTGATTATGTATGCGATCTTTCCTACAAGTCAAATGCATTTGTATGGTTAGAAACATTTCA
Source organism: Pseudotsuga menziesii (assembly GCA_001517045.1). Lineage (NCBI taxonomy): Eukaryota > Viridiplantae > Streptophyta > Pinopsida > Pinales > Pinaceae > Pseudotsuga > Pseudotsuga menziesii. Next base: position 597,789 of record LPNX010812302.1, read on the forward strand.
TAAGGAATATTCATACTGAAAAATTCTTATGCATAAATATATGATTATGCAACTACTTTAGCCAATACAACATTCATCCATATCTCACGAAACGTTTTTAGATACCTGTTGGTGACGGTCTGGAAGACCCGGGTTTACTGTAATTGTACCAACAAAACCCCTAGCTCACCAGCCCTTTCAGTGACAGACCGCAGAACGGCCTGAAGTCTCACCCGAAGTGATCTTGGATGGGTTGGCTGAAGACTCAAGTGTCCTCAACCGGGTTCTATAGCATCCTAGTGGTTCTTGTCTCTTCTTAGCCAGCGGGATCTCTCTGCGAGGCGCTATTCTCTCTTACTCGCTGGCTCTGATAGGGAAGTGACTCTTATCGCATCGCAGCTTCTAGGACGATGCGCAAACTATCCCTTCTGCTTAACTCTTCTCCTGCGATATCTCACACCGCAACTCCTCCGACGGTGCGATATAGCCTTTCTATGCCACGATATCTCCTATGGCAATGCTCAATATGCTCAACCACTTGCAAGATCTAAGGGTTTTCTCTCCCTGTATAATAGCTCAGTTAGACGTCAACAGGGTGTTAAACAACCTTACTTAAACTTCCTCAGTTCAACACACTTAACATCAACTATACTCAACTTGCTGAACTAAATATATTGGAATCACTTAACGCTGTAACTGTTACTATGTGAATCAAGCACTGGTAAACTCATACACAGGATACTTGATACATTCAACTCACACTTAACCTTCTATGTTACTGCCAACTAAAGGATAACATACATACATCCATTAACTGTAAGCAAAGTTCATGTAATGAATAACAAATAGCAATAAGTAAGCACAATCACATGAATTAGTCACACAACACACTGATTTTACGTGGTTCACTTCCAGGGTAGAAGCTACGTCCACGAGAACTGGTTTATATACTATATCTTATGAGGGTAAACACAGTTCCGCTGCGACCTATTGTGCAGCCTGATATCTTCTGGGAAACTCCGCGCACACAGCCGGGAGCCCTTCTCTCCTAGATCTCTTCTCCTTCTATATTTCCTTCTTACAATATACTCCTCCTCTCTCTCTCCCTCTCTCAATCCCTGTGGATTGTTACATTCATACTCAAGGAGCCAGCTATTGGTTACAGTAAGATAACTACAGACTAAATAACAGAACCAGAGCTCGACTCTTACAATACAACTGATTATGAGCTAACATACCAACTGACTAGCTAATTGTCTATTTGAATGTCTAGCTGGCTAAATGGATGAATAGCTAACCTTTCACAATACAAAATACATCTTTTTATAGGCAGCCTGAAGGTCTCGCCATTACAACACTGTGGGCCTTTCCCAACAGTAACCCAAAATAAACCCTAACTTTGACGGTCGGCGTATCTGTACTTTGAACTGCTACTTTCTGTCACACCACATATTTCTGTAGTCTTCCACGCTTCCCGGCACTGATCGTGGGTACAGGCACTGCTTCCTTGGTCGCTCCCCTTCTGTCCTTTGTCTTCAATACCTCAGCCCGTTGCTCCCTTTTCCATTTATGAGGGTAGCTGAGCCCTCTTGTCTTCGCCGCTGCCTTAAGTGCAGTGGTTGAGCTCTCTCTTCTCGGCCGCTACATTTAGTGCAGTGGGTGAGCTCTCTCTTCTCGGCCACTGCCTTTAGTGCAGTGGGTGAGCTCTCTCTTCTTGACCGCTCAGGTACTGTTTCCTTTGACTTTCTTGTCCCGATATAGCAACTTTTCCTATAGCTGCGGGGCCCTGCTCCAATAGTCCCCTAACACTTACTTGTGGCTCGTCCCGGAGCCACTAACAGCTGGTTTCTCTTGCTGTAGCTTCTCCTTGGCTTCCTCCGAAGTCCTTGTGAATCTCTCTTGAAGTCCTGCGACTTCCTTGTTCATAGCTTTGACACACTCTTGTGCCATTTCAAGCATAGCTTGACTAATGCTGGAGTCTTCTGTGTCATCAATTTCACTTTTGCTTCTAGTGAACTCCTTAACCTCCTGTTCAACCGCATCGACTAGCTCTGTGATTTGTTCTTGATATGGTTGAAGCATGTTATTGAATTGTATCTCTTTTTCTCTCAACCGCTGCACTTCCTGTTGCAAACGGTTCATCTCTGTCATCTTCTTCATCTTTGCAAGATCTCCTAAGCTCTTGAATTCTTCCTTCATTGCTGCTGTGGCCTTCTCTATGTTCTGGATGCTCTGCTGCAATTCCAGTTTAGCTGGGAGCTCGTCTAGCTTCGACCATGTCTTCATCGCATCAGCTAGTAATGACTCTGCATCATCTATGCAACACTTCATATGTGTGGAAGTGAGTCTAAAGGCCTCTGCCCTTGCTTCCTTGTCTACCTAAGGTGTGCCTGGTGCTCGAGCCTCGAGCTCAGCAATCTGCGCTTTGTGGTCTTCCTCCATCTTGGTCACTGTCTCTTCCAGAGCCTCTGCTCTCTCTGCAACTCTTCTTACCTTCTGCGTTAGAGGTAAGGCAAACTCAATGTTACACTGGGGTAAATCCAATGCGATGCTTTGTAGGATCTGACTGAGATCCTGTTCTCTTTCTTCATATGATCTTAACTCTTCCGCCTTTGTCTGAAAGCCTGCGGTGAGTTCTGCATTCTTTTGTCTCAGCTGGGTGTTCTGTTTATAAGTCGCAAGCTCTCTATTCTTGAGCTCCGCGACTATCTACTGCTGGATCATTTGTAATTGATCAACAGGGAACTCTGCAAGATTAACCTCGACAGGTTGCCTATTCTGTATATGTACATCAATCATCGAATCAGGGAATCATATGCTCCCTGGTGGTATCAACACTGTATTGATGCGATCCTTTGCAAAGAATTCCTCGCGGGAAGTCGGTTGTTTTGAGCTTTCTCCTGCTGTCACCTTGACTGGATGAGTCTGCACAATGGAAGTTTTCTCAGTTAATGTTTTCAGCTCCAGAAGCTGCTTTTATACCGTGCTCTACAGCTTGTCCTGCGATGTCTGCATCACCTGAAATGAGTCGCGCATCGCCTCCTGCAATCTCGTTGCGATGAGTTCATAGTCATCCTCATTTAGTACAGTCTCTATAGTTGGCTTTGTGGCTTTGGTTTTTTTCTTCTTTGGTGCCTTTGGTGGCACTTCTTCTGCATCTTTCCTCTTTTGTGCCGCTGGTGGCACTTCTACTGGATCTTTCTTCTTTTCACCCGCCTGACCTTTTCCTTTGTCTAATGGGCCTAGTGGTGCGGTATCTGTTGGTACATTTCCTAATGCAGCATATTCTAATTCCTTCTTCCATTCTTCATCAAAATCTTTGATGATGTCTTCTACATCCTGCGCTGTCATTCTGAACGAACCATTTGCCCAGTTATCTGTTCTAGACCCTTTTGGCCTTAGGAAGATTCTATGGCTGTCTGCCATGAAATCAAGTCGATTGTCATACATGTCCACAACCTCCGTGCTGATCCGCGGTGTCTCCTGGATGATTCTCTTCAACAGGTTATAGTATTCATAGAATACTATCATATTGATCTTTTTCTTGGCTGGGCTGTTGCTCTCCCATAAGTTTGCATAGCGCGCGCCTCTGCAGTCGCCACTTCCTAGCTGTAGAAACTGGGTATGGGGCGGCTCCTTCCACCCGACGAATGCACATAATATAAGTAGCCACGAGAAATGGAAGGGGTGGTTTGCCTCGTCCTGGGCTATCAAACAATCTTGAAGAAAAATATTTAATAAGAATAAGCACCAATTAAATTGTTCACCTTCTGCGACTTGTATGGCAAGGTGAATTACTGATCCTGTGACTTCTTTTGGGCGAACCTTGGTTAATAGTCTTCCTGCAAGCAGACTGGCTGTAAATCTGAGTGTATCATCTACTATTGCTGCGAGGTCATAAGACCAACCTCCTCTTTGTAGCTTATACTTGTTAACTAGATTTGCTGGTAGCTTGGAATCCTTGCTCTTACTTGATATATGTGTCTGAGGGTCCTTACCGGTCTTAGACATCCTGATGATGTGGTGTATCAGATCGATGTTCAAGTCGACCCGGTTACCCAACCAGAGGTAACCTCCATGTACACGGGAAAGTAGCACGTGCACCACGGCATTAACCTCTGCACCTCATCCAAAATGTGGTATTCTCAACAAATTGAGCAAGCCTGACCGCTCAAGAATCTGGACATGTTCCATAGGAACAAACTCATCTGCATTGGTCCTCGGGTTCCTCTGAACCGTAAGATACTGGTCCGGACGAAACTGAGGATATGTCTTACCATCTCCAAGGTTATAGTCTATAAATTTAAGAACAGGGACATATCCTAACAGGTCTCCATCTTTCTTTACACGGGGGTCAATGGCCGGTAGCGGAATAGGAAACTTAGCACCCTTGGGAATGGTTACCTCTGGTGCATCCTTGACTCTCGGCACAATGTATGTTGCTGCCATATGAACTTCTTCTTCCTGCTCTGGGTTGGACTCTTCTACTATTTGAGCTTGAATCCTCATCCTTGGCATCTGTCTGACCTATGATGTACCTAATTTCACACCCTTGGGCGACGTCGTCATAGCAGACACAAGGCCACCACGCTGGAATCGTCACACAATGTCTTCTAAAGGTTCCTCCTCGGACATACACCACTCAGTGCAATACTCTAGACGAGCAACGGCTGCGAAATTGGGGAAAACCAGCACTCTTTAACTGGAATATCTCTGCATAGGGAAAACTCTTCAAATTGCTCTATAGCTCTCAAAAAATGCAAAAGTAACCCTTCTGTGTGAATGATTTGTGTATTTCTAATGAAAGCGATAATCTCTGAAGCAACGGTCACTTAGACTAGACCCATCGGCTGTATTAATTGCATGGATAAGACAACATCCGTCATCTCGATCCTCATTAATTGCTGAAATCCGACCAAATTTTCCTCGAAAGTGGTGTGCAAGCACCGGCAATCTCGACCAAGATTTACCAAATCTGGGAAAATCACTGTACTGTTTCCAAATCTAGGGCAACGTATGTCAGTCATATTTTCAATAACTGCTTGTCAGAAGGAAAAGTGACTGGCTCTCTGTCTCCTTTCAAAATTGTCTACGTGGCACGGGGAACATCGCATTGTTGCGATGGCACACCGCATCGTCCCGAACCAAAATGTTTCACGCAATTTTTTTTTTTTTTTACTTAAAACTCCGCAAGCATCCTATGACTTGCGCAAAATAAACTTTCCTCATGCGATTCCTTATACTTAGAATACCTGCCGGTGTAGACTAATTACCAGTACGATGCCTCCTTTCAACTACACTGGACATCTGCACTAACATAAACTTTCTGAGTTAGGGATGGGAGGTGTAGTGGCTATCACTATAAAGCTTAAGCCTACTGCCATCAAGGTAGGAACAAGCTCCCCGTTTAGTTTACTGAGCTGAACGACACCTCCTTCTGTAACTTGCTGGATCTGATATGGCCCCAACCAATGCGTCTTGAACTTCCCTGCGAACTTAACAAACATGCTGTCGTAAAGGAGCACTAGGTATCCTATCTGAAAAATCTTGCTCTTAATGTGCCTGTCATGCCAAGCTTTTTCTCGTGCCTTCTGCACTTTCTGATGGAATCCTGCAATGAATCTGTCTTCTTCTAAGGCAAGCAACTGCGCTAGTCTTTCATTCATCGTATATGTATCAACCATCTCGGTAATCTGAGCAATTCTTAAACTGGGAATAATATATTCCATAGGCATAACAGCCTCTTGTCCATACACCAAGCTGAAAGGTGTGTGTCCCGTAATTTTCTTGCATGTAGTCCTATAAGCCCATAATACAGCATTAACTATGAGGTCCCAATCATCTCTTTGGCTGTTGCAGATCTTAGTAAGAGCATTTTCTAGAATCTTGTTAAAGGCCTCCACCATACCATTAGCTTGTGGGTGGTAGGGAGTGCTCTTATGGTGTTGTATCTGAAATTCCTCCGTCAACGCCTGAATAGTGCGATTCTGAAAGTGTGTGCCTTGATCGCTCATCAAAATTACTGGACATCCAAATCTACTGATGATGTTTTCAAAAATGAACTGTGCAACTGTAGTAGCATCACAATTCCTTACTGCTTTGGCCTCCACCCATCTGATGAGGTATTCTGTTCCTGTGATGATGTATCTTGCACCAGTTCGTTTTCCTGGTGGGTTGATAGGACCCACAAAATCTATAGCCCACTTGTCAAATGCGCACAGTGTAATCTGTGGTCACAGCGGCATTTCATCTCTTCGCGAAGGTTTTCCTACCCTATGGAAGATATCACAACATCTACAAAAATCTTTAGTATCCTTATGCAACGTAGGCCACCATAATCCTGCAGTCAGAATTTTCTGCGCAGTCGGCTTTCCTGCGAAATGACCTCCTACGGTACCTGAATGTGCTTCTCGGATAATGGCCTCGTGTGACCTCCTTGGCTTTCTCGTGTGGCATAACGCATCTGCGTAGGACTTCTGGACCTAACTTGTATAATTTTCCTACGATCAAAGTGAAGTCTGCTGCTTTAACAACTAACTGCTTCTTTTGCTGCTTATTAAATTCAACAGGTGCTTAACCTGTAGTGAGAAAGTGAATAATATCTGCATAATATTCATCGGCAATCTGGATAGAAAACAATTGCGCATCTGGAAAATTGTCCTCTAGATTACTTGGTTCTTCTCCTGAGTCGATTCGCGATAGATGATCAAGTCCGACATTTCATCTTCCTAGTTTTACAATAATTTCAAAATTGTACTCCTGAAATAGGAGTAACCATCGACATATCCTTCCACCTAACACTGGCTTATTGACCAAGTACTTTAAAGCAGAATGGTCAGTGAACATCTTGAACGGGGCACTCAACAGGTAGTGCCTGAACTTCTGTAGAGCGTACACCATAGATAATCCTTCTCTTTCTGTAGTGGTGTAGTTCTTTTCCGCGGTTGATAAATTTCTGCTTGAGTATGCGATAGGGTGATCGATACCCCCTTCCCCTGGCTGGGTTAAGAAAATCCCCAATGCGATGCCAGATGCATCCACATGTACATGAAATGGTTTGGTCCAATCTGGAAAGACTAAGATGGGTGTTGTAACCATCTTCTCTTTAAGAGTGTCTAGGTTGTGTTGGCATTCCTCATTCCATAGGAATTTCACGTCTTTCTTTAACAGCTTCTCCATAGGTGTTGTGATCTTTGCATAACCCTTGATGAATTTTCTATAGTACCCGGTAGACCAAGCACTGTCCTCAATTGCTTGACTGAGTTGGGTGCTGGAAGATTGACAATGATGGCAATCTTTGCAGGATCTACCATCAAGCCCTGTCTGCAAACAATATGACCCAACAAAATACCAAATGGCGCACAGAATATACATTTCTTCAAGTTAAGAGAAATCTGATATTGCCTACATTTCTCTAACATCAGCCTTAAATATCCTATATGCTTGTCTATTAATCCAAATACAGTCCAGTCATCAAAATATACTTCTAAGAATTTATGGATGTATTCCTTAAATACAACAACTACTACTTTGGAAAAAATAGCTGGTGCATTCTTAAGACCAAAGGGCATTACCGTATACTAGAATGAGCCCCATTCTGTCGCAAAGGTGGTCTTATGTCGATCCTCTGGATGGATTTTGATCTGGTGATAGCCTGAAAAGCCATCAATGAAGGAATAGACCTCCTATCCTCCCACATTGTCTAACACTTCATCAGTAAAGGGTGTAAAAAATGGGTCATGAAGTCATGCGTCGTTGAGTTTGCGCAAATAGACACAAATCCTGATTTCTCCTTTGGTTTTCTTTTCTTGCACGACCATGGGACTAACCCATTCGCTCTCTTCTACTGGCTCAATGATGCCTGTTGCTAGCATCTTATCAATCTCGTCCTTGACTTTTTCTTTATAACGCGGATTTAATCTGTATGGACGCTGCTTAACTGGCCTAGCATCCTCTTTCAAAGGTATCCACATAACTCCCAAATCTCCAACTATTCCCTTCATCTCTATGAACTTAGCGGGGAATACGTCCTAATAGTCATGGAGCAGATCTGCAATGTGTCCTACTGTTTCATCATCCCAATAGTCTCCAATACAAGCAAACTTTGGTTCTGCTTCTATGCCAATATTTATCTTTTTGATCTTGATAGGCTCTGTGATAGCTGGAATTTCTAACTTTGGTCCATCAACTTCGCGAGTCCCTTCTGACTCTGGAATGTTGATACTGCGAGGATTCTCATCCTCGTCATTTGGCTCTGCTGCGAAGTTGTAACAATCTAGTGCGTGTTCTAATTGGATGGCCCAGTCAGGTTGAGCAGACACTGATAGGGTACGGTCTTCAAATATCTTAGTCTTGAAAATATCTAGGGCCTGATCAATGCTTGGATACTCAGATTCAAAAGCGAAAGTGAGTTCGAAGCTGTCTATCATAAGTGGCCATGTAGTCGTGTCTCTGTGCAACTCTGTCTCAGTGTACCAATTCCTTGGCACTGTGTCTAATGTGTGAATGAATAGGTGAACCCATTCATCCTCGGGAATTTTCGACCAATTCTGTTCACAACTTTGAATGTGTGACCTGGGGTCACTTTCTCCTGTGTATTTCTGCTATAGACACTCCTTGTCATTAGAGAACCTAATCGCCATCAATCTCTTGAAATCATTCCATGATACGATATGTTCTTTGTGTGCATGCCACCATCTTGCAGGTGTAGCTCTTACTGCAAGGTCAATAGCTGACATCCTCTGCTCATGAGGAATTCCCTGTTCAAACTTCTCTAGAAATTCGTTGACGTCTGCTAAGCCATCAAACGACGGAGTATCCTTAATCTCTGTTTCAATCCATCGCAGTGACTTAGTCATAAACGCACATCTGCGAGCTGAGACTTTGTAAAGTCTATTCTGCCAATTTTCTAAACCAACCTCCGAATCCGATGCGCATGAGCTGTCGCATCGCCAACTAATGTTTCCTTCTGCGGTCGAGTTCATATAATCACTCTGATTAGCCATCATTTGGTAGAGGCTCTCCATATTACGTACCTCTTCCTCTGCTCGGATAGGTTCAATATATCTAGGACCCTGAAAAGGATCCAACGGTGCGATGACCCGGATCTGTGTATCCTCAAAGGTCATTTGTCTTTTCTTCAAATCGATAACAGCCATGTTATCGATTGCCCAATCAATACCTAGTAGAGATGGATACGGTCTACTATCGCCAATGATTTCTATAACTTCAAAGTCTGCAAAACTGTGAACTCCATCAATGTCAACTGGCACTTGCGGTAATCGACCAAGTGGTGATACCCTCTGCTGATTGGCTAGTCTTAGATGGATAGGTGATTTGGATAACTTGGGGCTACCCATCTGTTCCCATGTCTACTTAGTCAGAACATTTACCTCTGATCCTAAATCTAGGATTACCTCATCCATTTCAAATTCTCCAACTTGTGCTGTGAGTCTCATCTCTCTTCCTGTTCTTGTATGTCCCATAATATTATGAACAGCACGCTGCGCACTGCTCACGGAAGAAGAATGCTGACACTGATCTATGATGCGCTGAAGCTCTCCGATAGTTTTCTCATTTCTCATGAGTTTTAAGCAACTCCGCAGGAAGGAGTGTACACTTCCTGTCGACTCATCCTCTTCGCACCTTCCCGATGTGGTAGCCTGCGATATCTGCACAGGACTAACACCACAAGGTGTTTGCTACGGTACACCCCTATGTGGCAGTACCTGCAATCCTGACGATGTAGGGTCATCAAAGAAAGTTTTAGCTTCCTAGAATGTTTCTTTATTCTTCTGCAGGTCAAGTGGTGTTGATTTATTAGTAGCTTTACGTACCCACTCCGAACTTGTATTCTTTTTGTCATCCTGCAATGTTCTACTAGTAGAAGCACCGTTGCGAGTCACAATATTGACTCTTGGTTCTGGTTCTTTCTGCTCAGCAGCAATAAGCTGGATATTCTGGTTGATTGCTGGCTTAGGGTCCTTGATCTTGGCTATCAAGGTAGGAAATTCTTCTATAGTGTGATCATAAGATTTGCAATAGTTACATGTTGTAGTAGGGTTCTGACAATCCCTAGCATAATGTCCTACAACTCCACAGTTGTAACAAGTGATCGGTCCATGGCCACGGCCAAAGCCTTCACCACGGCCAAAGCCTCCTCCACGGCCTCGTCCTCTGAATCCTCCTCCACGACCAACATGAGCCGGTTCATGATGTGGTCTTGCTGCTGGACTTGGTGTCTTTGACTGGACTCTGTATAAGTCATGTTTTCTTTCTATCATAAGATCATAAGCTCAACAATTGTTTTCATCATGTCCTACTGACTTACAGAAGTTACAGTATAAGTTCTTAGGGGTCTATACATACTTCTGAAGTAAAGGGAATTTCTGGGGTCTATGTCCTCTTGTTCTGCAGAGTTCACACCATGGCCCTTGATTCTGTATTAAGGGGTTAGGAGCCCCACTTTCTAAATACTCGACAAATACTGGACAGTTATCTTTAGTATGGCCCTGTCCTTTACACTTTGTACACATAGTTCTTGTGCAATCTCTTTTCCTTTTTTGATCTCATGCAACTGTAACGTGAGATTGTCTAACTGGGTTTGTAAGCTTGTCATATATGTACTAGTCTCAACTAGAGGTGAAGCCTCTAGTTTCATTTCCATCTCCAATGCTTCATCCTGCGGACGGAGTCTTTGTTGCATCAGTGGAAGTCTAATGTGAGGGAGCAGTGCTGCAATAAACCATTCCTTATGCTGCTCCGACGCAAACTCAAAGCTAACTTGGTCTATGAGGGCTTTGAATTTCTGATCAAAGTCCCATACTGACTCTGAGGGTAACTGTTTGATGTCTTTGAGTTCTGTGATACACTGTGACTCAGACTTAGGTTTCTTAAGTTCTTTGATCATGGCGGTCCTGACCTGTACAAGTGTTTTGGGCTGCACTGTTGTATATTTCATATACCACGTTAAGGCTCTTTCTCTAAGTGTGGTAGCCAACTGGACAAGTTTGGTATTGTCATCTTGAATCTGTTTAATGGTCCATACGGCTTCACATAGGAACCAATGCTGCTCTGGGTCTTCTGCCCTGGTACCCTTAAAGGTAGGTAGCTTCATTTCATCCCCCATTCTGTTTCTACGTGGTGGATGCTGATGTGCTGTATTACTACCACTTGGCAGTATAGATGTAGGTGAGGTAGTGGTAGTATGTGCTGTGGGTGAACTACTAGATGTAGTTCTTGCGGGATTATTCTAAGTCCCGGTTGTTTTCTGCGGGGTATAGGGGTGGTAAGGGATACCCCCTGATGTTCTCTCTATATTATTCTGCTTTTGTTCTCTAGTATTGTCTGAAATGTCTTCAAGGAAAGAAGATCTGAAATCTACTTTATATTTCTTACCACTATGTGTACATCCAATGTCATCAAAATCACTCTCAAACTCTTGTGACATTATAGTTACTGAGCTTATTCATCTGAGAATATATCGAGTACTCCTTTTTCATGTAATAACATATTAATGGACAAGTTTAAAGAGTTCAAGTACTTACCACGATATCCTTTGAAGAAGTACCTCTTGGCTTCACTGAAACTCTTTCTTTGATCAACTGCAAACTTTGTAATGAAGCCTTCCGGAAAACTCGCAATCCAGAAGTCAACTGCCCGTGAAACGAGATTATCTACGCTCCTCATGGTCTGAATCAGCTCCGGTGTCCAGACGATGTTTCTTTTCTTCTTGAATATATTATTATCAGTCAACTTTGATAACCAGTCATACAACTCATTTGCATAGGTCGCAAAAAAAATCTCATGTAGGTCTGTAAAGATATGTTTTTGTAACCAGTCCTCTGTACTAAGCCTAGGAATCTTGTTTTCTGTTGCATCAAATTCTTTTTCCTTAGACCCAACCCACTGGTTGAGTTCATCTTTAGTAGGATGCCAACAAAACATTAGCTCTTTATTTTTTTCAAAGCCGACAACAGAACCATTTGTTGGTGATAGTCCGACAGACCTGGGTTTACTGTAATTGTACCAACAAAACCCCTAGCTCACTGGCCCTTTCGGCGACAGACCGCAGAACAGCCTGAAGTCTCACCCGAAGTGATCTTGGATGGGTTGGATGAAGACTCAACTGTCCTCAACCAGGTTCTGTGGCATCCTAGTGGTTCTTGTCTCTTCTTAGCCAGCAGGATCTCTCTGCGAGGCGTTATTCTCTCTTACTCGTTGGCTATGATAGGGAAGTGACTCTTATTGCATCGCATCTTCTAGGACGATGTGCAAACTATCCCTTCTGCTTAACTCTGCACCTGCAATATCTCACACTGCAGCTCCTCCGACGGTGTGATATCGCCTTTCTACACCATGATATCTCCTATGGAAATGTTCAATATGCTCAACCACTCCCAAGATCTAAGGGTTTCTCTCCCTGTATAATAGCTCAGTTAGCCCTCAACAGGGTGTTAAACGACCTTACTTAAACTTCCTCAGTTCAACACACTTAACATCAACTATACTCAACTTACTGAACTAAATATACTGGAATCACTTAACGTTGTAACTGTTACTGTGTGAATCAAGCACTGGTAAACTCATACACAGGATACTTGATACATTCAACTCACACTTAACCTTCTATGTTACTACCAACTAAAGGATGACATACATACATCCATTAACTATAAGCAAATTTCATGTAATGAATAACAAATAGCAATAAGTAAGCACAATCACATGAATTAGTCACACAACACATTGATTTTACGTGGTTCACTTCCAGGGTAGAAGCTACATCCATGGGAACTGGTTTATATATTATATCTTGAGAGGGTAAACATAGTTCTGCTGCAACCTATTGTGCAGCCTGAGATCTTCTGGGAAACTCTGTGCACACAGCTGGGAGCCCTTCTCTCCTAGATCTCTTCTCCTTCTATATTGCCTTCTTACAATATACTCCTCCTCCTCTCTCTCTCTCTCTCTCAATCCTTGCGGATTGTTCAATCCCTGTGGATTGTTACATTCATACTCAAGGATCCAGCTACTGGTTATAGTAAGATAACTACAGACTGAATAACAGAACCAGAGCTCGACTCTTACAATACAACTGATTATGAGCTAACATACCAATTGACTAGCTAATTGTCTATCTGAATGTCTAGCTAGCTAAATGGATGAATAGCTAACCTTTCACAATACAAAATACATCTTTTTATAGGCGGCCTGAAGGTCTCGCCATTACAACACTATGGGCCTTTCCCAACAGTAACCCAAAATAAACCCTAACTTTGACAGTCAACGTATCTGTACTTTGAACTGCCACTTTCCGTCACACCACAGCTTTCTGCAGTCTTCCACGCTTCCTGACGCTGATCGTGGGTATAGGCGCCGCTTCCTCGGTCGCTCCCCTTCTGTCCTTTATCTTCAATACCTCGGCCCATTGCTCCCTTTTCCATTTATGAGGGTAGCTGAGCCCTCCTGTCTTTGCCGCTGCATGAAGTGTAGTGGTTGAGCTCTCTCTTCTTGGCCGCTGCCTTTAGTGCAGTGGGTGAGCTCTCTCTTCTCGGCCGCTCAGGTACTGTTTCCTTTGAATTTCTTGTCCTAATATAGTAGCCTTTCCTGTAGCTACGGGGCCCTGCTCCAACAATGTCTTCCATCTCTACCAGGACAGCATTGAGATTGTGCACTAATCCAATATGTCAGCAAATAGGTTTCATTCTAGATAAGTAGCAATTGATAGTTTGTATAGCACCATGAGCTACTTACCCATCACATGCATATTAGTAGTATACTGTCGTTAATGCAAACATCCTATCATGCATAATACATCATCTAAATACAAACAAATGCATAACAAAACAATATCATGAAATGACAATTGAATACTTATCTTTATTTGTTTCGTGGGTAGACTCCTTGAGTCTTCAGCTTCATCATCTTCTTCATTCATAAGAGCATCGTTTCTTATCCAAATGATAAGATGGATAAGAGGTTCTTCAAGAGTTGAGATCTTCATATTCCCCATTGCTTGAGGGATATTCTTTCGATGGTGAGAGCTTGATCTTCAGTTGCTCCCATCTTCTCTTGTCTTCTTATGAGTCAAGCTTCTTCTTCTTCCTAGAGTCTGCTGAAAGTAATCACTTCCTTTGGAACACATTCGTTGCATGAATGAATCCCATGATCCTGGGAGGCCATTCAAGGTGGTTATCACCACTTCTGCATTCTCCACTTCTTCTTCTACCGATTCAAGTTGTTCTCTGATTTGAGAGACCCTTGTAAAGTATGACTGTATGGTCTCTGCATTTTGGATCTTCACATTCTTCAACTGGTTTGTTAAGGTCATATTCCGATTTATGTTCTTCCCTTCAAATAGATTGGTTAAGGAATAAAACATCTTTTCGGTGTCTTTAGGGGAGACACTTGTGGTACAAGGTGATCCATGATTAAATCAACAATGATCTTCTTGGCCTTGACCAAGTTCTTCTTGTGTAAGGCTTTGAGCCTCGTCTCCCTCTAGAACTGAAACCTCTCTACTCATGTAGGTGTCCAATTCATTTTCTTCAGAGAGATCATATACTTCCATGCTTGGAATTTTTCAACTTCACCAAGCTTATTATCAAGCTGATGTGATATATCACTTTGAAATGAGAACCTCAAATGAAAATAACAATAGATTAGATCTTACCGATTTAAGGTGTCCGTCTTGGTTTCGGAGCTGGCTAATTTAGGGTTTGTCAGAGAAACTTTAATTTTCAAAACTTGGAATCTTTTATATCTGATTGGACAGAAAGATATATATCTTCAAATGGAGCTTTCCAACGTACTCCTTTTCTGAAAACAGTGGAGGGAAGCTCCTGAAACAGGAAGCCCTAGTTTTCCAATTTCTTCTGCAGAAATTCCTGTCACTGTTTCTTTGATATCTCTGAAATTAATGCTCCCTTGTGTCTAAACTTTCACACTGAGGTAACCTCGGATGTCCCTGATCCAACACTATATGTTTCATCAGCATTAGTTTCACCAATTGGGATTTATGATCATTTTCCCAAGGTGACCCGTTACATAATTGTTCAGAACAATGAAGTTATAGGACTGCCACGTGTCATTGGTTCATCTTCTGAGTATGAAACTTGGATTATAGAAAGTACAGTTCGTGCCCTTTCTGGAACATCTTCATAAATGTCATTTGGACTTATGTATCTCAAGATATAGCAATTCTCCCCAGGTGTCCTGTTTATGGATGAATTCTGGAAGAGGCTAGAACCCTATCTTGTAGGGATCATATCTCCCAGAATATAGTGAAAATGAGGTTGAATTTTGGATACAGTGTAAATCAGGATTTTATCTTCGGTCTCTACAAGTTTCAGCTCCTGAACATTTTCCAATCCCTAGATATAGTGAATGTACCAAAACTTAGCATTTTTAGTATTTTAGGGTTTTTCCAGCTCGGAGTCAAACTAGGGTTTGACTTTCCTGGAGTTTCACCCAACCAAAAATATTGATCCAGGTCTCTAAACTTCTATTTTGATGAGGAGAGAAATCCTATGCTGGGCTCACTAAAAAATTCCTCTTCTGTAAGAAGCCCTAATTTCCCGCACCAACACTGAAAATGCTCGGAATCGAATTCCGCTTCGACAGAAAGATGGGCCCTTCAATGGAGAGTCAGCCTAGTATATTTCTATTGATGGATTGTCGAGAGAGACCCAAAAACTAAGAAGCCCTAGCTTCTATAGTTGCACAATGTCTTCTTCTCAGGTTAGCTCTGATACCATGTTAGAATTTTATCATTGAAGCTAGCATTACATTAGGATCTTTAACTGAGAGAATAACAAGCACAACAATAAAGCACAAGATACAAGAGACACAAAGAATTTTCCTCGGGGAAACCATAAAGGAGAAAACCCCGCAAATTCCTCAGAGATAGAATCAACACCAAAAATAAAACTTGAAAATAGTAAGATGATATCCACAACTTTTGTCTCTCTCTCTCTCACACTGAGAGAGCTCCTCCTCTCTCACTCATGTGCCCCAATGAGTGACTGTGAGTGTTATAAATAGAGAGACTCACTCTCTATTTATATTCTTCCATTCACTTGGAACCCACTCCAACATGTCGGCCTCACTTAACAATTACTTACTAGAGCCGACATCTCTAGGAGTGTCTAATAACCCCAGTGTCCCACAACGTGTGGGGACTTTGCCTCCTCCGTCCAACAAGGAGGTTTATCCTTAACACAATGGTGGGGACTATTGCCCTGACTTTGCATCCTTCGTCCAACAAGGAGGTTTATCCTTAACACAATGGTGGGGACTATTGCCCTGACTTACAATGACTCACCTAGGGCCAACTTCACTAGGATAGTCTAATAACCCTAGGGCCCCACAACTGTGGGGACTTTAACCCTTGACCAATAGGAGGGTTACCACAATGACTTGACATGACTTTCACATTATAGAAACTTCCTGATCGAAACATCGGGGCATGACATGACACAAGTACATCTTGAAATAAACATCGGGTTACAATAGATAAGAAATACAAGTGAATACATTCCGAAGTTACAATTACATCAACAGGATGGATCTTTAGATGATTTGGTAATTAGGGATTTTACTTTCTGCTAAAGTAATCCAGATGTTATTTCCTGAATATTTCAATTCTAGATTAATAATCGTAGGAGGTACTTGTGATTGCATTCTTGAGAAAGTAAATAAGATTAAGTGGATTATGGGACAAGTGTGGATGAATAGGAAAGTAGGATCATTTACTTACAGCATCAGCTACTTAGTATTTAAATCATATATAGTACATATTATCCTTGAAATAAGAGACTTCCCTGGGTTGACAATTTATATTGAACACTCTGTATGTTGGCTTTAATTAACTTGCATATAGGGTGCCCAACATTGATTTGTTAGGGTAAAAAGTCAAGTGATAGGAATATTATACATAGAGGAGACATTTTCCTTATTTGAACACACACACTCACTTGTGTATAGCACATAGGAGAGAGAGAGAGACATACCAACAAAAAGGAGGATCACTTGTTTTGTGGTTTTATCTTATACATCTATATAGAGGAAGTTCTACTGGGTTTTCTTCCCTTGAGGGTTTCCTAGGATAAATCTGTGTCTAGCTTGTGATTGTGTTTCATTCAATGATTCTGATTATGATACTATTGCGAATTTGGATTAAAAACTAATGATATCTAGCTAAGCATATGAAATATTAACATGGTATTAGAGCTATCCTGAATAGAACAAGTTTCACAAGGTGAAGCTCTCTCTCCTCTCCCTTCGACAAGAAATTAGGGTTTCTACAAAGTTTGGGATTTTGAATATCTGCTTGCATAGAAAGTTGCACCTCCCTAGAGCGCATCCATTGAGCCCTAGATCAAAGTTTTTGAGTGGGTGTATCTCCGGGAAATCCAAACCCTAGTTTGACCCTGAACCATAAATCTACAAAAACTGAAATCTTACAAGCAAGTTTTGAAGGTTGAAGATTTAGAAACTCCAGAAATCAAGCAGACCAACCAATGCGCCTTATTCAAGCGCATCTTCTGGTAAGGTCAAATTTTCATTATGATAAATTTCAATTTTTAGTGATCTCCTGGATAAGATGGCCCCAAGCACTAAGCTTGAGGACAAGCTTGAATGCATATAAAACTTCCTAGCATTATATGATTGGTCTCATTCTTAGATCAAATGATCTTAGAAAATACATCAAAGATGAAGTTGTAGAACCGAAAGAACATCAAGCTAAGGAGAAGCACCAGAAGGACCTAATCAAGGAAATGAGGATCACTGTTGATTCTATCAAAGATCACTTGATCCTTCAAGTGTCATCTAAAAATACACCAAATCAAATGTATGATGCTCTTTCTATAATGTATGAGGGAAATAACATCAACATAAAGATGAATTTAAGAGCTCATGTCACATGCCCCAATTTGCAAAAACAATTTAATGTTATTTGAGGAACATTGTGTTATATTTTATGCTAAGTTTGTAATTAATGACCCAATGGGGTCAAGAATAATTAATGTAATCCAGAATATTTTATTTATAAATAAATAAATGATGAGACAACAGCTTAGGGAAGCTGTTAAAAGAGTATTAACTGGTCACTTGGTGGAGGAGACTGGGTGGAGAGTACACTGACAAGTGGCATCATCCTTCGGCTACTTCATCTTGCTGTAGGTGGCAACTTCCCTATATTTGTGGTCATGATTCCCCAAGAAAGTGGAATTGGAGCAGGGGGCTCATAAGTGAAAACTGACCCAAAAGACCTAGGCATTTCTATAAAATTTTCCATTGAAGACAGTTGAGGCTGCTCATTCTGAGAGGTGATCATTAAGAGTGAATGAATTTACTCATGAGAAATTTGATGGAGGGGATTACTGAAGTAAGTTTGAGGGGTTAATTGCTGAGACTGAACTTATTGCAACTATTAGGCTGAAGTTCTTACTGCTATGAGCAGATTTGAATTACTGAGGTAATTGGACTAGTCAGGTGACATAAGGTCTTAAGGACATATCCTCCACCCAGTACTCTACCAGGAGGACCAGGAAACAGGCTTGGGGGTCCTGAGGAAGTGCAACCAAAGATTTCTCTAGGATTTGGTTGGGAGGAACAGCCTCCTTAAGCTGTTGTCGCCTCACAATTGACAGGTTCTATTTGTTTCATGTTATTATATTTATTTACTGTCTTCAGTAAAATGTTTACGAGTTTTCAAATACAGGCTTGTTAGTATTTAATTAGGGTTTAAGAAGAAAGGAGTAACTGTGTATTGATGGACTTAGCAGATTATGTTAGAAATAGCAGTAAATATGCTAAATGAGAAATAAATAGAATTAGAATTCCATACTGTATTTTTCCACGCTTGGCTTAGGCAGTACTCTAGTACAGTTGGGTGTTTAGGTAGATATGATGATTTTCATTTAACCTAAATGAAAAATGTAACTAAATTCTGCTATAGTTTGCTTATGATTTTATTCTGTAAAGAAACAGTAAATACTTTATGTATTAAATGTATTTACTTCAGACAAGAGATGAACACAGGTATATAAAAACATTTAGTAATCATACTACTTATAGAACTATTTTTAATACTATTATTCTTTATAAAACACAAAACTTACATTTTAATAAATAAACATAGGTATAGTAAACAGACTATCATCTAAGGTTTAGGTTAATATAATTTTCAAAACAATCTTATAACAATTGATTTCCAGATAATATGTGTCTCTGATTTAAGACAGAATTTTGTAGTGTAACCTAAATACAACTACCTAGGTTATTGAAAGATAAACCTAATCCTATTCTCAAGCTTGCAGTATTTACCCTAAATCTTCCTTTATAAGAATCAAAACAACTGTAAAAATCATTACCCGAACTGTAGGGTATACTTAAAAATTTACCCTTATGAGCCAAATCGAGTAATAATAATACTCTTAACATAGTGAAAATTTCCATAATTACACTGCACTATAAATCATTTTAATTACATGATAAATAACTAAAATAATACAACAATAATTTGTTAAAAACAAAATTGATTAAGAAGCAATGGCTTATGGCCTTTAAAATTCAAAGTCGAGGCTCAAGCTTGTTAAAAACTGAACTATACAAAGTAATTTTTATCGAACAGTAACCATACATCACGGACAAGTAAAAAACCTTAATCCTTTTACAATCCTGATTGATTAACAGTCTTTTCTTTTCTCTTAAAATCTATTTTAAAAACTAAAAATAAACCAGACATAGGTCGACAGCCTCTTAGGGCTTAGAGCTGAGCTCTATCAAGAGAAGCAAAATAATTTTACATTGTTCAGGCCATAAATGCAGAGACATAAAAAACATTCTTTTTATCATGGCTACTATAGCCTTCTTCCTCCTTGCACAAAGTACCCTCCAAGGGTTTCAAACTCATACAAAACAAGCAAGCAAGAAACAACAAGCTAGTAAGTAAACCGAGGCTGTGCCTTTCAACTGCAAAGAACCTAAGTTCCAACCACCACAACAAATTGCAGGAAGAAACCCCTGTTTGCAACCAGGGCTTACCATTTGAACGCTCAAGTGGAACGTTGAAGGAGAAGCTCGTTTCCACCCACATATCCAGGAGAAGGGCCTGCAAGTTAACAAACCTTATCATTACAAATCCTTTTTAAAATTTGTAAAACCCTTTATAAGAAAATTAATCTAAAAATGAAATGAGGGTAAGTCTTTACCTATTATAGTTTTGAGTTGAAGCTAAGGTGAAATGGCCACCTTAGGTCATGTTGGCACCGTGCCGGAAGACAAGAAGACTTTGAGTCACCACTGCGAAGGAAAAACAAGAAAATCAACGCAATCAGATGAGAAATACTCCTACTCGAGCTCTGTCAATGTGTTTGCAAGCTCAATACTTACACAGTCCTTGAGTCCTGAAGAAAAACCAATATCTACACTTGCTGCAAGCTACATTAACCGTTAAAGACCAAAAACCACTCATGAACTCTCTCAGACAGTCACAGCATTTGATTTCTGAAGCAAGTTGTCAAAACTTGAAGGTAGTTACAGGTCTCCAATGGCCGCGAGCTCTTAGCTCGACCAACAAGACAGAGGAACCCTCACTCTGCTAAACAAATGAGTAGGGTTTGGAGTTATAAGTCAACCCGTGCATGGATAAAACTATCCCACGTGTCTTTCCAAATAATTTCTCCATCGTGGGTAGAGTTCCATAGTCAGCACTGCAGCAAAGTGATTTACAATCAAACCATTGATCATTATAAACTATACTTTGTTTATGATTGCCAATAATATATATCATTTCCATGGAGATTAATGATACATAGGTTATAAAACATAATCTTAAGTTATGAAGTAACCCATAGGCCTTGTCATTTTTAAATAGATTCTTTTACTAACTTCTTGTTCCAAGACTTTGTATAAAGATATTTCAAGTCTACTAATAAACTTGCATGAGGATTTAGTCATAGCTAAGGGTGCACTCAGATGTTAAAGTAAAAGATACATATAAAAATAATAAAGAGTACATCCTTTTATAACATGAAAAGTATATACTTGGAGGAGGAAATTCATAGATATTTTTAGGAGCTATTCCCTTATCAATAGTTCTCCTTGGATGACGGAATAAAATACCTAGGATTCAGACTCAAACCAAATTGCTATAATAAAGAGGATTGGAACTAGCTACTTGCTAAATTGGAATCCAGAATCAACAACTGGTGCAATAAATGGCTATCAAGAGCTGACAAGTTAGTACTGATAAAATCAGTATTAGAAGCAATTCCAGTCTACTGGATGGCATTGGCATGGATTCCCAAATCAATTCTGAAAAAATCTCGAAGAATTTGCACCAATTTCCTATGGTCAAGGAAAAAAGACCAAAAGGTTCTCCCCTGGGTTAAATGGGACCAAATTGCAAGACCAAAATCAATGGGAGGATGGGCCATGAAAAACACTTTTTTGTTTGCAAAAGCTTTGGTAGCAAAAATAGGTTGGAGACTCATCTCAACTCAGAGCCTGTGGACAGAAGTCATCATCCACAAATACATTTTACCAACCCCGATTCTGGATTGGATCAGGGATATGAGAACCACAAAACCTCCAAATGGATTCATCATCTGGAAAGCCTTATGCAAAGCCTTCCCACTCATCTAAGAAGGTCTAGTTTGGAAGGTAGGGGATGGCACAAAAGTAAGAATAGGAGCGGACCCATGGCCAGGCTATGATCAGAACCACATACTTCCTCAACAATTAATTCAACTAATCCATCAGAAGGGGTGTTTCCACTTGAATCAAATAGCAAAACCTATCTCAACCAACATCTGGAATCAAGGTTGGAGGAAGAGTCAAGATCTAGAGATACTAGACCACTGGGCAAGGCTATGGGATCAATACACCCTAGCTTTGCAATCATCTCACATCCTGATAACCAACAGAGAAGATGAGTTGATTTGGGAAAAAGAACAACATGGGAAATACACCCCAAAGCTTGGATATCAACAACTTTGTTTACAACACTTCCAGGAAAATTAGAAATGGTGGCAGAAAGGCATATGGAAGCTTAAATGCCCTCTAAAGGAAAAAATATTCACTTGGTGTACTCTTGCAAACAAAATCCCTACATGGGATCATCTACAGAAAATACAAATAGCAGGGCCTGGGTGGTGCAGCTTATGCAAGGATGATGAGGAAAACACAAACCACCTTTTCCTAAGTTGTACTTTTTCCAAACATGTATGGGAGCACTCCAAATCCTTTACCTCCTCCACTTTCAACTGGAAAGGAAACACAGTGGAAGAGGCATGGAAGGAATGGTCCTCATCCCCTCAAACTACCCAACTCAGAGCCCTTCCGCTCACCCACATCTTGGGAATATGGCTGGCAAAAAACAGGGTCATTTTCCTTGAAAACAATAGCCCTCTAGAAGAAGTATTTAGGAAGGGTCTAGATATCCTTTCTTACTTTCCTCAAACAAAGAAAAACCCCTATCCAAGAATCATTGCAACCTGAACAGTTGGACTAAAACATCCCTTGGGCCTTTTTTGATGGTGCTTCTCAAAACTTGACATGCGGGGGAGGAGCCACCTTATATCTGAAACCAAACCAATATTTCCAAATCTCCATGGTGCTGGGATTTGGTACCAAAAACTATGCTAAGCATATGACCTTGAAAATTATCCTTTGTTTTGCAATTGAAAGAAACTGCAAAAAGCTTCAAGTTTTTTGTGGTTCAATGGTTGTTATAAATTCGACAAATAAGACTCAGAGATGCAGAAATTCTTCACTAGACACTCTCTATGAAGAGGTAAACATGTCTCTCTCAATTTTTGAATCAATCTCATTCAAACATGTCTACAGTGAATGGAACATGGATGTGGACAAACTCTCAAAGGCGGGAATGAATCTGCAATGGGGGTATTGGAAAAGCATGGAGATAAAGGACACAGAGGCCAAGGAGTACCCCCACAGGACTTTTCTTATTTTGCCTCACTAAATCCCTACTACAGAAATATTTTTGGACAGTCTTAAAGCAAAATGCAACAACTTTCATAAGACATGCTGGACTTATCTCTTTTTATCTGTCCACAATCAGCTCAGAGGATGACAAACAACTCTTTCTAGTTTCTGCCTCAAATTGGTGTTTTTTTCAAAGACAATCTTTATGAAAGTCTCTTTGATTAGTCATGGATTTTCTTAGGCTGACTTGCAAAAGATAAGTAATTACATCAGCAATGATGTGACAACAAGATGTAAATCTGCATAAAGCAGGAACAATACATACCATTTTGTATGTAGTTTTTGATTAATACAATCAGCTTTTTTTCTTCAGGAAAAAAAAAACATGAAAAGTATATAATGAAAAACCTAGATTAAGGTAAAAATGGTACACACCTTTAAATGTAGGTCATAGAAGTTTTAGAGTAACTCTCTTCCAACAAAATAAGCTAGGATGATGGTTTATGAATGTACGAAGTAGATCTTGTGTATGATTCATTTTAATGATGCTCAAAACTAGAATCCAATGTATGCTTCAACTAAGCAAAAGACTGAGTACTATGAATGCATCCTAGTTAAAATCTAGATCAATTTTGCTTTCAAAAGTATATGGTATTCTTGACTCAAACCAAACAGTAATTTGATTATCCTTCGACATAGTATTTGGAATGCGTTTTATAACTATGCTGGTGCAGTTTGTTATACATTTATTATGGAGTTGTAATGACAGAAAAAAATTAACTTTACCTCCTGTTGGCAGGCAACAACCTTTTCAGTTTTTTTTCACTTTGCTGAATAAAAAATGATCAATTCTCTTCTAATATTTATCATATAAAAATTATAGAAGAGTGCCTTCAGAATCTTCGATTCTGAAGGTACTCTCAATTTCACAAGAGTTAAGAGTCATATTAGAAATTTATGAAACACTTTCATAAATTTAAGAAATTAGCAACTGTTAATCTTGTAATTTTATATATATAATCAATTTTTATCATTATCAATTCATTTGATTATGTATTGATTTAGGAGATTTAAAGATAGTCTGCTAAATAGTTCTTTGGATAAAAATGAAAATACATTTTGAACAGTTTACAATTTGGTTTTATGTATTTCCTTTGACAAGGTATTTATTATTAATATTTTATATAATTTTTATGATTAGGGTTGATGAATTAATTGAAATATTTTATGTTAACCCTAATATTATATTTTTACAAAAAACTTGATCTTTTAATACCATGTAGTTTTTCAATTTGTGGAAGGTGTACATATGCCTCCCAAAATAGCTAAAGTTCATTTGTATATATTATTTTGAAATGTTCATTGTGATATAATCATAAGAATCGAGTTTTGATTTAGTGTTTAGTTTTTTATAAGTTTTCCATCCGATCAAATTTTGTAATAAGTCATATGGTAATTTGGATTTCATGAGTTCAATCAAAACCATATTATTTTATCCTTGAATCGATTACATGTATAAATATGGTTTTGAGCATTTTAATTATTATCCAGATTTGATCTTGCTACTTGGTTGTAATTACAAAACCCTAGGAGACATCATTACTTGTAATGACAACTTCACATCATCTGGTTTATGAGCACGAATATTGCCTTACATGTATAAATCTTGCTTATTATCATTTGACAGTCGTGTTTATGGTACAGGATACGAATGGTCAATTTGATAACATCTGTTCATAAGGATTTTAATATGTAATGATTATTTGAATCAGATGTGTCCACATTTACATCACCCTATATGACATCCATATAACATTCATGAATTATTTGATTTCGTATATCTTGTAATGATTTCAAATCACATCAATTTGTTTGATGAATACCTGCGATGGTTTGATGGTGAAGTTCTCACACGGGGAAACTAGTCTAGGATTACTCATTAGCTTCTCCAGAATCGCGTGAAGGTTCATAACATGTCTGTGTATTCACGTATCCCTATTCCTTCAGTCTTTACAACCCCTTTCAATCCTCTGTCACCGAAAGAACTGATAATTGAACATATGGATCCCTTGAGTCATTTTGAGCTTTCTGGTCAAGAGATGTCAGAAGCCGACCTTGAAGTTCTTTCCTTATTTGAGAAAATTAATTGGAAACTCTTCTTTTGGGGTTTCAGTGGGCACAACGAGGAAGTTACCAGATAATTTGCATTGTCTTTTGATGGAAACGTTGCTCAGATAGGTAGTTTGCAGTTAGTCATAGATGACGAATTCATTGTGAAAGCTACGAAGCTACCTCGAACTGGTGAACGCTGGTTCAAAGGGTCACGAATTGATAAGAAGAAGTTCAAGCAGTTCCTTCTCCCATTGTCAAAAGAAGATGCACACCTTAAATTCAGTTTTCCTGTGAAATATTTGAGAAATCAATGACGTGCTCCTTTTGAGGTCATCTCCAGGTACATTTCTTGTGATGGTTGGTATTCGAATGTTCAATTATACCACTTGAGAATTTTAATGGCTCTTAAGGGTTTAAGGTTAAATCTACCCTACTTTTTACATCATAGTTTGCATAAAATGGCTATCATGGTTCAACGTACCATTGGTAATCAAGACCGTAGTCTTTTCCATCATGGCCTGGTTAAAATGTTAGTGCAGTATCAATTAGTTACAGTAGGAAAAACATGGGATGAATTCTTAAAAGAAAATGACTTCAGGTTAACCCAATTTTGGCCTATTTACTCACCTAAGACTCGTGCAAAATGAAGAAAGCCTTATGAAGGAGAAGTAAAAGAGGAAACCAACCATATAAGTGATTATGAGGGGCTGGATAAGCTCTGTTTAATTGTTGAAAATGAGAAATTTTATACTAAAAACCCTCTTGAACAGTCCAAGAGAGAAAACGAAGTAGGAGAGGGAAGTAAAGTGGTGGTTCAGACGCACTCTGCTAAGTCAATAGGTGACTTGTATTCTAAGGTTATGGAGCAGATAAAGAAGCATGAGGAAAAGTGTAAAAATCCAGTAGGTGACAATAAAACTCTTGAATCAAGTATGAGAAAATATGAGATGCTTAATCGAAGGCCCACAAGGATTATGATTAGTCTTTCATTTCCAAAAACTATAGAATGGAGTTGTGAACCCATTGTTGTTGAAGATAATAGTAATAACGAGGATGAATCTCCTCCTCACGAAACCCCAATCAATGAATATGAACAGGAACAAAGTAATAGTCACAATGATGTGGTAGTATCTCCTAAGAGATTCGAGAAAGACTCTTCATCATTACTAGCACAGTCTGAGCATGAAGCTCGATTCGATTCATCATTAAATGATGATGATTCCCTAGCAGAGACTTTGAAAGCAGCGAACCAGTTGATCAAGCTTTCGAAACAACATAAGGCTGATCGATTAAAAGATATTGAAGAAGCTTGTGACAAGATGAAAACAGAGTTACAACAGGAAAAGAGTGAATTGATTATGTGGGTTGACCGATGGCAACATATGAAAGACAAAAAAGACAAATACAAAGCAGAAAAGAAATTGTTAATAGCAACTAATGAGAAATTACTAAAAGAGGAAAGAGTTCATGCATAGAAAATATTGAAACTTAGGGCCAAGCTGTCAAAAGCCAGAAAAGCGATCAAGTTACACATAGCAACGACTTAGTCTATTTTTAGTTGTTTTAATTTCAAGTTTGACAGGTAATGAAATGTTTTAATGAGCACACCTGCAAAATCATAGATTTTGCAGGCATGCTTATAATTTGTATTAATTTTATTTTATTTTCTGTTATCATGATTTTAATGAGAATTTCATTTCGTTTGTTACAGGTGTACATGGTGTTGACATGCTGGAAAGAATATAGGATATTTTTGCTCACCGTTGGCATTCGTTGCTGCTTCTGGAAGAATTGGATACTAAAGATGGCCACATCATAGGTCAATTCATCTAAGTAGAATATATTACAGGCTAGTCATTTAATCAAACAGTTTTGTTTCATAGGATAAATCTATCTTCCAGGTGCCTTCTTGGAAGAGATTCGATGCAACTAAATATGGATAGAATTTATGCTGTCTTTATTATAGTGGTTATTAGAAACTAAAAGGAGTTACTAGTCTCATTATATAATCTAGTAAGCTCGATGTAGAAAATGCCAGTGGAGTATTGAAAAAACAGACTTATCTAAAATATAATTACAGTTCTAGTTTTAATCTCTTTGCTGGAGTTTTGTCTTTGGTCAAGGATTGTGACTTGAGTTCTCAAACTGGTATCACTATCTGTTACTATCTTTGAAAACTTAATATATATTTATATTTCAATATATCGTTTTCTCATTATGATTTTATGCAATTATACTGTGTTATGATTGTATTTATTATCCAAAATAGTACTCTGTTTACACAATATTAATGTTTGAATGAGAATATTACTAAATTTGATTTATCAATATTTGTACCGAGAATTGGAATTTAGTGATATAAATATTTCATGTTTATTTTTGATTTCATTTGTATTTTTACAATGTTTTCATGAATAAATATCATATTTTATTCAAATATTTGGTATTGATTATTAGTTATTAATTAATAGAACATTACAGAGAAATTAAAAGTATTTATCTACTTTAATTTTTTGTTATTGTGCATATACAGCAGAGTGATTTAATGATAATGATTTAAATAGTTTCATTTAAATCATTATTGTCTATCTCTTTGTTTATTTGAATCATTAATTGATAATTAATTTAGTTTTCAAGTTGCTCTCTATAGGATAACTAGTTAATTTTAGTCTTAGTGTAGTTTATTTTTAAAATTTTAAGTTTATATTTAATAGTTGTTAAATAGAATTAGATAAATTTTGTAAAACTTAAAATAGTCTTTGAGTTAAAATATTTGAAGCAAAACCCTAAAAACTTAAGACTTTCCTTAAGAAAGCATTTTAGGATAACTTAGGTCTTAGAAAACTAGTTCTAGGGTTTATTTAGGTAATAATAAGATTAGGATAAATTTTTACTGAATGTTAGATTCTCCTTAAGTAAAAAATTCAGTTGGTAGCAGGACCATAACCTACAAGATTTTTCCATTTCAAACACATCGAGAGCTGCTCTAAGCCACTTGTGTGGGCTTAATCTCCTTAGTTGGCCTAGGTCAGAAAATCAGGCCAACAAATGGTGCTAGAAAGAGGTCATGTTAATGATTAATGGCAGGTAAAACTAATGATAAAACTTCAACCAGTCAGTAACCTCCATTACAATCTGAATTTAGTAGATCACCATTCATCGAAACCTTTAGGAGCATCCTTGAGCATGATCACATTACATATCCATTCAGTCCTGAACATAGTACTCAAACTTTAGAAGAATCACGTCATATTCTTACGAGAGCATATGCTCATCAACTTGGTTTAACTCCAATAGACTATGGTCTCCCTAGACAACAAAGACATAATCCTCAATTGAAAATAGTTACTCAAGATTCAGTAGAAGCCGATAGCACTCCAAGTTATCAAGTTTGGAGTCATCAGAGAGAAACTATTCGAACAAATACTGCTAGAAGATTGACTTCTATAGGCGGTTTTGATCAGCCACCTTCTCCTCCATAATCACCATCTGATAGTCCAAGGTCATCTAATTTAGGGAGTTCTTCAAATTCCGAAGGAAGTCCTATGGCTGGAAACATACCTGTAGGAGGAGGAGGTAATCCTCCACCTAATCCTCCACCCAATCCATAACTTCCTTGGTTGAGAACAATTGCTGTAGCTGTGCCTGGTGTACAACATCCTCTGCCTAAACATTCAGATAAGCTTCTTCCGAAGTTTAATCCAGATAACAAAGAGCCTGCTGAGGTGCATGTAGATAAATTCATGTTAGCTGTTCAAACTTTAAATGTTTAGCATGAAGACGTGGTTTGTCGGTTGTTCCCTTTAACTTTTGAGGGTAAAGCATCTATTTGGTACGTTTCCTTAGTCCAAGGATTAATCACAAATTGGGCTGAATTCAATAAAGCTTTCTTAGATAAATTTGGAGAGGATAAAACACCTGCTCATTTATCCCTTAAGTTATCTCGGATTAAAATGGAACCTAAAGAAAGAATTAAAGATTTTAATCAGAGATTTCTTACATTGAAAAATAAAATTCCTATTGCTTCTCAACCACCCGAGGATATAATCATAGAAAACTATACTTCAGCCTTACCAAAATATCCTGGGATGTTTGTTAAGAGAGCTGGTAAAACAACTCTTGTGGAAACTTTTGAGGAAGCCATTAAAGTTGATAAGGATTCTATGTCCTATGAACCAGGTAGAAGTGGAAAAGATGATACTTTTCCTCGTAGGAAGATTGAAAGACCTAATTCAGAAAAGGATAAGGCATTTGATGTAGAACAGCTGCAGAATGCTATTCGGGCATTAACTAATGAAGTTGTAGGATTAAAAAAAACTAATTATGAAGCTTCCTCCTCTAGAGGATATTTTAGAAATCAGTTCAGACAGAATCCTAACACTAATAATAAAACAAGTACACCACCTGATATAGCAGTAAATGAAGAAATTTTTAATACTATTCGAGCTGTCTTATCTTTATCCAAAACTCCCTCAAATCAAGAAACTGCTAAAAATGAAGAGGAAGAGGAATCTGAAAATGAAGAAGAATTGGAATAACCTCAACAAGTTAACAAAATGAAGAAGAATTGGAATAACCTCAACAAGTTAACAGTCATTTCTGGGACAATCTTGTAAAATATTATGAAGGTAAAAGTCCTCCTTCAGGACAACATGCCTACAATACTCGTAGTAGAACACTTGAAAATACTCTTGGAGCATCATCAAGTTCTACCCCGAGTAATGATAACAATAATTCACAACCCAATAAACAGACTCAATCTGCGAAGATTGTTCAGCCTATTCAAAATGCTCCAAAGTTGGATTTACAATATGACATAATTGAATATTTAAAGAAGACACGTGCAAACATTAGTATGTATGATCTTCTTCAAATTTACCCAATGCCTAATAGTCCTATTATAAATCCTGCCATGAGTTCAATAATTCCTAATGCTAAACAAAGTGTAGCTACTAACAATTCTAATAATTATTTAACATCAACTGATAAAGGAAATTCAGCAACTGATAAAGCTTTGCTAATAGGGAAAAATTCAAAATCAACAACTCCTCCATTCCTACTCACCTTTGAGATTTTTAATAGGAACGTTCACAATTGCATGGTTGATTTCGGAGCATATTCCAATGTAATGCCTTTGTCTGTATGCCAAAAGGTTGAATGGAAAGTATGTTCCATCAAATTCACAAATTACTCAATTGGATAGGACAAATGTGAGGGTTGTAGGAGAGATGAAAGATGTTCTAGTCAGGATTGCTTGTAACCCTTCAGTTTTTCAAATTATAGACATTGTGGTTGCAGACATTCCTGACGTGTATGGGCTATTTTTGAGTAGAGATTGGTCTCAACAATTGAATGGGTTCTTTGCTACAGACTGGTAAACTTTATGGTTACCTAAGAATGGAAAGTCAAATCAAATTAAGATAAACAGATAATGATATATGAAACATACTGTGACAGAATTACATGATCCTAGTGAGCCAGTTTTATTTTCAGATTCCATTATGGGGAATTACATGTATGAACTAGGGTTTGGTAATTTTAAATCTGAAAATTCTATTTTCTCTGAAAATAAACAGCAATAAGAAATTCTTAATGTTACAACCATTTCTCATGATTCTTCATTCAAGGAATTTGCAAATGATGTAGATAGTCATAATATTGTGAATATTATCGAAAGTAAAGTAGTTGTTAATAGTTCTACTTGGAATTTATATTTCGATGGGTCAAAGTCTAAATAAGAAGCAGGAGCTGGTTGCTTGCTAATTGACCCTAAAGGAAATAAAACTTGTATAGCTTGTAGGCTAGAATTTAATTGTACAAACAAAACTGTGGAATATGAAGCTCTAATTCAGGGTCTGAAGAAAGCGATTGATTTTAATATTAAAGTGCTAATTGCATATGGAGATTCTGAAATTATCGTTAGACAAGTCCGTAACTCTATTCATTGCATTTCTGAACATTTGTAGAATTATCAACGAGAGGTATGGAATCTCATTTCACATTTTGATGCTTTTAATATAATGTCAGTTCCAATATTTCAGAACCAAGAGGCAGATTTATTAGTGAATGTAGCATCAAAACTAATTCCATCAAAAAATTTCACACCATATTTCTTTTCAGTTGAATTGATTTTTAGGCCTTGTACACCAGATAATATCTTTAACTGGCGTGTGTTTGATAATGATGTGCAAGTGCTGAATTTCCTAACAAATGATGACACCTTTAAAGATTAAGCCATTGATGAAGTTACACATGACGAAAATCTGCAGGATTTCTCGGTAATAAATTATTTTTGTTTAGTTGAAAAAGATTTTGAGAAGGTAAAACTGGTTCCTAACTCAGTTTTGAGATTAGAAAAGTTTTTTGATCTTCAAGATAAATTTAGGTATGTTCCTAATTGTAAAACCAATAGCTCACAAATGAAATATGAAACCATAAATTTAGGATCGGAACTTAATCCTCAAACTGTAAATCTAGGAATAGATTGCACTCCTACAGAGAAATCAACATTCATAAAATTATTTAAAGAATTTAAGGATGTATTTGTATGGACATATGACGATTTGACAACCTTCAATCCATAAGTCATGCAACACAATATTCCAATAAAACAAGAGTCAAAACCTTTTCAACAAAAACTTAGGAAATATTATCCGTCATTAGAGCCAACAATTAAGAAGGAACTAAATAAACTATTAGCTGCTAAGATACCTATTCGGCATACTCAGTGGGTAGCTAACTTAGTTCCAGTTAGGAAGAAAAACGGTGATATTAGATTATGCATTGATTTTAAAAATCTTAATAAGTCTTTTGAAAAGGATAATTACCCAATTCCTCCCATGGAACAAATCCTTCAGAAAGTTTCTGGGTTTGAGATACTATCACTTCTTGATGGTTTCTCAGGATACAACCAAATATTGGTGTCCCCGGATGATCAACTGAAAACAACTTTTAGAACTCCATGGGGAACATACGCTTACAAAAAGATGCCCTTTGGGTTAATCAATGCTGGGGCAACTTTTCAAAGGGCAATGGATATTGCTTTTAGAGGCTTAATTAATCATTCAGTAGTTTTCTATTTAGATGAATTTACTGTATATTCTAAATGTAGACAAGATCATATTAATCATCTTAGAAAGGTATTTGAATGTTGTAGAAAATTCGGAGTGTCCTTAAATTCAAAGAAAACAATTTTTGCTGTTTCAGAAGGTATTTTATTAGGATGTGTGGTTTCAAAACATGGGATCATGATTGATCCTGAACGAACCCAAGCTATCTCAAAAATAACTTATCCTTCTAGCAAAAAAGCAATGCAAACGTTTCTTGGTAAAATAAACTTTGTCAGGAGATTTATCCCCAGTTTTTCTAAAATTATCCATCCTTTGCAAAAAATGATTAAAAAGGATGCTATTTTTTATTGGGGACAAACTGAAAAAGAATCTTTTCAGAGAATTTTAGAAGCCATTTCAGAAGCTCCTAGCCTTTTAAGTCCAGATTTTAACAAAGAATTCATATTGTATACCTTTGCTTCTGACATATCATATGCAGCAGTTTTAACTCAGCTAAATCAGCAAAATAGTGAAGTGCCGATTTTGTTTATGAGCTCAAATTTTAAAGGTGCTGAACTTAATTACCATGAAGTTGATAAGCAAGCTTTTGCTGTTTTCAAAGCAGTCAAACACTTTCGTCCATATTTATTGAAATCTAGAACGAAAGTAATAGTTCCTTACCCTTCAGTCAGAAATTTGTTAGTACAGAATGATCTGGGTGAAAAAAGAGCACCTTGGATGACGACTCTTCAAGAGTATGACTTTGAAATTAAACCTTCAACAATAGTCAAGGGTCAAGGATTATGTAAACTTGTTGCTGAAGCAGCTCATCTGCCTAATAGTCGTTTCGAAGTTGTCATGGATGAAGTCTTACTAACTCGGGAAATTTTCTTTTATCCTCCACCACAAGATTCTTGGTACACAGATTCAAGGACATTGCTTGAAATAGGAGTTGCTCCTGATTATCTTAAACCTAGGAAAAGGAGAGCACTGTTACTGAAATCTACTCCTTATTTACTAATTGATAATATCCTTTTTAGGAGAAATTCAGATGGGGTTTTACTTCGATGCCTAGATAGAGATGAAACAGAAGTAATTTTAAAAGAATTACATTTTGGACCAGCAGGTGGTCATTTTGGTGGAGAAATTACGGCACATAAGATTCTTAGGGCTGGATATTATTGGCCTACTTTATTTCGAGATTCTTATGCCTTTGTCAAGAAATGCCAAGAATGTCAACTTGTTGCAGGAAGAGTTAAGAAGCCTGCTTTTCCTTTACAACTTGTTTCAGTAGAAAGACCTTTTCAACAATGGGGTATTGATATAGTAGGACCAATAAACCCTCCCTCTTCTATGCAACACAAGTACATAATAACTACGACTAATTATTTTACCCGTTGGGCAGAGGCTGCACGTTTAAGGGTTGTAAACACCAGTTAGGTTATATTGTTTTTATAATCTTTTATCATAATGAGATTTGGTGTTCCAGATTCCCTTGTATTTGATAATGCCTCATATTTTTCATCAGTTGAGTTAACTCAATTTGCCTTAGAGAAGGGAATAAGGGTTAGATATTCAGCTAATTATCATCCTCATGGAAATGGTTTAGCTGAGTCAACAAATAAAAATTTGTTGAAAATTCTCAAAAGAACTATTTCAACTCACCATCATGATTGGAATATAGAGTTGTTTAATGCCCTTTGGGTAGACAGGGTAACTCCTAAAGTTGCAATAGGTAACTCACCTTTCTTCTTGGTTTGTGGAACTGAGGTTATTTTACCACCAAATTTATTTTTACCTTCATTACAATTAGCCCAGTCTGTTTAAGATGAAGATTGTCCAGCAATGGAGAAAAGGTTTAACACTTTATTAAAACTTGAGGAAGAAAGAGACAGGTCAAAACAACATTTTACAAAACATCAACAAATTGTTAAGTCCTGGTTTGATCAATCCTCAAGTTCTAATCGAGAATTTCAGGTGGGGGACTTGGTTTTAAAACGGGACAAAGTCCATGAGGAAAAAGCAGATCATACCAAGTTTCATAAACTTTGGTTAGGCCCATTTGTTATTGCTGAAAAAATAGGTCCAAGTACTTTTCGTTTACAAACCCTGGAAGGTCAGTTTGAAACATTTCCGGTGAATGGACTAATCTCAAAAAAATATTTCCGTTGACTTTTACAGACCTTAAAATTGTATATAATTTTGTATATAAGCTTGTTTTCTTTTAGTTTCTGTTTGTAAATAATTTTATTTTAATTTTAAGAATTTCTTGTATATATTATTATCATAAATTTGATAAAATTATTAAGCAGAATTATGATATATTCATGATTCTTATGTACATTCAAATATCATTTGACCCATGTAAATACTCTTTGAAGCTTATTTTCAATTATTCTTAATCAAGTATTAACATATCAATTATTTATTAAGAATTATCGAATCTCTGTATATATGTTTCAAAATAATCAGTCACTAATGTACATACGTTGTTAAGAGGACATTTGTAAATAAATAAGTCCCATGGTTTAACTCAGTTTGTTCATCACTTTAAAATTATGGTATTAGATTAAGTCTTTTAAAAATTGGTTCATAATGATCAAAGTTTCTTAAGTCTTTTAAGAACCTATCATCATTTGTAAATATGGTTCAGATTATCCCTCATTTTCCTATTTTCTTTTGACAGATAAGATGGCTAGTTAATGTCTTTTTCAAAACTTGTAATTTGAAAAATCATCATGAATATTTATCATCAGTCATTGTAAAGTTATTTACAATCTGGAAAATTTTAAGATCTGTTCCATTAAATAAAGTTCCAAAAAAATAAAAATGAGAGACAGAAGGTCTTAGTAATAAACCGATCCGATCAGGATCATAAATATCATCAGTATGACATTATTAGGAAACTAATAATGGCTCTTGGTCGTAAGGTCAAGAGATAGGGGGTCTCATCACGAGCCAACTGATTCATTTTCTGGTGATATTAGTGACTGACGTTACCATTTGGTTACCATGCTGGGTAATGATCTCTTATTTTATAAAACATAAACTTTCAAACTCAATACAGTGAAACATAACTTTGATTGAAGAATAGGAGGTTTCATCACGAGCCGGCCTAATCATGATCATCAGTGCTATCTAGTATAACTTCATTTCTGACTATCAGGGTGATGGCTCTTGGTTAAAATATCAAGAGACAAGAGGTCTCATCACGAGCTGACTTGCTTATTCTAGGCGGTTCTCGTGAATGATACTATCAAATCAGGTTATCCTGCCTAGATAGTAGTCTTCAGTTAGAGTAATTGTTTCAATTTCAATAAAAAAAGGGAGAAAATTATTGTATTCATGGAACAAATCCTAGAAATTTATCAGTAAAGTAAATTTCTATATTTTATACTGATGGTACAAATTATCTTTATTATAAGTACTTTGTTTTGATTAGGATATTTTAAAGTTGATCTTTAACAAAACTTTTATTTACAAGAAGGATTGTCTCTGAATTATATTTGCGAATATAAATAAGATAATGGTTTTTACTTAGACTGAGACTTTTTGATTGTTTTGAATAAATTTTAAGATTTTGTTAATATCATCGTTGGAAACTTGTATGAGTAGAGATAATTGGTTCGCTCAGGTCGTCGCCATTTGTTGGCAGGCAACAACCTTTTCAGTTTTTTTCGCTTTACTGAATAAAAAATGATCAATTCTCTTCTATTATTTATCATATAAAAAATATGGAAGAGTGCCTTCAGAATCTTCGATTCTGAAGGTACTCTCAATTTCAGAAGAGTTAAGAGTCATATTAGAAATTTATGAAACACTTTCATAAATTTAAGAAATTAGCAGCTGTTAATCTTGTATATATATATATATATATATATATATATATAATCAATTTTTATCATTATGAATTCATTTGATTATATATTGATTCAGGAGATTTAAAGTATAGTCTGCTAAATAGTTCTTTGGACAAAAATGAAAGTACATTTTGAACAGGTTACAATTTGGTTTTATGGATTTCCTTTGACAAGGTATTTATTATTAATATTTTTTTATAATTTTTATGATTAGGGTTGATCAATTAATTGAAATATTTTATGTTAACCCTAATATTATATTTTTACATAAAACTTGATCTTTTAATACCATGTCATTTTTCAATTTATGGAAGGTGTACATATGCCTCCCAAAATAGCTAAAGTTCATTTGTATATATCATTTCAAAATCTTCATTGTGATATAATCATAATAATCGAACTTTGATTTAGAGTTTAGTTTTTTATAAATTTTCCATCCGATCAAATTTTGTAATAAGTCATATGGTAATTTGGATTTCATGAGTTCATTCAAAACCATATTATTTTATCCTTGAATCGATTACATGTATAAATATGGTTTTGAGCATTTTAATTATTATCCATAGTTGACCTTGCTACTTGGTTGTAATTACAAAACCCTAGGAGACATCATTACTTGTAATGACAACTTCACATCATCTGGTTTATGCGCACGATTGCCTTCCACGTATAAATCTTGCTTATTATTGTTTGACAGTCGTCTTTATGGTACAGGATATGAATGGTCGATTTGATAACATATGTTCATAAGGATTTTAATATGTAATGATTATTTGAATCATATGTGTCCACATTTACATCACCCTATCTGATAGCCATATAACATTCATGAATTGTTTGATTTCGTATATCTTGTAATGATTTCAAATCACATCAATCTGTTTGATGAATACCTGCGATGGTTTGATGGTGAAGTTCTCACATGGGGAAACTAGTCTAGGGTTACTCATTAGCTTCTCCAAAATAGCGTGAAGATTCATAACATGTCTGCATATTCATGTATCCCTATTCCTTCAGTCTTTACAACCCCTTTCAATCCTCTGTCACCAAAAGAACTGATAATTGAACAAATGGATCCCTTGAGTTGTTTTGAGCTTTCTGGTTCGAAGATGTTAGAATCCGACCCTGAAGTTCTTGCCTTATTTGAGAAAATTAATTGGAAATTCTTCTTTTTGGGTTTCAGTGTGCACAACGAGGAAGTTACCAGACAATTTGCATTGTCTTTTGATGGAAACGTTGCTCAGATAGGTAATTTACAGTTAGTCATAGATGACGAATTCATTGTGAAAGCTACAAAGCTGGTGAATGCTGGTTCAAAGGGTCACGAATTGATAAGAAGAAGTTCAAGCAGTTCCTTCTCCCATTGTCAAAAGAAGATGCACACCTTAAATTCAATTTTCCCATGAAATGTTTGAGGAGTCAATTGCATGCTCCTTTTGAGGTCATCCTTAGGTACATTTATTGTGATGGTCAGTATTCGAATGTTCAATTATACCACTTGAGAATTTAATGGCTCTTAAGGGTTTAAGGTTAAATCTACCCTACTTTTTACTTCATAGTTTGCATAAAATGTGTTAGTTTTTGATCATATAAGCTAGCATTATGATCTTAGGATCTTTTCACTGAGAGAATAACAAGCACAGCAATAAAACATAAGCACATCATAAGAGACAAGAGACACAAAGAGTTTTCCTCGGTGAAACCATAAAGGAGAAAACCCCGCAACTTCCTTAGGGATAGAATCAGCACCAAAACAGTAAAAGCCCCAAAACAGTAAGATGCACTACCGACAGCAGTAGTCTTCTTCTTGTCTAGTCCTAGTGTATTTCCTTCCTCACTA
Source organism: Pseudotsuga menziesii (assembly GCA_001517045.1). Taxonomy (NCBI): domain Eukaryota; kingdom Viridiplantae; phylum Streptophyta; class Pinopsida; order Pinales; family Pinaceae; genus Pseudotsuga; species Pseudotsuga menziesii. The sequence continues at coordinate 635,585 of LPNX010812302.1, forward strand.
ATGCGCCACACTTGAGTGAGTGAGTGATGTGTGTTGCAAGTGATAAATAGAGAGGCTCACACTCTCTATTTATATTCTTCCGTTCACTTGAAGTGCACTCCAACATGTCGGCCTCACTTAACAATTACTTACTAGAGCCGACATCTATAGGAGTGTCTAATAACCCTAGTGCCCCACCACTTGTGGGGACTTTGCCTCCTCTGACCAATAGGAGGGTAACACAATGGTGGGGATTATTGCCCCAAATTATAATGACTCACCTAGGGTCGACTTCACTAGGATAGTCTAATAACCCAAGGGCCCCACAACTGTGGGGACTTTAACCCTTGACTAATAGGAGGGTTACCCACAATGACTTGACATGACTTTCTCATTATAGAAACTTCCCGATCGGAACATCGGGGCATGACATGACTCAAATACATCCCGGAATAAACATTGGGTTACAATAGATAAGAAATACAAGTGAATACATTCCGAAGTTACAATTACATCAACACTCCCTCTTAACTAGGAAGGTATTCTCTCGACACAATTTATGAGCACAAGTCTTCTTCTCTGTATCATCTGAATTATCATCAACTTCTCGTCATCTTCATCTTCAAGTCATCTTCATCTGGATCTGGATCATCTCTTGATCTGGATCATCGTCACTGGATCATACTCGATCTGGAACATCGTCACTGGATCATACTCGATCTGGAACATCATCACCGGATCATACTCGATATGGAACATCGTCACTAGATCATACTCGATATGGAACATCGTCACTGGATCATACTCGATCTGGATCGTCATCACTGAATCTAGATCATCACTCGATCTGGATCATCATGGAACATCATCATTGGATCTGGATCATCTCTCGATCTAGATCAACATCACTGGACTATGTTTGGATCATCACTCGATCTGGATCTCTCGGAGTCATCATAACTGGATCTGGATCATAGCTCGATCTGGATCTCACTTGGTCATCATCATGTGTGTACTATCTCATCATAGGAAGTTCTATAGAGCTAGCCTTCTTTCATGCTGGTTGTAGGCCTAGCCATTAGGTAGGTCTTCGCCCAGCACTTACATCTGACCTACTCGTCAGAAAGGCACGCCCATCACTTACATCTGAACTACTCGTCAGAAAGGTATGCCCAGCACTCACATCTGATCATATAGGAACCAATCCTATAATCACATTAGAAAGGCCCAGCACTCACATTCACCAGCATGATAGGACATCACATCACTAGCATCTGTGAAAAGGATCAACACTTACATCTGACCTACTCGTCACAAGGGCATAGTACTCACATCCATCCAGGCTGGAACACATCCTGCTCATAATGATGGAAGAGTTCTACACTTCCATCCAGGTCGGAACCACATCTACTCACAATGATGAAAGAACTCTGTTCTTTTCACCCAGGCTGGAACCACATCCTGCTCACAATGATAAAATATTTCTTCACTTTCATCCAGGTTGGAACCACATCCTGCTCACAATGATGGAAGAACTCTGTTCTTCCACCCAGGCTAGAACCACATCCTGATCACAATGATGAAAGACTCTCATCCAAGCGGGAACACATCCTGCTCACAATGATGAAAGATTTTTGCACTTACATCTGACCTACTCGTCAGAAGGGCATGCACTCACATCTGACCTGGTAGGAACTGAATCCTACACCCTCATCAGAATGGCCCCCAGTCCCAAACTGAGCTACCTGGTAACGGACCAGGTGCCTCCACTCTCCCGGAGAGTGGCAGTTGCCCTTACATCTGTCCTACTCGATAGAATGGCCAACACTCACATCTGACATGGAAGGAACCTAATCCTTTAGCCATGACAGAATGGTTTAGCCCTTACATCTAACCTGCTTGTCAGAATGGCTCTCTTAGTCCCGGAATAAGTGTTCCTGGTAACTGACCAGGTACCTCCATTCCTAGAATGGTAGTCAGCACTCATATCTGATATGGAAGGAACCAAATCCTCTCACCATGACAGAATGGCTCAGCCCTTACATCTGACCTGCTCGTCAGAATGGATTTGGATCTCAGCACTCATATCTGACATGGAAGGAACTGAATCCTCTCACCATGACAGAATGGCTCAACCCTTACATTTGACCTACTTGTCAGAATGGATTTGGGACTCATCACTTTCCCTTGGAGGAAACCTCAATCTGGAGAACACCAAGCTTCTCCCTGGAGTACTTGAACTTCACTCTGGTCAATGGCTTCGTCAACACATCAGCTATCTTGTTCCTCCGTCACAACATACTGGAGCTTCATTGCTCCCCTCTGCACCATATCCCTGATATAGTGATACTTGATCTCAATGTGCTTCGACTTGTCATGGAACATCGGATTCTGTGACAACTTCACGCAACTCTGGTTGTCACAATGTATACAAGTACCATCCATCTAGAGATCAAATAAATCAGACAGTAGCTTCCGCATCCATACTGCCTCACAACTAGCTGAACAAGCTGTGACATACTCTGCTTCAGCTGTACTCAGTGCCACATATGATTTCTTCCTGCTAAACCAAGAGATCACACCTGATCCCATACTGAAGCAACATCTTGAAGTACTCTTCCTGTCGATGGCATTGCCTGCCCAATCTGAATCAACATAGCCCTCTAGGTTAATCTTTTGATTCGCATCATACTTGAGCTGATATTCAACTATAGCCCTGCATGCTTTGCAACCATCAGGTGAACATGTCTCAATGTGTTCACAGCAAAGCAAATATCTGGTCTCGTGTTCGTCAGGTATATCAAGGAACTAATCATCTGATGACACATTGTAGCATCAACCGTCTCTGATGAAGCATCACTCAATAGCTTTAGGTTCGATGCCATAGGTGTGGTCATGCAGTCCATCATCTTGAACCTATTCAGGATCTCTACTGCATACTTCCCTTGTCCACACATCCATGCCTAGAAAATAATGCTTCGACACATAACAGGAGCATCATTGGTCTTCTGCCTTCAACCTTGAAGCAAAGGTTGGAATCCACCGTTAATCTCAGTAAAGCCTAGAATCATCAGTAATCTACCCATCCTGTTGTACCATGTCGAACCTTAATATATTCTTTAGTCACTCCCTCTGAAGCAAAGCATCATACTCCCTTTGTCTTCTGTGCTCTATGCACTAAAAACATTCTGTACCGGAGTGACAAGTAGCTTCCTATGCTACTAATATTCTATGTGACCATCTAGTGTATAGACTTGCATGTTCAACCTTGTAGCAAAGGTTAAGATCTTCATCAAGCTCATCATGTATGTGGTTAAACTCTTAATGGGTGCAAATGTCTCTTCGTAGTCTAGGCCTTCTTTTCGTGAGAAGCCTCGTGCTACGAATCTTGCTTTGTATCCCATGATGTTTCCATCTACTGCATGATGGAACTATGAACTTTTCTTCAGGTCTCGATACTGCGCTCTGACATCATTCTTCTTGAACTGGTCTTTTCTTTCTTCTTGGTGGCTGGAAGGTTCTGCATCAATGATGTCGCTGCACTCGTCATATTATTCTTTGTCTTTGAATTGTCATCACTTGTTCTTCGAAACAAGTCTTCATTCTTCTTTGCTTGTAGGCGATTATGTATGCGGTCTTTCCTACAAGTCAAATGCATTTGTATGGTTAGAACATTTCATAAGGAATATTCATACTGGCAAATGCTTATGCATAAATATATGATCATGCAACTACTTTAGCCAATACAACATTCATCCATATCTCACTAAAACTTTCTAGATGCCTTCCATCTCTACTAGGACAACATTGCGATTGTGCACTAATCCAATATGTCAGCAAAGAGGTTTCATTATAGATAAGTAGTAATGGAGAGTTGTATAGCACCATGAGCTACTTACCCATCACATGTATATTAGTAGTATATTGTCATTAATGCAAACATCCTATCATGCATAATACATTACCTGAATATAACAAATTCATAACAAAACAATATCATGAAATGACAATTGAATACTTATCTTTATTTGTTTCGTGGGTAGACTACTTCTTGAGCCTTCAGCTTCATCGTCTTCTTCATTCATGATAGCATCATTTCTTATCCAAATGCTAAGGAGGATAAGAGGTGCTTCAAGAGTTGAGTTCTTCATATTCCTCATCGCTTGAGGGATCTTCTTTGGATGATGAGAGCTTGATCTTCAATTTCTCCCATCTTCTCTTCTCTTCTTATGAGTCGAGCTTCTTCTTCTTCTCGAAGTCTGCTGAAAGTAATCACTTCCTTCTGGCACACATTCCTTGCATGAATGAATCCCATGATCCTGGGAGGCCATTCAAGGTGGCTATCACCACTTCTGCATTCTTCACTTCTTCTTTTACTGCTTCAAGTTGTTCTTTGATTTGAGATACCCTTATGACTGCATGGTCTTTGCATTCTGGATCTTCACTTCCTTCAACTGGTTTCTTAAGGTCATATTCCGATCTATGTTCTTTCCTTCAAATATCTTGGTCAAGGAATCAAACATCATCGATGTATTTATGGAAGACACTTGTAGTACAAGTTGATTCGTGACTGAATCAGCAATGATCTTCTTGGCCTTGACCATGTTCTTCTTGTGTAAGGCTTCTAGCCTCATCTCCCTCTGAAACTGGAACCTCTCTACTCATGTAGGTGTCTAATTCATTTCTTCAAGGAGATCATATACTTTCATGCTTGGAAGTTTTCAAATTAAACAATCTTATCATCAAGTTGATGTGATAGATCACTTTGAAATGAGAACCTCAAATGAAAATAGCAAAGGATTAGATCTTACTGATTTGAGGTGTCCATCTTGGTTCCGGAGCTCGCTGATCTAGGGTTTGTCACAGAAAACCTAATTTCCAAAACTTAGAATATTTCAGATCTGATTGGATAGACAGATAGATCTCTTCAAATGGAGCTGTCCAATGTACTCCTTTTCTGAAAACGCTGGAAGGAAGCTCCCGGAACAAGAAGCCCTAATTTTCCAATTTCTTCTGCAGAAATGCCTGTTACTGGTTCTGTGATATCTCCAAAATTACTGATCCTCTGTGTCTGATATTTCTCACTGAGGTAACCTCACATGTCCCTAACCTAACAACACATGTTTCATCAGAATTGGTTTCACCATTTGAGATTTATGATCATTTTACCAAGGTGACCTGTTACAGGTCTGTTCAGAACAACGAAGTTGTACGGCATGACACATGTCATTGGTTCATCTTCTGAGTCTGATATTCAGAAAACCAAAAGTAAATTCCGTTCCCTTTCTAGAACATCTTTAGGAATTCCATTTGGGCCTTTGTATCCCAATATATTGCAATTCTCCTCAGGTGTCCTGTTTAGGGATGAATTCTGGAAGACGCTGGAGCCCTAACTTGGAGGGATCATATCTCCTAGAATATAGCAAATCTGAGGCTTCATTTTGGACACAGCGTTCATCTATATTGTACCTTTGGCCCCTACAATTTTCAGCTCCTGATCCTTCACCAATATCAAAATATAGCGAATGTACCAAAACTTATCAGTTTTAGTATTTAGGGTTTTTCTAGCTTAGGGTCAAACTAGGGTTTGACTTTCCCGGAGTTTCACCCAACCAAATTTCTTGATCCAGGTCTCTAAACTTCAGTTTTTATGAGGAGAAAAATCCTATGCTAGTGTCACTAAAAAATTCCTCTTCTGTACAAAGCCCTAATTTCCGCACCAAAAACTGAAAATGCTCGGAATCGAATTCCGCTTCGACAGAAAGATGCACCCTTCAATGGAGAGTCAGCCTAGCATACTTTTGCTGATGGCTTGTGGAGAGAGACCCAAAAAGTAAGAAGAACTAGCTTCTATAGCTAGACAATGTCTTCTTCTCAGGTTAGCTCTGATCCCATGTTAGTTTTTCATCATATAAGCTAGCATTATGATCTTAGGATATTTTCACTGAGAGAATAACAAGCACAGCAATAAAACATAAGCACATCACAAGAGACAAGAGACACAAAGAGTTTTCCTCAGGGAAACCATAAAGGAGAAAACCTCGCAACTTCCTCAGGGATAGAATTAGCACCAAAATAGTAAAATCCCCAAAACAGTAAGATGCACTCCCGACAGCAGTAGTCTTCTTCTTGTCTAGTCCCAGTGTATTTCCTTCCTCACTAATGCACCACACTTGAGTGAGTGAGTGATGTGTGTTGCAAGTGATAAATAGAGAGGCTCTCACTCTCTATTTATATTCTTCCGTTCACTTGAAGTGCACTCCAACATGTCGGCCTCACTTAACAATTACTTACTAGAGCCGACATCTCTAGGAGTGTCTAATAACCCTGGTGCCCCACCACTTGTGGGGACTTCGCCTCCTCTGACCAATAGGAGGGTAACACAATGGTGGGTACTATTGCCCCGACTTACAATGACTCACCTAGGTTCGACTTCACTAGGATAGTCTAATAACCCAAGGGCCCCACAACTGTGGGGAATTTAACCCTTGACTAATAGGAGGGTTACCCACAATGACTTGACATGACTTTCTCATTATAGAAACTTCCCGATCGGAACATCGGGGCATGACATGACTCAAATACATCCCGGAATAAACATTGGGTTACAATAGATAAGAAATACAAGTTAATACATTCTGAAGTTACAATTACATCAACAAAATGGCTATCATGGTTCAGCGTACCATTGGTAATCAAGACCGTAGTCTTTTCCATCGCGGCCTGATTAAAATGTTAGTGCAGTATCGGTTAGTTATAGTAGGAAAAACATGGGATGAATTCTTAAAAGAAAATGACTTCGGGTTAACCCAATTTTGGCCCACTTACTCACCTAAGACTAGTGCAAAACGAAGAAAGCCTTATGAAGGAGAAGTAAAAGAGGAAACCAACCATATAAGTGATCATGAGGGGCTGGATAAGCTCTGTTTAATTGTTGAAAATGAGAAATTTTATACTGAAAACCCTCCTGAATAGTCCAAGAGAGAAAACGAAGTAGGAGAGGGAAGTAAAGTAGTGGTTCAGATGCACTCTACTAAGTCAACGGGTGACTTGTATTATAAGGTAATGGAGTAGAGAAAGAAGCATGAGGAAAAGGGAAAAAATCCGGTAGCTGACAATAAAACTCTTGAATCAAGTATGAGAAAATATGAGATGCTTAATCGAAGGCCCACAAGGTGTATGATTAGTATTTACGTTCCAAAAACTATAGAACGGAGTTCTGAACCCATTGTTGTTGAATATAGTAGTAATAACGAGGATGAATCTCCTCCTCGTGAAACCCCAATCAATGAATATGAATAGGAACAGAGTAATAGTCACAACGATGTGGTAGTATGTCCTAAGAGATTCGAGAAAGACTCTTCATCATTACTAGCATAGTCTGAGCATGAAGCTCGATTCGATTCATCATTAAATGATGATGATTCTCTAGCAGAGACTTTGAAAGCAATGAAGCAGTCGATCAAGCTTTCGAAACAACATAAGGCCGATCGATTAAAAGATATTGAAGAAGCTTGTGACAAGATGAAAATAGAGTTACAATAGAAAAATAATGAATTGCTTATGTGGGTTGACCGATGGCAACAGATGAAAGCCAAAAAAGACAAATACAAAGCAGAAAATAAATTGTTAATAGCAACTAATGAGAAATTACTAAAAGATGAAAGAGTTCATGCAGAGAAAATCTTGAAACTCAGGGCCAAGCTATCAGAAGCCAGAAAAGCGATCAAGTTACACATAGCAACAACTTAGTCTATTTTTAGTTTTTTTAATTTCAAGTTTGACAGGTAATGAAATGTTTTAATGAGCACACCTGCAAAATCGTAGGTTTTGCAGGCATGCTTATATTTTGTATTAATTTTATTTTATTTTCTGTTATCATGATTTTAATGAGAATTTCATTTTGTTTGTTACAAGTGTACATGGTGTTGACATGCTGGAAATAATATAGGCTATTTTTGCTCACCGTTGGCATTCGTTGGTGCTTCTGGAAGAATTGGATACTAAAGATTGCCACGTCATAGGTCAATTCATCTAAGCAGAAGATATTATAGGCTATTCATTTAATTGACAGTTTTGTTTCATAAGATAAATGTATCTTCCAGGTGCCTTCTTGCAAGAGATTCGATGCAACTGAATAGGGATAGAATTTCTGCCGTGTTTATTATAGTGGTTATTAGAAACTGAAAGGAGTTACTAGTCTCAATATATAAGCTAGTAAGCTTGATGTAGAAAAGGTCGATGGAGTATTTTAAAAACAGACTTATCTGAAATATAATTATAGTTCTAGTTTTAATCTCTTTGCTGGAGTTTTGTCTTTGGTGAAGGATTGTGACTTGAGTTCTCAAACTGGTATCACTATTTGTTACTATCTTTGAAAACTTAATATATATTTATATTTCAATATATCGTTTTCTCATTATGCTTTTATGCAATTATATTGTGTTATGATTGTATTTATTATCCAAAATAGTACTCTGTTTACACAATATTAATGTTTGAATGAGAATATTACTAAATTTAATTTATCAATATTTGTATTGAGAATTGGAATTTAGTGATATAAATATTTCATGTTTGTTTTTTATTTCATTTGTATTTTTACAATGTTTTCATGAATAAATATCATCTTTTATTCAAATATTTGGTATTGATTATTAGTTATTAATTAATAGAACATTACAGAGAAATTAAAAGTATTTATCTATTTTAATTTTTTGTTATTGTGCTATTGTGCATATTCAACATATTGATTTAATGATAATGATTTAAATATTTTCATTTAAATGATTATTGTCTATGTCTTTGTTTATTTGAATCATTAATTGATAATTAATTTAGTTTTCAAGTTGCTCTCAGCTGAGATAGGATAGCTAGTTAATTTTAGTCTTAGTGTAGTTTATTTTTAAAATTTTAAGTTTATATTTAATAGTTGTTAAATAGAATTAGATAAATTTTGTAAAACTTAAAATAGTCTTTGAGTTAAAATATTTGAAGCAAAACCCTAAAAACTGAAGACTTTCCTTAGGAAATCATTTTAGGATAAATTAGGTCTTAGAAAACTAGTTCTAGGGTTTATTTAGGTCATAATAAGATTAGGATAATTTTTTACTGAATTTTAGATTCTCCTTAAGTAAAAAATTCAGTTGGTAGCAGGACCATAACCTGCGAGATTTTACCATTTCAAACGCACCGGGAGCTGCTCTAAGTGACTTGTGTGGGCTTAATATCCTTAGTTGGCCTAGGTCAGAAAATCAGGCCAACACCTCCTTGAAGACAAGCACCATAATAAAAAAATTTCTAAGACTAACATCTTAATCATGCTGAGGAAGTAGCTTCTCGATGTGAATTTAAATAACACCCTACTGGATCTTACACTTACCTGCTAAACCTGTAAGGAACCAGTAGTCCAATTGAGTTAGCTGAACGCTAAGGAAGCCCTGATCACATACAAGAATTCTTACCTACTTGACAAAATATAAACATCAGTATATCTAGCAGCAACAAAATGCAAGTCCTTTTCTAACTCTGATAGAATTATAGTTGCTAAGTCATTAATATCACTAACACAAGTTTTCAAGATTGCACCTTTTAGTTTACAGGTTCTTTTAAAGAAGCAATCCCATGTTCGTTTATAAACTATTTCATTTCTCGCTAACCTTTAGCAGGTACTTAGCTGCGACTATAGACATTTTATGTCACTTGAAAATTGTTAAATTTTTATGAAATTTTGAGATATTACAGCTCAACTAAAGGGTACCAATATGAGTAAAGAGTAATCCATTCAAGATTACTTCAAAAGGGTCTCCCAGTTCAAGGAACAACTAAATTCCATTGGAGACTCCCTTGATGAAGATGAACTAGTTATGACTGCTCTCAATGGTCTCACTAGACCTTAGGATTCATTCATACAGACTATGTGTGCTAAAAAAGAAAGTATGAAGCTTGACATTACATGAGAAGATTGCATCTAAGAGGAAGCTAGAGTGGCTAACTGAGAAGCTCTACTTAGAGAAGATGATCAAGCTCTAAACACCCATATCATAAGGAGAAGACAATCAAACTTCATGAAGGATATTCACAAGGAGTATAGACCTCCAAAGAAGTTTCAAAGGAAAAGAGAAAACAATCAGAAGAAAGACTACTCCAAATATCAATGTTATATTTGTCATAAGATAGGACACCTTGCCAGACAGTGTCCATTGAAGAAGAACAACAACAAAATACATCATGCTCATCTAGCTAAAGATGAGGATGATGATGAAGAAGAAAGACCTCGAAAGAGACAAGAAAAAGAATAACATGTAGAAGAATATATACTATTCTCTGCACTCTGTGGGTCTCTAATACCTAGAGAAGACACATGGCTTATTGATAGTGGTGCTTCAAAGCACATGCCATGGAAGAAGCAAACTCTGTCAAGACTTTAAGAGAAGAAATCTCCTCAGAAAGTATCATTAGGATATGACTATCAATATCCCATCAAAGGCATTGGTGAATCAAGCTACAAGCTTGACTGTGGAACCTCCATGAAGATGAAGGAAGTACAATATTTACCAGGTTTGAAAAATAACTTACTTTCCATCTCAACATTATATAAGTAAGAATATAAAGTTGCTTTTATAGATGGAAAAATACTCATGTGGACCAAAGGAAAGACAATTGAAGGTGTTGTGGTCATTGGTGAAGAAGAAGGAGGATTGTAAAACTCAAGGGACATCTAGAAACAACCTTTGGCTATGAGACCACTAGATCAAGTGAACTATGGCATAGAATGCTTGCTCACATAAACTACAAAGCATTACCCTATGTGAGAAAAGTGGTAACAGGTTCACCGGATTTGAAGATTGATCATGAATGTACTTGCAAAGGATGTGCAAGAGGAAAGAATATCAATAATCCATTTCTAAAGAGTGAAACAAATAATAAAGGTACGTTGGAAATAATTCATTCTGGTCCTATGGCCTCCACATATTTAAGTGGATATGAATACTATGTTACATTTATTGATGACTATTCAAGAAAGACATGGATATACTTCTTGAAGACAAAGAGTGAGTGTTTGCAAAATTCAAGGAATTCAAATCCCTGATAGATAACCATTGAGAAATAAGAATCAAGACACTCAAAACAGATAATGGTGGAGAATATACTTCAGAAGAATTTGAAGCCTTCTGCAAAGAAGCTGGGATCAAGAGGAAACTAACCACTCCCTACAATCCCCAACGTAATGGTGTTGCAAAAAGAAAGAATAGAACCATTATGGAAGCAGTGAAAATAATGATTCATGATCAAGACCTTCCCATGCATCTATGGGTTGAAGCTGTTAATGTATTTGTAACTTCAAAATGTATTCACTTTTATATCTTATGTATTGTATTTCATTATACCCCTATGTTCCTATCGGGAGAATCATTATTGTAATCAAGTCATGTAAAGTCATAGAGGTTAACCCTCCTTTGTTGATCGGGGGGAAAAGTACCCACAATTGAGGGGCACCAGGGTTATTAGACTCTGCTAGTGAAGTCGGCCCAGGTAAGTAATTGTCATGTTGAAAACTAGTATAAATAGAGAGTGCGCCTCTCTATTTGTAACACACACTCACTCAACTATAACGCATGAGTGAGAGAGGAGGAGGTGGCACAAGTGAGAGAGTGAACTGTTGTCGGAGATCATGTTTGTGTTTTTGGGTTTTAATTTTGCTATTGGTGCTCATTCTATCTCTGAGGAAGTTGCGGGGTTTTCTCCTTTATGGTTTCCTCGAGGAAAAATATTTGTGTCTCTTATCTCTTGTGATTATTGTTGTGCATGTTATTCTCTCAGATAAGATCCTAGAACATATTGATTAAATGATAAAAATATAACATGGTATCAGAGCTAACCTAAGAAGAAGACACTATGTAGCTGCAGAATCTAGGGCTTCTTTATTTATGGGTCTCTCTCCATATATCATCAGCAAAAGGAGGCTAGGATAACTCTCCATTGAAGGGTGCATATTTCTGTCGAAGCAGAATTTGATTTCGAGCATTTTCAGTCACTACTGCGGGAAATTAGGGATTTTCATAGAAGAGGAATTTTTGAGTGAGCCCAGCATAGGATTTCTATCCTCCTCAAAATATAAATTTAGAGACCAAGATCGGAATTTTTGGTTGGGTAAAACTCCAGGAAAGTCAAACCCTAATTTGACCCCAGACAAGAAAACCCTAAAATACTAAAACTAGTAGTTTTGGTACATTCGCTACATCTGGAGATTGGAGAAGGATCAGAAGCCAACATTTTTACAGGCTGAATAAATATTTGTGATGAACACGGTGTAAAAAATTTTCTTCGATTTGCTATATTATGGGAGATATAATTCCTCCAAATCAGGGTTTCATCCTCTCCTAGGATTCATCCCTAAAGCAGACACCTAGGGATAATTGCTATATCTCGGGCTACGAAAGTCCAAATGAAATTTTACAAGATGTTCTAGATAGGGAACAAAATTTATTTTTTATGGTAAAATTTTTAGACCCCAAAGGTGAAATAGTGACACGTGGAAGTCTATACAAGTTTGCTATGATGAACAGTCCTGAAATAAGTCACCTTGGGAAAACTCTCATAAGTCCCAATCAGTGAAACCAATTCTGCTCAAACATGTGGTGTTGGAAAGAGGACAGACGAGGATACCGTAGTGAGAATTTTCTAACATAGAGGAGCAATAATTTCAAAGATACTTTAGAAACAATATCAGGCATTTCTACAAAAGAAATTGGAAAACTAGGGCTTCAATTTTCTGGGAGATTCCCTCCACTATTTTCAGAAAAAGAGTACACAGGATAGATCTCCTTGAAGAGGCCTATCTTTCTATCCAATCAGAATTTTGAAATTCCAAGTTTTTAAAATTAGAGTTTCTCTGACAAACCTTAGATCAGCTAGATTCAGAACTAGGATGGACACCTCAAATCGGTAAGATCTAATCTTTTGCTATTTACAGTTGAGGTTCTCATTTCAAAATGACCTATCACATCAGCTTGATGACAAGCTTGGTGAAGGTAAAAACTTCTGAATATGTAAGTATAGGACCTACATGATCCTTGAAGAAATTGACTTAGAACAGTATTTCAGTAAGGAAGTTCTAAGAGCCAGAGGGAGATGAGGCTAAGGCTAGAACCAAGAGAATCATTGCAGATTCTATTAAGGATCATCTCATCCCTCATGTGTCACCCTTGAAGACACCAAAAGGAAGTGTTCGATACTATGAAAAAGCAATAGAAGAAGAATAAGATATTTTGAATGGCCTCCCAAGATCATGGGATTCATTCATTCGAGGAATGTGTGCCAGAAGGAAGTGATTACCTTCAGCAAACTCTAGGAAGTGTGCACACAAGAAGAAGATCGACTCATAATAAGTGAAGAGAAGATGGGATCAACTGAAGAACACGTGCTCACAATTCAAAGAAGATCCCTTAAGCGATGAGGAATATGCCAATAACTCAATTCTTGAAGAACCTTTTATCCATCTTAGCATTTGGATAAGAAATGATGCTGTTATGAATGAAGAAGATGATGAAGCTGAAGGCTCAAGAAGGAGTCTACCCACTAAACAAATAGAGATAAGTATTCAATTGTGATTTTCATCATATTTTTTGGTTATGCATTTGTTTATATTCAGTTGATGTGTTATGCATGATAGAATGTTTGCATTAATGACAATATACTACTAATATGCATGTGATGGGTAAGTAGCTCATGGTGCTATACAACTCTCCATTGCTACTTATCTAGAATGAAACCTCTTTGTTGACATATTGGATTAGTGCACAATATCAATGATGTCATGGTAGAGATGGAAGGCATCTAGAAAGTTTCCGTAAGATTTGGATGAATATTGTATTGGCTGAAATAGTTGCATGATTATATCTTTATGCATACGAATTTTTCCATTATGAATACGCCTTATGAAATGTTTCTAACCATACAACTGATGCATTTGAATTGAAGCAAATATCGTGTACAATCGCCTACAAGAAAATAAGGATGAGACTTGTTCCGAAGAACAAGTGACAACAGTTCAAGAAATAATCCAAAATGAAGAATAGTATGACGAGACTTCAAGAGGCATCAGACACACTCTAGTTATGTGACACTGTTGAGTGACATCCTTCTGAGGAGCCATGTACAACCAATACATGTTTTCATCATCTCACCCGCGTTACATACAAGCATGCAGTTCATATGAGATGCCATCATAAAAATTTAATCATAGATTTTGAAATCTATTTCATGCCTAGATACATTTCCAATTATCAAATGATTAATAACATTGATAGTCAAATCCAAAAGTTGAATTCACAATTCTGCTTCCCACAGAAAATCAGATTTTGTAATGAGGAGATCATCATCATATTGTTTGGATTTTCCAAGTGGGGAGTACTCATCCCTAACTTACACATGCTGCCCAAAACCTGGACATTCACATACAACATGTCATCTTGACACCATTTTAGATCAGCCAAACAATTAATAATATTCAATTAACAACAAAATTTAAAATCTGAAGTTCAAAATCTATTCTGTTCAAAAGTTAGATTTCAGTCATGAGATCCTTGTCATAGCACATGGCAGTTTCCTTCCTTGGTTGCAGTGGGTACAACTAGACTACTCTGCTCTAGTCATTCTACCTACATTCTTCAGGAAAGGCCATTTCCTCATGGAACTACAAGTTCACATACAGGCTTCCTCAACCTATACATAAACTCAGCTTTACCTGCAGAATATCCTTCAGTGAACCTCCTGCAGTATACTGCAAGTCCCACAAAAGATCCTAGATCTGCTAACTTTCTTGGAGTAGGCCAACTCATCATGGACTCAATCTTTTCAGGGTCTACAAATATTCCTTTATCTGAGATAATGTGACCCAAATAATGAATTCCATCTTCATAGAAGTGATAGTTTCTCAACTTTGCATACAGATGATGCTTCTTGAGCAATTTTAAAATCAGCGGCAACTATTCCACATGTTTTTACTCATCCTTTGAATAAGTAAGGATGCCATCAAGGAAAACAAGAGCAAAATTTCCCAAGTACCTGCTAAAAATATTATTCCTAAGGCATATAAACGTAGCTGGTGCATTTGTGAACCCAAATGGTACCACTACGAACTCATAAGATTCATACCTTGCTCCGAAGGTTGTCGTATGAACATATTCATTCTTGATCCTTACCCGCTGGTCACCAAACCTTAAGTCAATCTTGGAAAACACCTTCACTCTTCTTATTTGATCAAAGAGGTCATCAATTCTAGGCAAAGGATACTTGTCCTTCACAATGACTTTGCTCAGCTACCCATAATCAATACACAACCGGAATGTACTATCTTTATTTTTCACAAACATAAATGGTGTTCCCCAAGGAGACACACTTGGTCTGAGGTACTTCTTTTCCAACAAATCTTGTAGCTGCATGTTCAGCTGTAGCAGTTCTTGTTTGTTCATCCTACAGGATTTCTGGGTCATTGGTGCTGCTCCATGTACAAGCTCAAAGGTAAAATTAATGTCACTTCTTGGAGGAAGCCTTAGAATTTCATCAGGAAGAACATTCCTAAATTCCTGTAGCATATGAAATCCCTCCAACCTAGGAGTATCATACTCTGTTGCCTCCAAAGCATGAGCTACATACACTCTACAACCTTTCCCATAGAACTCTTTCAGCTGCATTGCTCAAGACTTCCTTCCAAAGATCACTTTTGGAATTCCTTTCACAACCCTTAGGTTTCCTTCTTCATCCAAGCACTCAAAAGTCTTGTTGTAACAATCAATATTTGCTCTATGTGCTTCCAACCAATCCATTCCAATGAGGACATCATATGATCCAAGTGGCAGAACATTTAGATCTGCACAGGTGAGTAACCCATCTATGACCAATAGACATTTCATTACCACCTCACTGACATCCTTCTGGATTCCAGTGGCTAGTTGGACTAACCATGATCTTCTATGATTTGATTTCTTCCAAGTGCACATATCAATAAGTGCAGGGGTGATATAGTTGTGAGTCAATCCAGGGTCGATCAAAACAGAAACAATCTCTTCAACAATATCACCCTCAACTTCAATCATAGTTGAGTTATGACCTTCCTGGTGGTCTTCTAACACTGCACAAATTTTAGAATGATCCATGCTTCCTGACCCATAGTTTCAGCTTCTTGGATGCTAGGGACTTGACCCTCATTCCTATTCTCAAGTGGACAATACCTGCGTAGATGGGGTCCTTCACATCCCAAACATTTGAGAGGTTCCTTTGGCTTTTTCCTCACCACTCTGGTCGGATAAATCACTGCTTGTGATGGCTTCCTTTTCTAGTTCAGGAGGTGAGGAGTTTTGAAACCTTTCTTCTCTTGATTAAACTTCTCATTCTTCTCGTGGAAACTTCTCCTACTCCCTTCTACCTCTGTTAATTGATGCCCAGAGTTTATCTGCCTTTGGAGATCTGCCAAACTCTGTAGCATGGCAGTAATCAACTAGTTTTGCTCTACCAAAGCCTTGACCAACCTTTTATTTTCTTCTTTGCAATCCTGCAACTCTGAACTTAGGCTTCTTATGGTAGCTACAACATTTGGGGAACTATCTTGTTCCCACTTCTCAACAACTTCAGTTCCATGACCTTGGATAATGTAAGCTGGCCTTACACACCCTTCCCCATGTGGACAAATCCAGCTCAAATGGGGTCCTCCACATCTCCATCATTGGAGTGGCTTTATGCTCTCTTGCGGATCTCTTTCCTTTCCCCCCATAGCATCTTTCACGTGTCCATAGGGATCCTGTGCATCATACATGTTGTTAATCTTCTTGGCACTGGCCTTCTTTGACCCTCTTGGTTGGACCAAGATGAACTTTTCAATCTGCACTATGACTTTGCAAAATGTGTTAACAACTGCATTTGTTAGTCAATCTCAGAAATTCAAACAATTACTTACCAGTTGCTTCTTCCAGACATGAACGGTTAGTGTGCCTCTCATCGGGTTGGATAAGTTTAGATCTGCTAATTAGCACTCCTTGTTGATGTAGTTTCCTTTCTGTAACAACGACTGTCTCAGGGGAACGATGGGGTCAAGGGGGCTTTCCCCCTTGTGCGCCCTCGTTTTTTTTTGTAAATATTTTATTTTCATGCAATATGGCGCATAAGATCACTACCATTTTTCCATCTTTCTGATCCCTGTAAATCCCACTGAAAACCTGCTAAAATTCTTTATTTCAGAGCAACTCAACTTTTCCACTCGATCGACAAACTCAATGAAGTTTTCTAATATGTCGGCTCGACTCACATTTTCCCTTCCGACGCGTCGGAAAAACTCATCATTTCTTTCCGATCGAAAAAACTTGTCTTTTCCTTCCGATGTGTCGGCAGAACTCACCGAGTTCATCCGATGTATCAGCAAACTTTCCCTTTTCTTGTTGATCGGAAAGCTCATCAAACTTTTTCAATGTATCGAAAAAACTTAATGAGTTCACCTGACAATATGTATCGGAAACACTTCGTCTTTTCTTTTCGATATGGGATTTTTGACACTTAGACAAATTTTTGAAAATTTTTCTTTCTTTCCTCGGCATCGGCAAAACTCATCTGAGATGCATCGGAAAACTCATCCAAGAAATTCTTCCTTCTTTCCTCGGCATCGAAAAAACTCAACTTTTTCGCCCGATGCACATCGATGAGACTCCCCCTTTTTCGCCCGATACGCATCGGCGAAACTCATTGAGTTCATCCGACATGTATTGAAAAAACTACCAATGTTTTTCCTACATGTCCATACTTAGACAAATTTCCAAAAAAATGTCTGTCCATTTTCTTGTCATCGGCTCAACTCGCCAGGTTCTCCGGATGTGTAACAACAAAAATTACCGAACTCAGGCAACGTATCGGCAAAACTCACCAAGTTTACCCAATTTTCACACTTAGAAATTTTTTGAAATTTCTTCTTCTTCTTCTTCTTGGATCAACCTGCCATTGGTTCAACTCAACCAATTCAGCCGATACTGTATCGGTAGAACTCGGCCAACTGAGCCGATATATGAAAATTTCCAACCCTTAGGAAAATTTTTGAAAAATTTATGTTGGCTTGTGCTCAATAGAGGGTAATCCTGCCTCTGTCACTGTCCATCTTCTTGGCCCATTGAGGCCCAAAGCTTCAACATGGGCTCTGATACCACACTGTCACATCCCCACCCTTCTATAGAGAGAAGACATGACTATGTTGCTAGCAATCCGGGCAAACTGGCCCCATTAACATGATGTAAAATGCATGAAACTTAAAAACATACACAGATGTATAAAACATGCAATCTACAATGAAATCATACACATTCAAACATTCACATACATGTTGTTCGTACTCATAAAACAAGCAACGTTCATCCTATTCAAGCATTTAACATGTTCATGATAATTTACAAACAAAACACAATTGCAGAGTTAAATACAAGAATACTTATCTTGAGAAGGAGCTTCCCCGCAACTAGCTATGTCATTGCAACATTCCACCCAACTATATGCCAGTGTGCTCCATACTCTCTCAGCATCACTGCCACCCCGAAGCTGGGCATGATTTCCACAGGGGATTAAGGGACACATACTTACACACAGCAAGGCCAAACACCAACAGTCAATCCAATAACCACATCCAAACACATTCAGCCCACTAACAGATGGATTCTTGGACTTACTCAGCCAATCCAACATAGGGATGCACTACACAGCAAAATGCAAGTTCTGGGTATGAACCAAAAAGATCTTGGGAGCCAAAATTGACAATGGTGAATGGGGATAACAACCCTATGACCAAAATCCACTTCACATAACATTCTTGGCTCCACGTGGGTAAGAAAACAGCTCAATAGCCACTCAGAAATTCGTGGTGTCTTATCCAATTCGTTGGGAATTACCAAAAACGAATTCCAGCTTGGGAAAATGAAGAAAACGGCTACCCATGTGAGGGAAACCACACACACAGCAGACAAACGTGAATGCCACACAGAGGAAGCTCCCAGTGGCTTCAAAGAGCCTCGACGTGGATGAATGATGGGTGAGAAAAACACCCAAGATCCCCCAATTGTGAAGGAAGAACCCGACAGACCAGAAACATGGAGGAAAATAGCTCTCCAAGCTTCCACTACGTGAGAAAATGGAGAACGACCTACATGAGGAAAAATGCGGTTGCTCCTGTGAGTAAATAATTCGCTCCCCTCTTCCATGTGAAGGATAATGGGTGAGAACTCTCCCCTTTGGAATGTGTGTGGTCAAAGACTGACGGCCCTGCTAGAAATGATGGTTGCCCACACCTCCCAAGCCCCAAGGCAATAACTGCCCAACTAACTCCTTGGAGAATTAAGTGGGTGGTTGAATAAGACAAGAAAAGGTGAATAAGATAAAAAAGGTGGTTGACAGCTAGATGGGTTCTTCTCTTGACACATGGCTTTTTCCCATTGGCTCAAGGTTTGAACATCCCCCCCCCCCCCTTATCCTTAGGAAATCATGCCCCCATCTCTTTAATGTTGTATTGACATAGCTAGTTGTGGGTATTTAAAAAAATTGCATATTTACATGATGTCCAAAATTATAATGTGCTAGTTAGCACAAAATACCATTGACATCGATTTTAGTCGCCGAAACATAAAACTATAAATCAATGGTGGGGATTTTTCCTTTAGCTCCACACCATGATTAATTACAATATTTACATCATATATATTTAATGCAAATGGGGTCAAAACCAGCGTGTTAAAAACTTCTTCATCCCCAAGATTGATATGAGGGCATTTGTCACGTCCTCATCCATCATTTTAACCAAATGAGGGGAATATTCATGAATTCTAGGCTTCTAAATTTTTCCCAATGGAAATATTATGATTTCATAATCATTAAAATGTGTGTGTATATGATAAATAAAAACACAATGGAAATAAGCTATATCCACACACACATCATTGATATACAAGAATAATTATCACAGGCATAAGATAAAATTAGTGCACATTCAAATAAATATACTTCTCTTTAAAGAAATAAGATCTAAAAAATTGGTTGTGTAAGAGCAATTTTCCACCCAACCGTAGGCACTCTGTCCAAATACACTCATTCTGCTAAGCCGTCTCCCCAAGATGGCCTATGAGGCCACCAGGGTGAGGGAAACACCTACAATCTTCTCTTTCTCATCCCACAAACCACTATGTTGTTGATGCTTAAACAAATGCTCATCCAAATCTATATAGGAATCTCACTGAGGCATCATAGACATGGCACTCCTTCGAATTGGCCCACGCAAATTAAGGAAGGCGTTCCCTTTCATTAATCTAGAGTTCCCTGAAGAAATCCAAACCTTATAGTGTTTATCGTTTCTAGTAAGAGTGCAACCTATTGTATGTTGTTGGAGAACCTCATGTAGCATTAATTTGTGGCTTCTCAAGCATTCTATAGTATAAAAACTCAATGGGTGAAAGTTCCTAGCCTTCCCAACCTCTATTATCACCTACAACCATCTCTTTTCCACTCAAATATACAACTCTATTTCCAAATTTGAATTTATGGCTATGCACAATCCAATAATGGAATGAACAACAACAACATCCACTCTATGTAATGTAAAATTATGCATAATGAATAAAAGATGGTAGACTCCAAAGATTTGAAATAATGGTGGTAAAGACAGCTGACATAACTTTTGAACATAGAATAGGAGACTCTTACACCAATCATAGAAGTGTATGCATCCCATGCTTCCATGACTACATGACATGGCTTTCCTCACCAACCTTACACATGCATTTAGTGATTGGATAAGCTAGTAAAAAGGAAGTAATTGGCTCATTTATGGGAAATGGAATAAAATGGATGAGTTCTAAGGTTGTGATTTGGTAAAAGAGGATTTAATATTTGATAGCCCCCCTTTCCTCTTCCCCTCTATTGGAATCATAGCCCCTCTAGTGTTATTTACATAACCATATTGGACCATTTTAATTAAGTTTTCCAACTTAATATTTACATAGCATTTGAATTGGCATGATAATATAACCAAACATTACTTAAAGAAATATTTACATTATACATGCCTATCCATTCACTAGTTAGGCCTTGGCCTTGAGCTCCACACTAGGAAATCATACTAGCATATTTACATCATTTACATGATTGAATTTAATATATTCCAAGTCAAAACTAGGGGTGTTACAATTCCCTCTCACTTGGAATAACAACTTCCTTGGTGTTTTCTCAAAATCAATACAAAAATGGACATGCCTCTCTCATGGAATCCTCCAACTCCCATGTAGCCTCATCAATACCAAAGTGATTCCATTACACCTTTAATTGTATGATGTCTTAGTTTTGTAGTAATGTTACCTTTTTGTCAAGGATGCTTAGTGGATACATTGTTTGTAACTTTCTGTCAGGTTCCACCTAGATCACATCCCAATCAATCACATGTTTAGGATCATGTACATATTTCTTAAGCAAAGAAACACAAAAAACATTATGAGCTCTATTGCTAGTAGGCAATGAAATTCTATATGCAATTGGCCCTATCTTCTAAAGAACTTCAAATGGACCACAATTTCTCGATGATAGCTTGGCACAAGTTTCAAGCTTTAAGGAAATTTTTCTTGAACTGACTCTAAGGTAAACATGATCCCCAACATTGAATTCTCTATGCACTCTATTTTATCTACATAGATTTTCTATGTATATTGGGTTTCCTTTAAATTCTTCCTCATATTTGCAACCTTTTGTTCCATTTCCTTAAGCAATTCTATCCCAACTACAATTTAGTTCACTGGATTATCCAAGTCATTGGTGTCATGCACCTTCAACAATACGAAGCTTCAAATGGAATAGTTTCCATCGATGTTTGTTTACCATTGTTATATGGAGACTCTACCAAGTGTAGAGAATTCCCACTTGGATGGTTTGTCCATCACATACATGTGAAGCATGTCTTCAACCACCTATTTTACTATTTCTATTTCCCCATCTCTTTTTGTAGATTTGGGTACACATTTCAAAGTTAGCACTGCTTACCATCCATATTTTACTATTTCTATTTTACTGGTTGTAAGCAGTGCTAAATTTGAAATGTGTACCCAAATCTAGAGAAATACCTCTCCATAAATTTGAAATGAATTTGGTATCATAGTCAAATACAATTGCTTTGGATAATCCATGTAATTGAATATTTATCTCATGAATATTCTTTCTATCTCATCCTTGTAACTAGATTTAACTAGAATTAAATGTGATTCCTTGAATAATTTATCCACCACAACAAATGATGGAATATGTTGGAATTGTTATTTATACTAAGAGGGAAGGTGAATTAGTGTAAAGTGCAAATTACACAATTTGCACTTAACAAATTATACTTCAAAAAACAATTCTGCCAGAAATAATAAAAGACACAATTGCACAAAGAATCTATAGAGTAACTTTATAGTATATATCTATATATAAAAATTGATTACATAGAATAGGAGAAACCAATATCCAAATGTGAGCACCAACTCACTCAAACACCAATCTAATTGGAACACCAATCCCACATGCAAGCCCCCACTTGTAATGTTTAGGAACCAACCCAAATGGAGACTGTAATATCCTCTTCTTGTTCTTCAACATCGACTGAAAGGTAGCTCCAACTCCATGTTCTTTGTTCTCCCGCACCAACTGGAAGGAAGATGTAACTTCTTATTCTTTCCCCTTTCTACCGCCCTGAATAAGATGAGTTATGACTGAACTACGACTTTATCAATCTGTGATCTGCATCTTCTAAGATCTGTGTCTTCTAAGATATGCATCTTCTAAGTTCGGTGTCTTCTAATATCTACATCTTCTTATATCTATGTCTTATACACTATCAACAATCTACAATCTATGACTTCTATGCAGTTTCTAGGATCTATTATTTCTGTCTTCTACACTATCAACTCTTTGGCAATTTCAATGATCTATGATTGGTGTCTTCGGCCTACACTTTGGTGATCTACATCACTTAGTGTATCTACTCTTCGCACATCTTGGTGTAGGGAATCCATCTAATTTGCGTATTGTCTATTGTTCTTCTTCATTGCTTTTGTGCATCTGGATCTCAGTGGTATGAACTTCTTCTAGATCAACGAGCCATCGATGCCCCAGAAAATAGAAGCTTTCCAAATCAAAATATCATATCTCCTTCGTCTTCAATCATACCTTAATGTCTCCACCTTTTGCGTATTTATACTATTCTTGTTCAATAAGTGCACCCACACGTTGGGATTAGTTCTTGGTCAAGCTAACCACCTATTCTTCATAGGTGTGCATCTTTTGATAATTTAGTCTCGCGGGGCTTTGTGCACTCAGGCCCATTGACTTGGTGGTATTTGTACTAATGAGTCTCGTGTCTTGGTGGGGTAAGCACACTTCGGATACTTGCATGCACGTTCTATGTACTTCTTCAAACTGGCACCAAGTCTTCATTATCCATTTTTTCTATTTGCTCCATGCTTGACATCCATATTTTTTGTTTGACATCAATCACAATACCAAGGCTCAACAGTATCCCCCATTGGAATTGATGTCGACACTGATACACACTGAGCTCCCCCTGAGTGTGAGATATTCTTGGTTTGTGCATAACTTGCTCCCCCTATTTTCATGCCATTTAGATTTTCTACCTTTTCTACAAGCCCTGCTCTCTTACTTCTTAGGCTTTCTCCCCCTTTGACATCAATAGCAAAGGGAATATATTTTCCTAAGTATTAAACTCCCCCTAGCTTCATGCTTCTTGATTCATCTTCATGTCACTTCTATTGCACTAGATATTATCTAATGTTGCATATGATTACTTTTGCATCACTTGCCAACTTCAAATCAATTATTTTTGCCACATATTGACAACCTTGTCATAAATGCGGTTTTGCACATCTTGTCACATCCTTTAAAGGAATATCTCCCTTGATGTGTATCATTAAATTTTCACCAATCACGGATATCTCCATTCGTCACCCTATTTTGTAATAAATTTATCATATGAATTTGATTTGACATGTTTGGTGTAACCGGTGAGGCGGTTGTGTTGCAAAAGTACAGCACTCATGTGGTTATGTTGAGGAACCATAGGAGTTACAACACTTCGTTGTATCACAAAACCAAAGGAATTAAACACTTCATGATCCACTTGTTATGAGATTTAGCTAGAGTAATAGCATGGTACTTGGGTAGGTGTAGCAACAATATAAACAAGAACCTGTTGCATATTAACTTGGAACAATTTCCTGTGATCCAATTAGACAAGTAAAGTACAAGTAGGAAAATATTCTACTAATCACAACATAATTCAACAAAATATCATGAGATGAAGGAAAAATAATACCTTGTCCAATATATATATTGAAAGTAATGAGATGTTTTAAAAGTAGATAAGATATTGTGAAAAAGGTTGGATAATGAAGGGAAAGTATGAAATAAAGATGAAAATTATGCATCCCAACAACGACAAGTGTTTCATTATGTTGCATCTCAAATCATGATACTACTAGGTGCGAGTGAAGGAAGGAGACACCTAAAAGACCGCCTTTAAGAATAGGCAAGGTCTATATGAATGGTTAGTAATGCATTTTGGTTTTTGTAATGCATCAGCTATATTTATGCGTTTGATGAATGATGCATTATGTTCTTTCTTAGATTTAGTTGTAATAGTGTATTTAGATGAGGTATTGGTTTCTAGTGCTAGCTAGGAAGAGCATATCTCACATCTCAAGCAGGTGTTGAAGACCTTGAAGAAACATCAATGGCTAGAAAACATTAATAAACATGCATTTGCTTAGGAGTCCTTCATATATTTGGGGTATGTGATATTCATATATTAGTTTGGTATGGTTTGGACCTCAAATATTTTCTATGGGGACTCATTTACTAAGATGTGGTGGTTACACAATCTTGGTACATGGCCATGGCCCGAGAAAACCCATCTAATAAAATGTGCAAGGAGTGATTTTGGAGTTGGAAATGAGGTCAAACTGGAGATTCTAGATGTTGAAGTACCTGAAAGATTCTCAAACCATGATGGCAATTAGGAACTCTATAAAAAGGGAAAGTGTCGAAGGATAAAAATATTATGAGAACTAGCTTGAAACTTATAATCATTACCATTTTATTGTTCACTTAGTGCAGGATTTGTGGCATTATTAACCTGGTTGTCACCCTAAGGAATTTCATTCATTTTGAGGCTATATTTTTGCTAGAAAACCTCATAGCATTTATTCCCTATCTCCTAACATTTAGACCTTGTCTACCAATAAACCATACCTCTAACCAAAGATGATTTAGTCTCTCTCATACATCATCAAGCAAATCTTCATTTATGTAAGTTATAATGATATTTGAATCAAGGTTGAACTTAAAAAGAGAACATTTTTTAGATCTCAAGGGATTGAAAGAGGTATATGGTCATATTCCTTGCTATAGATTTTTTTTTTTTTTCAGAATGAAAAGGAGTTTAACTTTTATATTAGAAAGTTGAAACCAATCCTTACATAATAACTTATACAGATCAGCTTCTTGTACAAAATATGTAATCTATGAAACTTTTGAATAACAGAAACTTAATAACAGCCACTACAGAATATCACCTATGATCATAATCATGCACATAATTGCAACGGGGAAATAGACTATAAATTTTCATAACTAAAATGCATCAATCCCAAGCCCACGGGGATAACTAAGTATGCAACCCTTAATCGAAAGGCATAGAATCCCTCGATGTAATAGTGGAATCATGCCAGACCTCATAGTAGATGCTCATATCAATCTCACCAATCCCAAGTTTAGATAACTAGTATGCATCTATATTAATCTCACAGTAAATATGATTAAACGTGATACTTAAGAAAGAAGAAATCAACAAGCGAACCTTAGTCTTCTAATGTTCTAAAAGAAGTGAATGGAAGTTAGTATCACCATTATTCCAGCCGATAATGATCTGCGAGTCACCAAAAATGAAGATATTCTCCACCTTGAATGCCTTGGAGACAAAAAGAAGTGCCCAAAGGGCCAAAAGCTCAGCCCTAGAATTTGTCCCACTTACAGCCTTCATCCATCCCTTAATAACCACCTTAGCACCAATATTAAGTACAAAAACCGCACCACAAGTGACATTCTATGCAACACCATCAAAAAAACCAATTGGGCAATCCATCGGATATGAAGGCTTTTGTATAATACGAGACTTCTTTGTAGAAATGGGTTTGAGCCAAGTCGAATAGTCACCAACTATTTTAGAAAACAATTATCATCATCGAACAAAATTTTGTTGCGAACCTTCCAGCATTCCCAAAGCACAAACAAGGGGAGGTAATTGAGATGTTTCAAATTAAAATACCAGTGGCTAAGGTTATCACCCAGCAACTCCCTATCCCAAATGATCCCAATATGATAGTGCCTATCTAACTCCACAATGATGAACCTGAAGAAAGAACAATTGCCAAATAGATGGTTCACACTTTCAGCTTCCACCCTACATAAAATGCATCTATTTGGACCAATAAAACCTTTTTGTTGTAGTAAGTACCAGGTAATTACTCGATAATTCAAATAGAGCCACACAAAAAGTTTAATTTTTAGTGGACAGGGAGCTTTCCAAATCCATGAGATCTGCCATTTCACTAAGAGCATTGAGTTGGACTTGATAATCAAATCATAGGCCAGTTTAGCAGTCATGGCCCCACACTCCTTATTTCTCCCCCACACCAACTGATCAGGACATACCGATAGATTAATTCTAGCATGAATCAAGCCCTCTATATAACGATACCATTCCTCCCCAAGTCCACTAGATAGTTGGAGGTCCTGAGCTGAGACCCAGCAACACTATCCATTTGAATCCACTCGCCAAATCTATTGCAAGACAACCAAATTTTTATGATGTAAAAATCAGAGAAGGTTACTGGACAGTCTAAAGTCCCCTTCCAACCCTATAATAGGATCCATCCCAATGTTTTCTAGGATACCTCTTCTCACCGGCCAAGATAAATCTTGGTTGATCATAGGAAAGGTAGCAAGGAAACTTGACCAAATAAAAGAAGAACGAACCCAATTATTTAAGCCATTTCTGAACCACAAATTCGGATTCTACCTTTTCAAGTATTTATCTCTAATGAATTTTCCCCAAAGTCAATTATTGAACAGTCCACGCCATAAGCTAGTAGCACATAGGAAAATATTAAAAGTAGCAAGACATTTGATCCCCTAGCCTCCATAAGCTAGCGGCTTAGAGAGAATCTCCCAAGAACATATGTGAAACTTACCACCAATAGTATTACCAGCCCATAATAAATGAAAAAGATATTTCCTGATGGCCGAAAGGATAGAACTCGGAACAAGAAAAAGGGAGAACCAAAAGACAGGTATAGCATGTAAAATAGATTTAATCAATATGAGTCTACCTCCCATTGAGAGATATGTTCTCGACCAACTTTTGATTTCCCACGCGATCTTCTTAAGGAGCAACCCCCTATGCTTCAAATTATAGCCAATCAGCTTGAGGATGAATCCTAGATATTTCAAACCTGACAAATAATCCGCCATATGGTAATCCAAGACAACCTTAACCGCTTCACACTTAGATTTATCCACACTGGCGAAAATAAAACAGGATTTTTCCAAGACAACTTCAAGCCCATATGCATCACAAAAGAGAGTAATAAGAGAATGCAAAGCTCACCATTCTTCCACTGAACCTTTCCCAAAAAGAAGAACATCATCCACAAAGATAAGATGGGTAAGGTTCACAATACCAACAAAACTGACCTCGTCAATAACCTTGGAAGCCTTAGCATTCCTCAGAAGATGGCTAAGCCCTTCAATGACCAAAATGAAAAGGTAAGGTGAAAAGGGACACCCTTGAAGAATACCTCTGCTACTAGAGAAAAAGGGGGAAGGCGATCCATTAATCAAGATCCCATATCGACTAGATGCAACACACCTCATGATCCAAGAAAAAATATTATAGGATAACCCTATCTGAATAAGAATAAGCCTGAGAAAAGACCAATCCATACGATCATAGGCTTTAACGAGATCTAACTTAAGAATGAATCCCTTCTTCTTTGACAACTTTAATGAGTGGAGGCATTCTTGTGCCAGTTAGGTAAAAATACAAATTGATTCTCAGAAATAAACTTGTCTAAATAAGGCTTCTATCGGATAGCAATAGTTTTCATGATAATCTTATACAACATATTACAAAGTGAAATCAGGTGATAATCATTAAACGTTACCGACTTATCCTTTTTCGGTATCAGGGTAATGTAAGTTGAATTCAAATCACCAGGAACCAAGGATGTTCGGTGAGTTTCATCAATCGCTTCAGTAATATCATGACCCAACAGATTGAAAAAGTGCAAATAGAACTCGATAGTCCACCCATTGGGACCATGGATTTTATCCTTAGAAAATATGCTTAAATTATGCTTAACCTCATCCATTGTTATACTACCACCAATCTTGGCATAGTCTTTGTCCTCAAAGAAACGAGGAAACAACTTAACAACATTTAGTTGACTTAGCAAATCAGGATTGGAAGGTTTGGAGTAAATACGTACAAAATGTTCAGAGGCCAATCATTTTATCCTTCCATCCCCATAAATCATCTCCCCTTGGGAATTCTTCATATCCCACACCGCATTGTTCAATTTACGAGTTGACGTAGACCGATAGAAAAAATTAGTATTATTGTCACCCATAGCGATCCTGACTCTTCTGTCTCAAAGACTCCTCCTTATTACACAACAAATTTTGGCTCTAGTTTTCCAATTCAATAAGGCGATTCTTTCTTTCCTCGGAGAAGAAGGATTCATCAGTTCCCACCAAAGGAAGTTTAAATTTAGCTTTAATCCTACAAATATCCTCCTTATTATGTTTCTTTCTATCTCTTTCCCATTCATGGACTTCCACTTTTAGAAAATGCAAGTTAGAAACCAGATTCTGTATCCAAGAACCCCCATATTCATGTCCGAAGTTAACCCAAAAATCACGCACCAATGAAAAGAAACCAGAGTCCTCCAATGAAACAGGACTAAATTTAAACTTGGTAATGAATCTGGTCGTAATCAAATTCCAACTCGATACAAATAGATTTATGGTCAACGAACCCCGTAGCATGGGCCCAAGATCAGAATCCGGTAATGTTCTTGTTCAAGGCCTCTGCCATCAGGAACCTATCGATGTGTTTAGCAACACCACCAGACCCACGCTGCCCATTAGACCAAGTTGGGACCAACGCAGAGGGATGGACATGAAGTAGGTTCACCGAATCAAATAGGTTGAGAAAGTAATCTGAAATGGGATCAATTAAATTACCTTTACCCCACACTTCTCCCAGAAGAAAAGTGTAGTTAAGGTCCCCTACCAAGATCAAAGTAGAATCAACCAATAACACAGCTTGAACAACCGCATCCCAAAAGACCCGACGGTTATGATATGGGGCATACACATTAATCAAATAAACAGTGTGCTTGAAACTCATAACTTTCGTTCCACCATAATACCAGCACATGTGACATGCGCCTTAAAACACACCACAAATGGGTCCCAAGCAACTAGAGTGCCACCCAAAAAACCCGAGGCATCCAAAGCACAAACATGGCAAGTTAGTTTGAGCTTGAGAAAAGAAATACATGCATCTGATGCAAAGATCATAGTTTCTTGCAGTAATAAAACCTTTGGGTTCAACACCCCCAACAATTGTTTCAAGGAAGCTCGCTTAGGGCCGCTACCAAAGCCCCGGATGTTAAAAGAAACTATGTTCATGAGGTAACCATTCCAGGGGTTGTAGCATCTCTAAGAGCTTGACCATCATGATCCCTAACCTCCTTCGAAAGGCAAGGTAAACCTAAATAAAAAAGGGAATAAACCCTAGGGTTTTTTCATCGACCATTCAAATATTCAGGCTTCCCCAAATCCCCAACCAGCTTTGGCTTTCTTGTTTTTTGACCCTTATGTAGAGTAACATTAGGGTTATGAATGGTTGAAAAAGGAAGCACATACGAGTGGTCCTTAGATAAGGAAAAGTTGTCCAATTGAAACATTACACCAGAGGGGGAGAACAAAGAATCCTGCAAAGGGGAAGAGGAGATATTGACCTTCAACAAGGTGGAACTCGGGGAAGGAAACGAAGGAAAATCCTCAGGAAGAAAGGACGGCCCTAGGGGATTCTCCATAACTCTAGCAGACTCGGGTAACACAAAGGAGGTAACAGAGATAGTTTCCAACAATGGTGGCAAAGAGATATCAAGCATAGAGGAAACACTCCCCTTATTCGAGTCGTAAAGGGCCAAAGCCTCCCCAAGCCCCGAATCAGTCAAAGGAAAATATGGAGAAGATATCGAAGCACACAAGTCAGCAACCGACATAAATTTTAGAATAGTAGGCAGTGAATCAATAAACTTACCTACGAAAGTCTTCGTCGAATCATGGTCCGATGGAAGAGGAATGGTGACTTCTGATACAACGTCCTCAACCCCACTAAGCTCGGACCCCTGCGATACAGTGGACAAAACCTGTTTGAACCCTAAAGTGCAATGATATTTCTAGTGTCCAGTCCTTTTGCATTTGAAACAATGGAAAGGGGCTCTCTAGTAGTCCAATTGTTGTACGAAGGAGCCTCCCTCCCATACAACATCAATCTCAACCTAGAGACCCCAATCAACATCCATATCAACTAGGACCTGTGGTGCCATCCGCTCAGCCCCCATCAGAGAGGATGCTTCCATCATTATGAAAGAGCCCACTAAATTCGCAATGTTCATGAAACCCTTAACATTCCAACAGAAAAGTGGGAGATGTGGCAGGATAACCCACAGGTGTCGACGAGGGAGGGAATATTTTCCACGGGTCGAAGTCAAGTTACGAGCGTGCCATAACTAAATACCCCTTCCAGATAACCCAGTAATGTTGTTCAATAGCCTTACGGTCCTCCATAGAAAAGAAGTGGAAAACCACCCAGCCATTCACCGAAGTCATAACACATGGAATATTTGAGATAAATGGTTTCCACTTAACCCTAATAAAGGCAATGATATATGCCTGCAATAAAGGAAGGAACTCAAATTTTTTGACCATGGCTCTCTCGGAAAGGTTTGAAACCATATCACAAGTGACATCCTACTCCAGTACACAGAGGGGCCTCCCCTTTTTCACCTTCTCGAAACAGAGACTAGCTTTAGCTTTCTGGAAACCCATTGAATTAGCAGCACCCCCAATGGGTTTCATTGTACCAGGATTAGGAGTCAAACCAACATCACACCCCTCAGTACCTCCCTTAGAAAATTCAATAGACTTCCCTACCGTAGTCTGACAGGGAGGATTGAGTCCTGTAACAACCTCTTCCACTAAAGAAGGAGTAGGAACCTTCATATCCACCCAGAGGTGACCTTCTAATCGACAACCATACCCCAGCTCAGAATCCGACAGGATGAGCACTGACATCCCGACCCCCCAAACCTTAATGCACCCCAAAAAATGAAAAGACAAAATACCGACAGAAAACCCCAGAAAATCCAAAGAAAATGATAAATAACAATGCTAGAGGAGACAAACAGAACAAATTTCCACTTGTTTAACCTGATTGGTGCTAAGCTGGGTGTTATCTCCCAAAATAAATTTATTTTCAATAAGTTCAGTCATACAATTTATTTTTGATAGGATGAAGATTTCAAGTCATATTATGAAAGATATTAGGATGACTAACAATTTTGGGGTATCTGATGTTCTGTTATTTGATAAATTTGAAATTTTTAGCTTTCGGTGGCTTAGGCAATCTTTTCAATAGCTCATTAGCCACCGAAAAGCCTATCTTTTGGCAGCTAATAGTTTAACGCGGGACCATGATAATCCATCGAAATATTTCTCATCACGTTCTTATTAAAATTCTGGGAAAGGACTTTCGGTGGCTTAGGCGAGTTTTCCAACAGCTCATTAGCCACCGAAAAAATTTGGTTTCAGCAGCTTAGCGAGTGTTTGCAGGAGGACATTAACCACCGAAAGCAAATGAGATTAACATTTTTGGAAAGGGAAACTTTCGGTGGCTTGGGTGAACTTTCAAATAGTTCATTAGCCACTGAAAGCCCTGCCTTTCGGCAGCTAAACAATGAGATCCAGAAAGACAGTAAATCACTGAAAGCTCGTTACGCATGTTCTTTTGGAAAGAAAGTTTCGGTGGCTTGGGTGAACGTGGCAGCGGTTCATTAGCCACTGAAATCTTAGGTTTTGGCATCTAGCAAACAAAACCCTAAATACTCTTAACCACCGAAAGGGACAAAAAGCGAAAATGGTTGTCTGCCCATCAAAATCAAATTCATCAGCATGAGGCGTGTCATAATTTAGCATGATTAACCACCTAAAAGGCACAGGGAGGAGGAACTGCTCAAAAAACTCAAAACACAGGTTTTCGTGGCTAAGCGTGGTTTCAAAACGGTCTCTAAGCCACTGAAAGTAGACTTTCGACAGCTAAGACTGAAATTTCAGGGCTCTCTAAGCCACGGAAATTGGCGTTTTACTGTGAAAAGGCATCATTTTAAAACGGTGATTCTGAGCGACTGGAGAATCATTTTGCAAAACGCTCAAAGATTTTTTTCCTAACATGTCATAGAACAATAACCTCTCTCAGTTTTCCTACAGGTATTTCATATTGGGAGAATTGAATACATCTCTAAGCCCTAATTTTTGGATCTCAGAATTTCCCTATTTTACACGTGTTTTTGAAATACAGATATTTGGAAAATGGAAACGAATTTGGAGAACCAAGTATCACAAACTTGGAGAACCAAATGCATCTCTGAGCCCCAGTTTTCAGCAGTTTGGCCACATTTTTAGGGAAAAAGTTGACCTAACAGGTCAGGTTACAGCAGAAAAATGAAGAGTTTACTTTACCAACACCTGGGAAAAAGCAAGATGAAGTGTAAAAGCTGGAAGTTGCTGAAGTGCACCATCAAAGGAGGTTTGTTCTAGTTTTGGGGATACATCAAAGAGGAAAGGGTCACAAAACCGTACCTATTTTAACCAACAGTGGTTCATCCATCAGAAGACCAGTTACAGCTTTCCTCCAACACTCACTACAGTCATCAAAAGGTTCAAAGAGTGAACAAGTGTTAGAGTTAGATAAACTAGTAGTTAAATTAGGGTTTCTGACCTAATTTTGCAAAAACATTTTATTTTATCTATTTTTAGTAAAACAGATCCATTTTTTAAGGATCTGAATATTTTTGTAAAGCCTATAAAGCCTAAGACTTATGTTATAGAAAAGGTTTGACTTTGGGGACCTGTAGACCATTATTATTGTCAAGCTTCTCATATTGCTCATGACCTAATATAAGCTCTTTTGCTATCATATGTTCAGCTTCCATTTCTTGTCTATTATGTGCTTATGCTTGAATGTGTTATTCAGGTTTATTCAGGTTAATTGATGTCTGGTAGTTGTCATCCTATTGGCATATTGATGATTTGAATTATAAGTACTTTCCTTGTTATGATTAGCCATTTATATATATCTGTTTTGTGTATGAATCTCCCAGCATGATAAGTTCTCCATCTCTGCACCATATTATCAAACCTCTGAATAGTGGTAGTTAGAAGCCTTATCCCTGAATGAGTTTCATGCATGTCTTGAGAGTGTGAGGTCCTGTAGGTCACCTGACTTGATCCACTTAGAAAACCATAAAAACATTTAAGTTACCAGGAATCCTCAAGCTGCAACCTAGAGGAGTTTCCTGGAGTGATAATACTAGGCAATAAGCCTAGCTGGACTCCATGGATTCAAAAATCTGGATAGAGTTAAAACCCAGCAAAATATTGAAGCAAGTGTTAACAAACCTAAAAAAAAAAATTGGTGAACAAACAAATAGGAGCGATCATACTCAGTCTCAAACCAGAAAGCATCCCCCGGCAAATACACGTCCACCAACAGGCCATTCCAAACCAGGTCGGATGATTGGGGTTGCGCACCAGTAGATAGGGTTCCTCATGGTTGGAGGAGATCATACAATAATTTATGTCGTAGATGTTGAAACGTCACAGCATATCGTCATACTTCACATGTATAGGTGGAAATTCTATAGTTTGCCACTTTGTCAATATCTCTCTCTATGTGGGTTTTAAGTGATAGATCATTTTAATGCATATTTTCTTTCATGTAATACTATTTTATTTTCACTTGGGGAATTTGCTTAGCATTAGATATTATTATTTACCTTAAATTTCCATAACAAAGCAACATTGTGGCAAGTGTTCTACTTTGTTGGGGAAGTTGAATATTTTTATGGTAAATATTTATCCTTTCAAGTTTCTTATTTTGACTCTTCGAGGTACCATATTGTTTAGTTTTCAAAACTAATATTAGCATTTAACCTATCTCAAAGTTGTTTTCCAATTGGTTGCATAAGCATTTGTAAATGTTTGTAATGTGTTGGATTGAACAAAGATTATATTTGTAATTTATCTCTTGGCTTGTTACTTTTCTTATAATATTTTTTTTCAAGTTTGTTTAGTTTATTAACTCATATTTATTATTTGTGTTTGTCTTTTCATTTGCAAGGAGCAAGGTTGTCTTTATGACAAGAAGGGAAAATGGGAGGAATGGATGCATCAATCCCTTTGCCCATGTAGCTACCAACTTATACTTACAACTTATGATTCATTGTTTTGTTTTGCCTCAAAAACAAAATTGTGTGTGTAGACCGTATAGTTCTAGTGTTAGAACTAGGGCTCTAATACCATGTGTAAAGGTCATGTTTTGCTCTTATTTTAAAAATGAAGATGAAGACTGTTTCGCTTTGACTATTTTTGTTTTTCTCCTTTAGCATTTTTGGTTCCTTAACTTTAACGTCTAGAAGAAGTATACTAAATTCCTTCCAGTATTCTATGCTTGAATTTTTTTCTTTTACAATTCTATTTCACAGTTATATACAGGGAATCATCATATAGTGTAATCTACAATTTAAATTGCATCTCCAAATAAATTCTAAGGTAAAACTCAAATTATTTTTTTCCCATGTGCCCAAAACTCCCATAACAATAGCATAGCCCATGTGCCCAAAACTCCCATAACAATAGCATAGCCTCTCTTTTATTTCTTCCAAAGTTTTCCCAACTTCAAATCCCCCCTCCCAACAACCAAGGGTTTCCTTTCTTAAGTCATTCCCCAACTCCCCAAGTCTCCATTGTTGACTCCACCTTACACACCTCCAATACTCATTCAATTCCCTTATCCAAACCTTGGAACACCCGTCAAAGATAATTTATAACAAATTAATAATCCTAACTTAATCCACCAACTCAAATGGAGAAGAAATATTGCTAATGAAAATAATAATCAAATATTGAACTTAAATGTCTCATCTATACTTTATTTATTATTCTGAATCCATTAAACAATATTATCATAAATGACATTAATTTCATAACTTTAATTATTATCCACATAATCAATTAGTCCATGTAAACATAGCATCATATATATATATAAACAAATATACTGATGCATATGTGTGAGGTGTGAACATGCAGCTAGCATGCATATACCTTATACATATGCTAATAATATGAATCATACAATGTACATCACTCTATTCAAGGGTACATCAAAATCATGTTCAACATAGAAATTACAGATAGTAGTACCATAGTTCGTTGCCATGGTTAGGTAGGTATATTATTAGTTATGACAAGTAGGATGCATTGTATTGACATGTTATGAGAAAACCCTATTTTAAATTTGTGTTTTAATTGTGGTTTGCGTAAATTTGTGTTTTAATTGTGGTTTGCAAAAAAAATTAGCAATATGTAAAGCAATACACTTGTCATTTTGACAACATTGGAAATAGTATTAGAAGGTAGTACAAACAATACACTTGTCATTGTGACAACATTGGAAATAGTTATTAGAAGCTAGTACAAATAGGAATAAGAGCAATTTTTTTTTTTAATTAAAAAAGAACAAGTACGTAGACATATGCTTTACATGTGTTCATCATGTTGGACGGTTCAATCATATTTTAATATAAATAAATTATTTTGTTTAAAAGATTTTTTTTTAAAGTCAAATTTAAAAATAAAATAAAAAACAACTCCTTAAATCAAAGGTTAAGATAAATTTAAACTAGCAATTTCCTCAAGGAAGGTGCAATAATACGTCGTTAAGGTAGTTGTTAGCGGGGAAGCGAGGAAAAAAAGTGTAACATTGAAGTGAGCCAAAAAAAATGGAGCACTTCAATGTATTGAAAAATCAGAAAATTAAATGCCATTGCATGGGAGAAATATATCTGATGAAGAAAAGAAGCCAATGTGTAGTCATAATCTGGAATTAATTGCTGTCCATGTGGTTCCAAAGTTCATAATTGTGCTAGCATAGGTTGTCAAAGCATCTTGGAAAACAAACATTTGACAACGGTTTATATAGTTCTAACTTCTCACATTAACAAAACTCATGTTCAAGGAGTAGACATGATAGCACTGTATGGTTTGGCCAAAATGGAACAAATTTGAAGACATTTCCTGCAATTCACAAATGCAAAAAAGAACATCAAGAAGAGTAAAAGCAAAGATTTCAGTATATATATACATTTGATAATTCAAGGTAATAACATAGTAT
Source organism: Pseudotsuga menziesii (assembly GCA_001517045.1). NCBI lineage: Eukaryota > Viridiplantae > Streptophyta > Pinopsida > Pinales > Pinaceae > Pseudotsuga > Pseudotsuga menziesii. The sequence continues at coordinate 672,213 of LPNX010812302.1, forward strand.
TAGTGAACACTCTTGACAGTGTATGATAAGTAGCCAAACTAACGACTATCAATCCATCATACATCAATTGACACAATTGAAGACAATATCAGTACCTATGATATTGTTTTAGATGATACAATGAGCTTCCATCCACGATTCATTATCATCCAATCTATTAATAGATGATTGAAACAATTGAAAACAAAGTATTTATCAATAATTACATCTCTAGCCAAAACCTGTAGATTCTGGAATCTTCTGCAATGGAGCCTGGAGGAACTGTTGAGTCTCCGAAAGATTTGGCAGTTAAATTTGGTGCCCATGAGGCAACAGATTCTGGCCTTATTAATGGAAAACTGGCATTACAGATTGCAAGCCTAGCAAACTCTTTTCCACAGAGCTTTAAATTGTTTCCATACCTGAATCCTTCTTGCATTTTTTTAAAACCTAAAAAATACAAGAGAAACCACACTATATTAACCCATTTTTGTCATAAAAATATACTAGAAACAATTCTTACACTCAAACATACAAATTGAGGTTCTGGTTATCCATCAACTATTTGCATTTATGTGGACAAATGTGTAGCCATGGATTGAATCTAGATGGTGCATCAGGTATATTAAAATGTACACTAACAGTCCCAACTCAGGTGAATCTAATATGCACCTTGCACTAGAAGGAAACCTTGCATTCATAGGTTCAAACTGAGGGTGCAGTGATCCATCAAATTTTTGTGTTTGTATGTTCCACTTCCTATATGTGTGACAGTGCATTGAATCTGGTGCATTGGATACATTGAATAGGGACATTAGCAGTGTAAATTTAGGTGACTCTAATATGAACCTTTCACTGGAAGCAAACCTTACATCCACAGATTCAAACTGAGGGTGTGGTCATCCATCAATTTTCCATGCTTGTATGTGCCTAAATGTGTAATATATGCGTATATACCTAGCAAACCATCTAAATGTGATATGCACCATACCCAATGGACATGTTCAAATTGAGGGTGTGATGATCCATCAACTCATGTTTATGCATGACTATATGTAACGGTGCCTTAAATCTAAACAGTGCATTGGTTGTATTGAGTATGGACACCAGCAAAGATCCATTGAAACTTGGATGAATTTTCTGTGATATGCACGGCATGAAAGACATGCTTCTCCAAAGTGCAGCAAAATGACTATGGTTAGTTTGACTTAAACCTGCAGAATTAAGACTAATGCTATGAGTTATCATAAAATAACAAACTTATCAGTTATCTTACTCCATATTCACAAATGTCGGTAAGTCATGGGTTTCAAATAAGTGAACATGCAATATAAAATGGCATGAGAATCAAAGTAACTAATGACTCCACTTAGCCCATTCCTCAAAGAAATATATTTTATCCAAGGCTACTTTTCCAGAAGTAGAGAAAACAAAGAGTATAATTATAATTATCGGAGAGGAAAATTTTGAGAAATGATATTATTTTCCCTTGTCTTTAGAAAGTTGGGAATAGAATCCCTTTACCTAGGAAATCCTTTCTCATCTAGATTCTTTATTGAGGAGCCTAGGTTCCCCTTTGATTACCAATAAATCTACGAATCGTATCTCACCAAGTTATTCAAGCCACTGTATCAACTCAACTATTCTATAATCATATTTATGGTAATAAATTGTCGATGCATTTCAGTGTTAGTTTTTGACAATGTGATGCCTATAATGAAAATTTAGTGTTGAATGATAGACCATCATATGAATCTCAACTTTTTCCATATGAGAATTATTGTTTCAGTTGGAGAGGTTTGACAAGTATTTGATATTTCTAAGAGTTACTTCAAACAGGGAAGTCCAAAAAGAGCTTGGTTCAAGGATGAAGTTACTTGTAATGCCTTTAAAAACAATGGCATAAATGGGAAGATATATAGTGCTTTTGTAAGAAAACCAAAAAAACTTAATGCCCACTTAAATCCTATTCAAGACCAAATACCATCTACCAAGCTCTAAATAATGGGCATGCCATGTGGCTTGAAGTGAGGTAGCACCTATCGTGGGAATCTTTCTTTGAGTTTATTTTAAAGAACATCTAGGTATTGGTCTGCCCTAAACTCCTCTTAAAATTTTCCATTAATTAAATTGTGGAAAGTGTCAAGTCTTTAATGACTTAATGCTAGTGATAAAATGGGTTAAGTATGCTTTCAAACTTCAAAAACTAATTGTGTCCCTTCTTCTAGACCAAATCAAATAAGTTGTCAAGGTTTTTTAAGTAATCTCTTTTGTTTAAGTTTATAGGGAACACAACTCAAATCCAATGAGTTGTCAACCATTGTTGTTCAGGGTCACCTTGGTCTTTATTTTGACTTTCATGTCTTCAAGGAAACATCTCAATTAGAAAAACCTAGGATTGCTCTAATATTATGAATTAATTAATTTGCAGTGTTGCTAATTTTAAAGTTTAAACCAACCCCTTCTTGTTGTTGTTGCAAAGGTAGACATTTATCCTTCTTAGCATTAATCTTGTAATAGTTATCGGTGGGGTGGACATAGCTCTTTTGATATATGCAATACTTCTTCCCATTACGTTCGAAAGATGGCTTCTTTGAACCTTTGTTCTATCCATCGTTTCCTTTGTTACTATTAGACTCCTAAGAAGATGAAATTTACTTTCACATGAAACTCTCCTTTTGTGATTGTTGTGAGACTATTGTATCTTCTTAGAAGGTACTTTATGCAACTTGGACACTCCCTTTAATTCCATTTGGAATGCACGATAAAAGTGACATTGAGTAACTCATGCTTGCCTCACAGATGTTTGAAAAACACATCAATGAAATTAATACAGAGGATTTCATCATTATTCTCCACTTCAAGTTTGATGGATATCCTGTTTAAAGTTTAGATATTTGACCAGTAATTTTCCAAAGATGCAATTAGCGGGACAACAACTCCCATCTCTGGCAAAGAAGATAGAAATTCTTCCACATTGCAAACATGATTTTTCCAACACATGATGGTTGATTGGAAGCTAATATGTATCTGTATTTATCTCTTTAACAAGTCACAAATTTGTAAAACTGGAGTTAGACAAAAAGGAATTTTCAACTTCTAAAAATTAATTATACATTGTAGTTAATTGGAAGTGATTCTCTCAAGAAGGGATTTACCATTTAGTTTTTTTTTTCTCTTGAGCTTCTGGGAGACAATGAATACATAATTTCAAAGATAAAATCTTGTGGGATCTCAAACCTCTTTTCGAAATGATATTTTTCCCATGCAATTCTTCATTTTCTATGTCCAATTTTTAAGATGTCCAACTTATAAGGAAATGATTCTAGTTGTTCATAGTATGAAATGTTGAAAACTTGAAGCCTACAAATATGACATATATTTTCTGCCAAATTCCAGATGGGGAGATGACTTGATGTAAGAAACTCAACTATTCTACGTTGCCCAAGATAGGTTGGTATTGAATACAGTCACATGTTTAACAGATTGAAAACATTTAGAGAGATCAAGTTGACCACAAATCCTAATGGAACCAGTTGCATTGGATTACAACATATCATCAGACTTACAGGTTTTAGGCGTGTGAAATCAATGGGTATCTAGATAGTCAATAGAATTAGATACAAGTGATCATATCCTTTTCTTGCTATCCTCATCTTGAATATGTAGCAATATTTTGAGATTTTGTCCAGCCACGATCACAAAATTATGTTCTTTCTCGCCAATATATGCCATATCATGACTAGCTTCGTGAAATCTTATACAGTACTTTGTCCCTACTTGCTTGATCTTGTTTTTTACATTCTGAGACAAACAACTGTCTTCAAGAAGCCAATAGAAAAAAGGCATGTTGTTGATAAGTTTTCTCTCTTGTTGGGAGAGTTAAAACCACTTGATCCCAAACCCCACAATATTTGAATTTATCTACATTAGTAAATTCTCATTACAGATTTTTAAAGTATATAACAACAAATAGAAAGTAAGTAATTATAGTAATTTTAAGCCTTATTTATGTTCATTTCCAAATTAAAACAACCTACAATTAAGTCTCAGTACATCCCATATGCCCATTACAAAATATAGGCACTTGTACCACCTTTAAGCCACCATAATTATCTGTACAAAGCTCTTTATTTTTCTTTTGCAAATCAGATCTAGAAATTATAGCCATTATCATCCTCCAGATCTTCCCCACAAAATGTAGTGACATCTCGTCTCTTGCATCTAAAACTAGACTAAAAAAAATACTGCTATATAAATATGCACTTTCCAGCTTCAGAAAACAAATAAGAACAGATTTATATAAATTCAGAACCTCTTTTGATTTCTGTAGATAGATATGGAAATTACAATTTGTATTCTTATTTCAAAACTACCTTTGAAACTGGGTAAATTAGTATTTTTTTTGCATTTAGCACCAGATTTCTTTGTCCCATAAATATGCAATATCCAACATCATAAAATTCCTTGAGACAGAGATATAAAAAAGTCCCTAAACCATTCTATACTCATAATACATTTCTAGACATAGTGAAGACACGAAAATGCCCCTTTGTTGGTAACCACTAACCAGCCATCCTAAAGTGAGGGAAAAGTGCCCAGCCTCTTTTGAGTTCCACTCGGAGTTCCAATCAATGACTACTTTGCACCTTAAGTAAGCTCAAGTGATAGCATGCTATATTTGAATGTTTGAATAAGCTTCAGAATTTTCCCACATTTTTAAGCCAAAGGCGTTTATCAAGGAACACACCTTCTCTACATTGTAGTAAATTCCTCTTCTATCAGACAAATGGAATCTTGCCACGTGCATCTTTACCTTTCACGTCAAATTAGCCAAGGTTATTTACTTCGTCAATCGTCATCATTCGTTCAATCATCTGTTCTGCCAAATTTTCCAAAATTATGTACTCTTTCAAGTAGTCCGTCTTTTCTATGCAATTCCCCAAGGTTTTGTCCTTTAGCAGTCGCTATTCATTTGTCTTGGGCAATTGTCAATTCTCACATAACTTATCCTAGCTTATCTATGATGAAATGGCCTCTTTCACATATGCAAGTTATGATGCAGATCGAAAATTTTGGAGCTATACTTCCAATTCCTTCTTTCTTTTTAACAATCAATTTGAATAACCATATCCTAGAAGAGCCCAAGAGCAAACAAGTTGCCTGCACTAAAAATAGAGAATTTAATCCGTAATAAACAAAATATGAAGTAACTTATCTCATTAAACATATAATCTGCCTTCATGAGAAAACAAAAATGAAATAATAACAAAATTCAATTTTGGAAGGAGAAATACTCCCAAATGCGTAAGGGCCATTTTGCATTGGCTGAAGCATCATATATTTCAGTAAAACAATTTTTATGCCATGTTAGTATAAAGTGAGTCTCTGCAATTTACTTGAATGTCATAATCCAGTTTAGTTCTGCACAAGTTACATGACTTACCTTTAAACATAAATCCTTAACTGACTCCCTTGCAAAGATACAAATTTATGGATCGATCAGTAGTCAAACTTATCCCAGCTTATCTATAATGAAATGGCCTCTTTCACATATGCAAGTTATGATGCAGATCGAAAATTTTGGAGCTATACTTTCGGTTCCTTCTTTCTTTTTAACAATCAATTTGAATAACCATATCCTATAAATATACACTTTTACCTTTGAAGTTAATTTATTATTAACATGATAGAGATTTACACATTTACAAGAACCAGGATTGGAAAACCTTGACCACTAAAAAGAAGAGTAGTTTCAGGTCTATGAAACAGGATCACTTTATCTTAAACGTTGAGAAATGTATCACTCTTGATATTTCACTACATAACTAGACCATATAGCCCAACATGACATCTAATGATCTAAGGGAAGAGGGTTTTCTCCATTGGTGTCCTTTCTAATCTCTAAGCATTTTACTGCTTACTGGAAATTCCTTCTGACACTGCAACATTCCAGCTTGGAAGTTCCCAATGCCTCTCCAAGTTTAAGGCATGGGATTTAACAGTGGCCTACAATCGCTCTAGATAATGCTTGCACCATATGTCTTATTGCAGTTTCTGGGATAAGGGGCATGGTGACTTGATGCCATATTCACCTGTGTTAAAGACTATGCCCAGTAGTCTATTCAGGATTCCAAAATTCATTATGGCAACTAAATGAAGGGTTGTGCTAGTTGGAGGTCTTAACCCAATACCTGATTGTGAGGACCTGATAGCCATGCACCACATTTTCAAAATTAGTCCTCAGCGCATTTGTCCAATTTTTATGAAAAAAATAAATTCGTGGAACCTAAAGCATAGGCGAATTTCAAATTTGATGGAAAATTTAAGATCATGTTCCTTTATAACATTTACGCAATATTTATTAAGATTCATTTCCTAGAAAATAAATGATGTTGTTATATCTTTTCTGGATGGATGTTATAACAAAGTTTGCTTCACTATCTTTCCTTAATTTAATGACAAATTTTATCATATTTATTTCTAGTGGCGATTCTTTCAAATTTCCTTATCAAACACGAACAAAAACTGGGTGATATAGGGTCTTAGTATTGCAACAAATTGAGTGGTTGAAGCACATGATCCACTGCTTGTGCAGGCCCTAGAATTTATAATCATACTCCCATCACCACACCAAACCAAAATCTCTGGTCCAACCTAAATACACCCACCTGATTGTTATCACTTCCAGCAATACTGAGCAGAAACTAACAACCAAAAATTAGCAATTACGGGTAACAGGTGGTCAGGTTAGTCTGAAAGTGTCAGGATCAGGCCTTATTTAGACATTTAGAAGCTCAACAATTTTATTATTTTTAGTAAATCTGAAAATTGTAAGTTTTTTTTAATGCACAAGTGACAAGTTGGGTTGATGGTTAAAGATAAATTTCACCAATGTGATAGTATTAAGTAGTTTAAATTACATGTAACAGGTGGTCAGGTTAGTCTGACAGAGTCGGGATCAGGAGTTATCTGAAAGTTTCAAGTTTTTTTAATGCAAAAGTTGGGTTGATGCTTAAAGGTGACGCCAATGTGATAGAGTATGAAGCAGTTTATTAAGCTCCCATTCTCACTATTGTCTACACTACCCAAATGGTTTGTCAAGAAATGATGAAGCAAAAAAACAAATTGTTTGTCAAAAAGGGATGAAGCAAAAAAGCAAGTGTCGAACAACCAAAGGGTTCATCAAAAAGCAATTATCAAACAAACTTGAGAGAATATATGCCCTTCAAATCTGGCATTTAAGCCAGAAGAAATTCATGTTCTGCAGTGCAGCTTTCAACCTATGGGAATATTACTCAAACTAGCTTAAACAAAATGAAAAGAAAGACGAACTTGGCAAATAGATACCCCTAGAATCTGCATATAGATCATGGATAAGTTGCATTACAAATAGTCACAGAGAAATATAATTGCATTTAAAATGTTTCCAGCGCCAAATTTGCAGTGAGATATAAACTGAATGTATGGAAAATGATTACAAAACAAGTTATGAATAAGAAATCTAGGAAAAACCCACATCTAAGGAGGATATGCACATGGTATTTTCGCAAAATGGATGAGAAACAGTTTTAGCTCAAGATGTGCAGTTGGGCCATAGTTAAAATACATCAGACGTGGCTTCAGAAAACAGAGATGCAAATAAGTCACAAGGATAATGCATTTAAGAGAGTATTGAGCAAGATTTGTAGTTTGGCCACAAGTAAAATGCTAGTAAAATGCATGGGACAAAGAGTTTACAACGAGTCAATCAAACAATTCTCCAATACGATTAGATAGTACAAGCTCATGTGAAAACCAAATACTGAAATGAAATAAACAGACAACAAACAAAAGTATCAAGTTTTTTTCAATTTCTGTAAGAGAAGCCCTTTACCATCAAAGCAAACTCATAAATCCCAAAACACCTCTTAAAAAGCAGTAATAAGAAACATTCGTTAAAATTAAAATACTCTTAATGGATATTCCATCTACTATTTTGCTAACCCTAATGGCTGAATATTGGGGGCACTGAAGTAAAATGATCAAATCAAAGCAATAGAACGTGTTGTGTTTGGATTAAAGAAGGAAAAGATCAAACCGTTTAACCAATGACCTCAAAAACAGGCATTACAGTGCTAGTAAAATGGACAACATGGCTTTGTAAACACATTTTGGAAAGGAAGATTGCAGGGCACCAAACCATCATTTGATGCAAGAAATCCAACAATTTGTTGATATTGGATGATTGAAAATAGTAGTGTGGATTCTGCACTGCAACAAGACTATAATGGCAATGGCATCGACCCTAACCAATAACACCACCTCTAAACTTTGAATAAATATTCAGAACAGCACACAAAAGGCCTCTTGATGAGAAATGGTCCAATGGACAAACATTAGAGTTTCTAGGAACTTTCTAAGTCCTCGTATAGATAATGGGATTGTACAAGAAACTCCCACAAAGGACAATACTTGGCAGGCTGGCAACTCATCCTCTGGAACTGGTTAAGGACGTATTATTGCACCAAGGACTTAGACGTATTATTGAACTGGTTAACCATAGTGCTATTAACCAAGGACTTATTATTGCACCTTATCCTATTGAAGAGAGGTAATTTTCACTTCCTACCTCTTGTTTATCAATAGATTGGAGGGCTTTATGTCTTTTTGCATGATCTTGCGATGGTGCAGATATCTCAAGCCCTGCAAGACTTGCCTCTCCAATATCATGTCGGATCTCCTATGCTCCAGAGATCCTGTACTCCAACATGAAGTGTATCTCTTCCCCCTTTTCACAACTCCCTATAGATCAAACATAACTGAACTTATCACAAAACCAAAAGTTCCCATTAAACTATCCTTAAACCCTACTTGAATTATTTGATTCACCTCATTTTTTAGCCTAATCCATGATTGAAACATGCACAAATGGGTTTAGCTCAAACTTCACTTCATATAAGCAGTAGCAAAAATTGAGGATTTAAATGTTGAAGTGAAATTGAACTTAGTCAACCTTCTTTTGCAGCCTACATCCAAGAGTGAAACATGCATACAACATTTTAAGTCAAAACTCACATGACATGATTGGTTTAAATAATTTTGAAGTTTATAACTTCACTTGACCTAGAATGTCATTGGAGCAACAATTCAAGTGCACAAATGTTTTCAATCTGACCCAAATTTTATCTATTCATATTTACTACAAATGTACCTAAATGATAAGTTTAAAACATCAGACACTTACAAGTTACAGTGCACTTACAGTGATGCCTGTATGAGGCAAATACATTCTTGAAAAACAAATCTTGGTAATATATATTTTTGAATATATTTCTTTTTTGAAGTCCCATATCAGCCTCTCAAAAGCTAGTTCTCCACCGTAAATGTATAACATCCAAAAGAATAAAAATTGGGGACTATTAGCAATTAGATCAAAATTAACAGAAATAATTGTTCACGGAAACAATTTAATATAATGCTATTTTTATTTGCAATGATCATAAAGCCTTATTCAATTCAAGTTTCATCTCAACTTTAGTTCATTATTGAAGAAGTATGCTTCTTCTCTTTACCCTCTCTCACTTCATTAGTCATAAAACATACATCAGGAAGCAGTCCATTCAGAAGCTACTACAGTCGCATATTGTTGAAGAGCCACTGGCACTGCATATTGTTGAAGAGCCACTGGCACTGCATATTGTTGTGGTGTTTGTCCTGGACTCCGATTTATAGAGACCAAATTTGCACCTATTAGTGCCATTCCTGCATGAGAAAGAATTCATCAAAATTAAAAACATAGTATAATCTACTACAAAACCCACCGAAATTGAAAATGAGTATAATATTTGACATAAATATGGGAGTGGAATGTACCTGAAGACTGAACAGGGTTTTGTGTTGATGCTTCACCCCCATAATGTAACGAAGCAGTCATTGTCGCTACCAATCCTAGGCTTCTATACTGAACAATATGTGGACCCTGCATATATCCTAGTGAGGCAGGATATCTAGATGCACTTTGTGTTACTTGTGCATGAGGATACATTGTTGTTGCTGGACCAGCATATAGTTGTGCAAATGGTCCAATGGACAAACATTAGAGTTTCTAGGAACTGTCTAAGTCCTCATATAGATAATGGGATTGTACAAGAAACTCCCACAAAGGACAATACTTGGCAGGCTTGCAACTCGTCCTCTGAAACTAGTTAAGGACGTATTATTGCACTAAGGACTTAGATGTATTATTGAACTGGTTAACCATAGTGCTATTAACCAAGGATGTATTATTGCACCTTATCCTGTTGAAGAGAGGTATACAAGTCAATCCAATAGTTCTAATATGACATCCTTTACTCCATTAAAATATTTAAGTGATTCAACATATAGGACTAGTGCTTTAGATGGACTACATTGGGTTTGCATGAAACTCTCACCCTAAGCATAAGAAATATGAAATCTCACAGGGCAATAGGCTGAATCATCTTTCGCAAATCCTTAAGAAATGTAAAATCACAATTTGCAAAATATTTATGAGTTGTTTTCTAGATTTCTTTGTTGAAGTTACTTGTTATTTATTTGATATCAGTCCATGCCAAAGCAGAGCTAAGGAAATTAGTTTAGAGAGTGGTCTGGAGACTCTCTTTGAGTTGGTCTTTGTGTTACTTCTAGTTCTTGTGTTAATATATTTACATTGTTATCCAACATTTAATGAGTTGATTATAGGATCTTTACAAACATAAAATCTATGGGACTCGTGGATGGTGAAAGACTTGCTAGACTCATTGGTGTAGACTCTAGAGATAGGGAGATTCTAACCAAGATGTCTTTCTTAGTGCTTCTAGTTAAATTTGGAGGATGGATAGGGTTGTTATTTTGTGTTGACCTTTGTAGGTTTTGTAGAAAATTTATTGCCAATCTCCTTTTAAGTTTCATAGAATACAAGCAAAGAATAAACAATTTTTGCGGAATGAGATAGATAATTGGATCAAAATAATGCCTTCAGTCAAAACAATGCACATTTGAAAGGGTACAAGAATAATATTTCAAAAGTTGGAAATACCCTCTCAATTAGTGCACAACACCACTATCAATCACTATCGTACCTTATATGCATCGTTTTTCTTTAAAGCTGCAGGCTGAGTCCCATCTTTGTAGGTTATGTTTCATCTTAGCGCCAGCTTTTTCAAGATCTTCAATGGTCGCATCAGAGGATTATTGGCCTCCTACTCCGAAGACATCTGTGGATAAAAAAACATCATTTTCAACTAAACATAGTGACATTTGGAAAATATCATATGTGAATATTTTAAAGAAACACAATATCTATTTAATAAAAAAAACCTCTGAGATAAGAAAATAAAGTATGCAAAATAGACCTTCAAAAACAAATGTAGAATGCAACTATAATCGATAAGAGAGCGCCACTGATTTGGATCCTAGTTTGTATCTTTGAAAGCATTGATATTTGAATCCAGTGTTAATAACAAGCCTCTTTCGAATAAAGAAAAGAGAACCCGTCAAAAGATTGAAAGGCAATCCCCCTTCTGCGTTTTACTCCACTGACTCTGTACACTAGGCTGCAAACTACCGACATTACTTACGTTTTATCCAAGCATCTGGTTTTGCCATAGGATATTCAACGGGTGAATCAATGGGTTAAACTAAAATTGGTACTAAGTAAATAGTCACTTGTAAATATCGATTTGCATTTGGATCTGCTGCAACCAGGGGACCTGCTGTCAAGATTCAAGAGAAAGACGCCATTTGTGAGGACAGAAGAAACTCGGACCTAATTAGAGAATTGGGATAGCAATCATGAACATAATGAATTATGAAATTTATAGTAGGAAATCAGCAAAAAACAAAAAAAGATGTATAATTAGCAAGGAATATACCAATGCATTCATTGCACCAGCTTTCTTGTGGTGTTGGAAACCAAGCCTCTTTTCACGGGATACATAAACTAACTGTAGTAATTCATTGGCATCATTGTCAACTCCCCCACTGTGACCTAAGAAACCTGGAGTGGAAAGTAAAAAGTTCAGTAAAACTAATTTACTCTATTTGAAACATATGTAGATGCATGTTAACAAATGGAAAAGAAATTTATGATCGATACATCATATATGCTACAAAGGAAAGATAAGACTATAGGATTAAAGACAAGCATGTGATACTTGGATCATCCCAGGATGGTCTCAAGTGTTGTTGCATGGACATGGAGTCCCATCGTGCATGGTCCATCCCTCCTCGGGCATTTTTTGTGCTTTGGCCACAAGAGCATTAATTTGGATCTTGTATTCTGAAATTGGGAAAAAGATGGAAGATGTCAAGGGAAAGAAAAATCAATAGACCAACGGAAGTAGCACTTGCAATTTGGAGACTTTAATGTGCACTTGCCTTCATTTCTCTCCATTCTTTATCCTTTAAATAATCGATGGTTGGTGAAGATGAGAGAAAAGTCGTATTTTTTAAGAAATGTTAGGATCCCACAAGTAAAAGAAATGGCATATCTGTTCCAAGAGTGAATTTTACAGTATTGAAGTTTGCAAAGCATCGGTTCAATGACAAAATACAAAATAGACTTAGCTCGAACTGTTTCTAGCACATTCAAACCAAACCTATGCAAAAGTACATGTCTAAATTATATTCTTCAACACTATGCCATAGGGTAGGACTCACCACATGGTTCTAATAATGCACTAAATGGAGGAGCACCAAAAACATGGAATGCCTGAGGTGAAAATGTTGGAAAACAGTGTAAGAAAGTCTATTGTCTAAGTATACAAAGGCATTGTGATTAGATCTCCATCCATCTATTAACGTTGGCCATAAAAAAACCAAGCTCTTCCTCTGAGCCTCCCACAAGTGGAAGAAGATCCAAAAGGGAGCTTAAATAGAAAAATGCATAGATAAATAGGGCATTAGGGAACCAATCCATGTTAGATGGCTCCATTTAAAACAGTGCCTGCCAATTATCTTAAGTGCGAATATTTGAATTCTACATTTATTATATAATCAATTTGTAAGACAATATTCCCATACTTTTGGAAAAGAAAGGAAATGAGCTTGTATGAACCTATGTAGGAACCAAGGCCCTAATATGGGTCTGAGCAGCAATTCAACAATTAAAAGAATGAAAAACTCTTTGTTGTATTTATAAATCCAATGAGCAGGGAAACAAAGTTTCAGAAACTGCACTAAAATTCAAAGCAGGCTATTGATTAAAAAACACACTATCAGGAAAAATTCTTTGTCAGAAGATTATTAATCCAGGCATTTCACGTCTCATCTTATCACTCCCTTTATGATTATTCCTGAGTCCTTAGTCTCACAGTTTACATTTTCTGTATTGGAAAACAATAGATTCATCACGCACTATGATAGTATTGACTCAGTTATAAATCTAAATCCCAAAAACATAAAACAATATTATGTGCATATCTCTGACAGACGATGAAATATCCAGAAGAGGGCATGCTTATTCAATTGAAATGATCTTTTTCATTATCTAAGCATATTGGTAAAAAAAGTGTGGTGAAGCAAGAAAATTTCAATATAACAAGTTACAGTCACTCACAGTTCGATAAGGAAACGAGGTCACATGCCTACGATCCACATTCATATGATATCCTTCTAATCTTGCCCTTAAAGTAAGTACGAACAAGCGATCCTCTGCAAAGGGAAATGGCCAATCCATTGTTGGCTTCATTTCACGACCAATAAACTGATTCAACCACCATGTTGTCTTAGATTCTTTAGGTCCTTCGTCATCATCTTGAATCCATTTTCACATTTGACGTTGACTATGACACTCAAGGTGGCATCAACCTAAGATGTTTGAAATCCTCAAAGTGACAATCCTTTGCTATTTTCTATTTATGGGTTCAACACAAATTCTACTGTGACAATAAAAGAGGGATTCAAGAATCCTCTATTTTCTCACCTATCTCAGCCAACTAAAGAATGGATAGATGGAAAACAAATGTAGAACTCCTTGAATCTTACACAAAACTAAGTGTTCTTACTGGGCTAAGAGTGTGACCATTGCCTATAATAACTGCCTTTTTAATAACTTAATTGTAGTTTTACACCAAATCTTGCACAAAACCCAAAAAAAATGGTCTTAATATTTGGATGACTTAAAATTGCATTCATTGTTTACAGCAAGTAGCATAGTACCAGATCTTTATTAGTGTATGTTGTCATTGACATGAATAGTCAAACATACCACATACACTGAGGATAGAGAGAGAGATAGAGAGAGAGAGAGAGAGAGAGAGAGAGAGAGAGAGAGAGAGAGAAAGAGACCTGCCAATCATCTAGCTTATGCCAGACATCAAGTGAGGTTTGTGCAAAGCTCTAGTAATGTCATGAGTACATTGTCCACCCAGAGTGCACAAGTACACCATATAATTCATATTTCAAATCTCCCTGTAATTTGCAGACAAAAGCTAGATTAGGAAAACAGAGGTTGCTTCAGACAAAGAAAACACTAGTTTTAAATTACATGCAAATGGAATGATAATGATAAAGTACATGATTGTCTTGTTCATCATTAGTAAAATGATTCAAGTCCAAAACTCTAGGATATGTAAGTTCTTTGTGTACTCTACTCCCAATGATCCCAGTATTGATGAAATGTTTAAGCTGGATTGAAGGAATCTTAGGTTCACTATAAATCGTAAGCTTTTTTGAAAAAAGAGCTGCCAAGTTTGTAATTCTCACATTCATACTTGGCATTAGATTCTAAAGTTTATGCTCTCATGAAATAATCTAATGCCTCTGTTATTGAATTCAAATTCTCTACTTCCAAACTCAAATCAATAAGAGGATCAAACGTGTCTGAGCAGTGCAAGCAATTGACACACCTTATCTGAAACAATTACATCAGTGTTATTATCATAGTTAAGCGCGGATGAACATTGAAACTACAGGATAAGGTAAGAATTTTAGTTGTGAAAAATATCTATGCTATGTATAATACCTTGCAAGACAGAAGAAGCAACTATGAAAAACAGAGTGACTGCAATACAACATACATTTCAGAAAATGTCAATAAAGTGATCCCTCTCAAACCAGCGTATAAATAAGGATAAGATTCGAAGTTACACAACATCATTCAACACTCTTGTATAAGCAAACACATTAAATAATACCGCCCTTTTGATCTTAGAGAAAATATAAAGTTGAAATATAGTGCGACACCTATTACCAATAATGCAGTAACCTAGTGCTTAGCCATGGTACTTGCCAAATAGTAAACAAAAGTTGAAGCCCTATCGAGTAGTGTCACTTCCAATTAAAACTACATTAATTCTAACACTGGTCGGACAAAGCCAACAAAAGGGAACTTGGGCCTAATAATCATCTTTGTAGGTGCTTAGATTACCGTAGTTCCACATTCCAAATTGAAAACATATCTATGAATATGAAAAATGGGATATAACCCAGCAACATGTTGCTAAAGATACCCCAAAATTACATCTTTTAAAGAACTCCATTTTCAATTGCTCTTAATCACCCATGTTAAAGAACTCCCAGCACCTACTAATAAACAGAAAGTCCTGTGTATCCAGCTAAAAACTTATTCTCTTAATAAAAATATTTCCCATTACTCCAACTGTACTTGAGCATGGTTGTTATACAGATCCTCTTCAAAATTTCTAGGCAAATAACGTAAAATGAGAATGACAAAATTGAAAAAAAAATAGATATTATCATTAAAGACAGATAAGCAGTAAAATTTTGCATGCACTTTGCAAATATCTGTCTTCTTACAGTACCTTATTCATGGATGTAGTAGACTCATTATCTAGATTTAGCCTGTCAGAACTCAGGAAAGAATGTGGACCATGCTCCACTCTGTTTAACATTTGTGTACGTTCAATCTGCAAAGCAACATATAGCATGCTAAACTTGATCTTTTCTACATAAAAATGACGAGAATGGAAAATCATACAGCTTACTCTAAAATGCAAGAGCGATGGCATAAAAATTAGAGGAACAAAAACAGAATATATCTCAAAAGTAGACAAGGCAACAATATGTAAACTCATATATATGGGCCATTTTACTGGAATTATATAAACCTAGTTAGCTAATGTAAACCTAGTTGAGACTCTGAAGTAAAGAACAAGCAGGCTAATCCAGCATTATTCCAATATTTTGTGTGACATGGTATCTTGGTAGCAAAAGCTGGAGATGGTAGCAAACAATTCAAATCCTAGACATCTGAATTCAAAGAAGTGGATACCTGGCCTCGAATGCTTTGAATAGCTGTAATCATCAACTTATCTCCAACAATCATTCTGACATTCCTTACGATGATGTCTTTGCCAATTTTTCCTACCTGACAATTACACACGGGGGCATGGATCTAACTTTCTGTGCATTTGATTTTGCAATCAACGCCATGTATTGTTTGATTATTACCCAAAAACCCCAAAACCATAAAACCCTAATGACAACTACTGATTTAAACCAATCTGTATATACAAAGACATATATTTCAGGATGTGGAGAAACTGAAAAGGAAGTATATGACCCTACCAGCATAGGCAGAAGAACAAAACCCTAAGATTGATATTTCCTCCTCAAATGATAGAAATACTCAACCTCTATACAGAACAACAAACTTCAAGGAAACTGTGAATACTTACCGGCCTGAGCAGGAGGAAGGGGTTTCGTAGGTAGTTTTACGCTCATCGCCATTACTGATTGCTGCTTCTTGGCAGCCACTGACGCTGTTGGTTTGTCGTTCGAAGCAGCCAGGGAGGGCAACAACGCCGACAGGTTTCCATTGTCGTCATCGTCGAGCAGGTCAAAGGGGTTACGTGTAGCCATGGCTCCTGCAAATTATCCCTCACAAGCTTGCAACCCTAATGTAAAAACCCCACTATCAACATGGCTATAATCCATGTGTTGAAGAAGACAAAGAGCCTCTACCTTACAATGGGGATCATTGGAGGACCGGGATAATTTGAGGGTGAGGGTGCAAACACAAACCCATCCAACAACCAAAAAGACATGAAAATATAGCTTCTGTCTCTGTTCAACTCCATTTGTTCACTTTTAAGGAGCTTATCTCCAATTTGCATGTTGCTATCTCCAAAAAACCTAAGGCTATCAAGCAAAGCATTTCTCCCTTTGAGAATAACCTAAAAAAACTCATTGGCCTACTTTGTGAGAGGATCTAAACCTTGGGAAAGCAAATATGCACTCTGCTGTAATTTTTGCACTGGCTGTCATATCTATTCTGCTTGCTCTGATCCTTCTGTGATCTGAAACCCCCCTTTGTTTCTTGCTGGTATGTCCAAGGATAACATCTGAATCATTGAGTAAAGATTTTTAAATGTTGCATCTAATCTCTCCAACTATTTCAGAACTGTGACACGACCAGTGGCAAACCCACCCCTAATTTCTTCATTCACTTCTTGCTGCAATGTCATAAATGACGATGTCCACAAAAACTGATCAAGAATGCTCAAGTCCACCAATGGACCAGGAGAACCAGCAAAGACATATACAAGAATACTACAAATAAATATCGTCGTTGCCTTCGCCCCATACATAGCCCTCAATAAAACTCAGCCCATTCCCGAGGATTTCACCCTCCTTAGGTGAAGACTTTTAGAGATACCATTTAATATGGCAGCACAATTCTCAATTTTCCTGTTGGTTTGGGATGCACCATTTTTCTCCTTGGCTTTTGTTTCTCCTATCAATTCTTGCAGATGATCTCTGGCACGAAATAGCTTGTCAGATGATGACATTCCATTAGAGAAATTAAGCAAATGCAACGCATACTGGACTATAAGATGGCGGTGATCAAGCGATGAGATTTCAGCATTCAATGCAATACAAATATCAAGCAGTTTTACAGTGTCATCAAGATATTGATCAATCCATTTTTTTATCCCATTTTGTTATAGGAAACCGAAGCTCCGCAACTAAGGACCTCAAATCACCGTGTAGTGTGCACAAGGCTTCCATGGCCTGTCGGATCCATGTCAGATCTATAAAGCCTTTGGCTTATTCAGCTTGAGCAGCTCTCATCTTTCTGCTAAAGTAGTCTCAAAAGCTTCTAATACCTGATTAAGCCTTGCAGAGAAATTGAATGATCGCTTACAAATAAAAATTCTAAAAGGATTTCCAAATAACGAGGACATCGAATGACCATCATGAGGACGGCTCATGGTCGGATCAAGCCTGACTCAATTGAAGCACTAAAAAGACAAACAATACAGTACTGTATGCAGAAAAGGTCTTCAAACTACTTAAAAATGAAGCATCTGAACCAATATTCCTCAGGGTGAACCAAAGGTTTGGAAGCACAACACAGAAACACTCTGTTATGTAGTTCTAGTCTCTACTCTGATATGTCCCTTCAGGCTTTAATCAAATTATTTTATTGTAAAGATGGTGTTATTACCTCACAGGCACTTGCTCGTAGGATGAAATTCTCGGCAATCCACTCAAACACACAAATTGTAAACCTACATCCAGAGAGACAGGAAAGCTTGTTCAATACTCATAGATAACCTGGCATTACATATCAAGAACAAAAAATATAAACAGTTGACCAAATTCACAAAAAAATTGCAATATCAAAAGCAATCACTTGTAAAAAACGCAAAGATCTTGAAGAAGGGAGATCCTTGGATCTTGATTTTCCTCTCTACGGAAATCAGAATATAAAAAAACCTAAATCCACCTTAATATCGGATTTCCTATAAAGAACTCTTTAAAAACAAGCAGTTGCCTCCATTCCACTTATCCTTTGGCATTTTTGCAATCGGTGCCAAAGAAAAAGCAAAAGAAAAGAAAAGGGGAAAAAAGCCATAGACCAACCAATTGAATAGAAAGTTATATTAAAAACTCAATCAGCTACAACGAATATTTTGTTCACATAGCTCGGCCGTTTTATTTAATTCCATTTAGAGAGCTTGCCGGACAAAAAATCTACTAAATATACCAGACCTTAGCCCTACAAAAATCTTCAAACAACCTTCACAAGCTCAAGGATTCTACGCACATCGGCTACTGGAAACAAGCGTTATTCTTGAGCACTAAAACCGTAAGACTCAGCATAAAGTTGGGCTGTTTAAGTTTATTTCAGAGTTTTTACACTTAAATTCCCAAAACCAGGGGCCCCAGAGCCAACTTTACGCATCTTTTCTAGACTTGTCGAGAATGCAAAGCCATATTTGATATTATCTATCACACAAAATCATAGATTCCACTAAAAATAGATCTCTAGACACCCCATTTCACCACTTGTGAGGGGTGCAAAATTGCAGGCCCAGAGATGGTTCTTCTTATCGCAGACACAGAGGGATCTACATTGCTCTCTGTCAAGCATAAGGCTAGGGATTTCTCGGAGCAGTTTTGATCTGACGACCTCCACCTCAAGAGCCCTTCCTATTTCGGGAATACCCACTGCTTTTTGGATGTCGGATCCCTCTCCAAACTAGGGCACTCGGCCACCAACAGAGAAAAATCTGGCCCTAGGAAGGCAATTCCACCAGGCATGTTGATATCATTGACAACTATAATAAAATGCTTTCCTAGATCAGGTTCCTACAAACCATGCAAGGGCCAAAAATCATGGCCTTGACAGAGGCTTCAATGCAACATTGCAGCAGCAATTTCTATCGGAGAAAACAGTATTCCTAGTTGCTCTTTCTAGCCAGTAGCTCCTCCTTAACGAAACCCTCATCATGCTAGCCAAGAGGTTTGATGAAAATGAGGCTCTTATCACGCACAATTGACAGGTCTGTGAAAATGAAATTGGAAAGAAAAAACCATCATGGGTTAAGTGGCAGGTCCAACCATCAATGCCCAACAAAAGTCAATTTGAAGACGCGGAGAACCAGCGGATCACAAAGAAGACACGTGGAGAACCAGCGGATCCCGAAGAAGACACGTAGAGAACCAGCGGATCCTGAAGAAGACACACGGAGAAATATGATTGGCTAAATAGACGACGAAATGAACAGTGGTTTCCCAAAGAACTTCAGAGAAAAACGCCTTATGGCATAACTAGTATTGTTTATTTATACGGTTTCATATGCTCTTGCATGGTATGTCTCTTTTGAGACTTCAATACTAAACCACGACTATTAACCCAACTTAAGTATTCATTGTTCCATAATGTATGTACAACTTAAGCAATTGATTGTAATAAAATAGAAGATATTTTTTGAAAGAAAAAATTTAGTGTGAAACTTTAAGGATTTTAATCCAACTTTAATATTCTTAGTTTTATAATAATATTTTTTAAGTAAAAATATATATAATAATATTTTTTAAGTAAAAAAATATTGTAAAATTTAAGAGATTTTTTTTCAAGAAGAAAAAACCATCATTTTATATTAACAAAGAATCTGTTTATATATCAGAGTTTTAATAGGTAAATAACTTTCAAAAATACTTTTCTAGCCAAAACCATATACAATGAACTTCTCACAATAAGTTAAAATCTATCCCTCCCAGCGTTCCAAACCTTGGAAATTGTTTTGTCATTTGAACAAAACTAAAAAGAAATATTTAGAGCATATTCACTCATAGAATTTTCCATAAATTCTTGAGCAATCAAATGTCCATCATCTAATTCCAAAGTCTCTTTAGATAATCTATCTGTCTGATTATGTTCTCGGTAAGTGTGCTTACAAGAAAAAGAGTAAAATCTTTTGATGATATCTTTGATTCTTTGGCACCAATGTTCAAGTGTGAGAACCTCCAAAATCGCCTGATCATTAACCTAGTCAATGATTGTCTTTGAATCACCATAAACACTCAGCTCTGGAAGACCCAACAAATCAGCCACAAATAACAATCCCCAAAGAGCTAAGAGCTCAGCCAAGTATTTGAGCTAGATCCACAACCTAATCGGATGTAAAACTAATGTTCCTTACCAATATAAAGCACAGCTCCAGCACCACCCAACAATTTAGCAGCTGCTCCATCAAAGAATCCTATAGCTGCTTTGGTCACAAGTGCGCTCCCAATAATTCTGTTCCATCTAATATTAACCTCAATCGGATAATCAACAACAAATTTCAAGCATTTAATTATTGTTTTCTGAATTGAAGGTTCAATGTTAGAGAAAATAATGGCATTTCTACACAACCATATAGCCCAATTGCAAAATAGAGGGAGGCAAACATGCATGGTACCAATTATGATCCATTCAGTAAAATTATCTTCTAAGCTTTTGTCCTGCCAAATAAAATTAATGCCTAATGCTTCCACAACATTTGCCCGCACATATTTACCAAATGCACAGTCCACAAATAAATGATTTACCGATTCACTTGCTTCTCTGCATAGGTGACAGAAATTGGGCCCTATCCAGCCACAGTTACACAGATTATCCCACGTATTTATTTTATTCATCAAATATAACCAGCTAAAACACTTTATCTTCATAAAAATTAGTTTTTAACATAAAGATGTACTTAATTTAAAATGATTTAAACCAAACACTAATCAAAACTAAACTAACAAAATACCCAACAATATTAACACTAACTAATTAAACTAATCCCTTTGACTAAAACGAATCTCATATAGACAATTATATTAAACTATATCCCTACCAAAAAGTACAACAATCCCTACTATGAAGTACAACCATTGTAATGTCTTTATCATACGCTTGTCTTTTATAGCACCTTGTTTATGTGTTTGTATTGAATGGGAATCTGATTTTAAATATATTTTGGATAGACATGTGTATAATTCTGACTTTACAAAAACAATAGGTAGATTTTCACAAATTGAAATAATTATTGTGAAATAGTGACTTAAAATAACGAAAGAAAGTTAATTTTGTAGTAGATTTACAAAAATTTCAAACAAAGCAAAATTTTATCATAGTTTAATTTATTTTTTTTTAGAAAAAATAGCACAGGTCAAAATTAATTCTTAACTATATTGTTCATTTTGGCAAAATTTTTCCTTACACATACTTTTTCTTACAACAAAATTTATAATTGCATTTTGATATTATAACACTCGAATGGTGTTTATATATAATAATTGTCACTATGTATGGCACTACAAAATTCCAAACAAAGTTCCAAATAAGATATGAGAGAAAGAATTTAAGCAAGCCAAAAAGATAACAGAAAGATCTCTATTAGTCCAGAGAGTCTGGATCCAATTTCTTTATAATGTCATTTTGGACCTTCCGCGTCCTTTCCAATCCTGCCTTAAGCAAGAGACCATTTTTTGAAAATTGGTATGCGAGTATGTTCCATTCCCTATAAATGTGATGGAAAGATACCTCATTAATATGAACATGTAGCCTATAGATATCGTCAAACTGAGGCCTCAAGAAAATATTATGTGGAGGTCTTCTCTGACGTAGCTATTCAATCATAGGACAAGAATCCTCGTATACCTATAAAGGTTTGACCCCTTTGTTGAAAGCCAATTTAACGACCTTCCCAACTACCATAATTTCAACTTTGTTATGGTAGATGCAATAATGCCACCTATGAATTTAATCCAATTGCAGTCAGATAAGTAAAGGATGCCACCAACACCCCTAATGGTCGAACAACCTTGTGGTGAGACATTGAAATAACACCATGGAATTGATTTTTCTATAAGCTTCTATTGGATCTAGCTTGTTGGAACTGCCTTCTTGACATGTGGAAAGTGGATCAATATAGCAAGACACTTCACAGCATAAGAGTAAGGAGGAATGAAATTTTCCTGGAAAATCATCTTATTCCAGGTTAACCATGTCCCCTAAACCATCAAAGCAGGGAGGGTAGAGAATTGACGATAGACATGATTCAAATGCCAATGTTAAAAGGCCTCCATAAAATCATCCCCCTTCCAAGAAAATTGGATATTGATGACCAGTGACACATAACACCGTATCGCTTGCATATAAGGACAACTAATAAAGAAATGATTAATGGATTCACCTTCCAGTTTGCAAAGAGGGAAACGGCTAGGTCCTTCCCCAAATTTTCTTAGGAGGTTATCCTAGACCAGGGCTTTCCTGACAAGAGTAAGCCAAAAGAACAGTTTAGTCTTTAGAGGACACTTTAAGTTCCAAACAGCGTTATACCATCGCACAGACAGAGATAGTTCTTCCTCTCGCAAAATCTGATATCTAATCTTAGGTGTGTGAAATTCCCCATAGTCATTTTTAGACCATATGAGAGAGTCCTCGTTATCACCCAGCTTAGCATGACAATTTTTTCACAAGTTTAATGGATGATTCCTAGTAAGCCTTATTTACATGAGCAAACCCCATGTCATCAGCTGATAGCCATTCTTGAGAGAGAGGAGTGGAAAGGATTCGGTCATGAATCTGATACAAAAATTTGTAGTCTTTATACACCATGAAATAAATCATCTTATCAAGGAGAATATGTTATCCATTACTACCTATACATGGATCAACACCAACTCAGACATTTTGGCCATTCCCAACATCCCATAAAATCCAGACATCAATGAGATCGTAGGTAGATAGTAGGGCTCTGCACATACTGGATACAAATCTGCTAGAATTTTCCAAAATAGAAAGAGGTGAAATATACTTCTGATGCACAACAATAACCCACAATTTTGCAGTGCTCAACAAACGCCAAATCAATTTTTTCGACATGTCTTTCAAAAATGATAGATGATACTTGATCCCCCATCCACCGCAGACTTAGGCAAAGTAAGTCTACTCCATGATACCCAATGAAAGGGTTTTTTGTCATGATTCCTAGGCCACAACAAGATGAAACAAATCTTTTGAATATGCTCATGAACACCAGATGGAATATACGCCATGGTAACCTAGTAGACAGGTATTCCTTCTAGAACATATTTGAGCAGCACCAACATGCCTGCCTTTGTCATCCATTTATGACACTAGAGCTAAAGTTTATGCTCAACTTTATTAATAAGCTAGGACTAATCCTTATGGAATAGTCATTTGGTTCCAGGGTGAAACCCATATATTTTATACCCTTTGAGGAGTCAATGATCTCAAAATCAAACTGAAAATGGATTCATGCACCAACTTCAAGAGCCAAATTTAAAAGAGAAATAGTAGACTCATTGGGGTCGGTGGTCATATATGTTGCCTCTAAGAAGAGGGAAAGAAAAGATTTAAACTTATGGATCTCCCATATACTACCATCCGAAAATAATAGGATATTGTCGACAAACAATATATGAGTAATGTATATAGAACCGCCAAAATGAAACCCTTTGAGATTTCCTCTATCTCTAGAATGTTTAACTACTAGATTGAGTCCTTCCATAACCAAAACAAATATAAGCGGAGCAAGTGGGCAACTTGTCTGACACCTCTACCCAGCTGAAAAAATGAAGATTTGAAACCATTAATGAGAACCGCAAAACTGACAAACTAGACACACGATATGATCTAGTTGACCACTTCAAGACGAAATACGACCTGTAAAAAAACAAGTTTGAGAAAGCTATAATTCACACGATCATACGCCTTTAACAAATTTGCCTTGATGACCACTGCAAGAATATGTTTGATCTTTGTCGAATGAAGCACTTCCTGAGCTATTGCACCAACATCATGGATCAATCTACCCTTAAGGAAGGCAAACTATTAAGGTAGTATGGCTTTAGATAAGATATTTATAATCTTATTAGCTATCACATTAACTATCAGCTTATAAATAGAATTGCATAAATATATGGGCCTGACATCATCCATTCTTTTCACCTTATCAACTTTTGGAAGTAAAGTCAGGAAAGTAGAGTTAAAGGTAGCCAACACTCTACCTTTTTGTCTCGATTCCTCAATCATAGAGATTAAGTCTTCTCTAATATGCCCAAGGCTCTTATCATGATGCATAGATTTGATGGCCACCAACAATTCATCACGAGATATAGGCTATTCAAGTGTATCATTATGATCATCATTAATAAAGCTGGGAAAGTGGGCAATAATCTCTAGTTGTGAAACCACATTGGCCCTCTGATCCTCCTTATATAAGTTAGAAAAGTGGTTCACGCCAACCCTTGCAATATCTTGAAAATCAGTTATCATATTCCTATGTTCATCTTCAATCTCCTACATGCTATTAACATTCAATCTATGCTTGATGAATTGATGGAAGAATTTGGAAATATTGTCACATTTCTACAACCATATAAACTCAACTCTTTAGTCTAAGAGTAGCCTCATCCTCCTGTAATAACTTCCTGTGAGATAGTTCAAGTTCCAATGTGTGCATCTTCTTATCAGAAGTGCACCCCTTAGGAGAAGCAGAATATAGAGAGTTCAATTGTTGCTCGATCTGAATAAGATCATTTTTCTTATTCTTCACTGCCCACGAAATTGTAAAAGATTTTAACTTCTTGAGATTATTGTGAAAAAGGACTGCTATAGAGATTAAAGAAGGCCAATGGAAAGGAATACGGTGGATCTTAACAAGATTTTGAAAATCAGTGTCCTCTAACCATGTAGCATTAAACTTGAAAGGTGTCAGGGTTTTTTTATATTCCCTTTGACTTCCAAAAAAACAAGAGAGTGATTAGAGTTCCACCGTATCTAGTCCATTGCTTGATATATGAGATAGAGTTAATCACACGTTTAGATAAGAGAAAGCGACCCAATCTTTTTGCAATAGCTTGAGAGCTTGAATGCATGTTATGCAATGTAGGTTTTAGCTCTACCAGAGAAGAATCATACAGAGATTCCTCATCTAGTTTATTTGCAAAATAGTCTAAGAGAGGGTCTTTTGAAGCTATTTCACCCCAAGTCTCTGCCTCGCCCATGGAAAAATTAAGGTCACTAGCAAGGAGGATGAACCAATCCACCTTATGAAAGCCAACTTCAAATAAGTTATGCCAAAAATCCACACGATTGGTGTGAGGACCGTATGTATTAAGAATGGTGAAAGATAAGCCATGATCTGTGCCCAAAAACTTCACTCCAAAACAAGAGAAAATCCCCCAACAAGAAATGCAGTGAAGAAGTTTTTCCTACCATCTAGTAACCAAACTAGCTAAACACCTTTGAGCATCAAGTCTAATGAAAGCCTAACTAGACATCAAAGTCTCTAAAATAAGAATGATGGAATCACCCGACGATGTTTCTTGTAAAAGGAGGACAAGGAGGACCTCGGAAGTTGATAGTGGTGTATAACATTAGATAACGAGAATCTCCATCATGATCCAATATCTACATTGTGAAACAATCCCTTTAAAAAAATCTAAATTTATATTTAGCCATATGTTATATATATAAAAAGATTATTATAAAATTAAATCGCTTTAAAACATAAATTTATGTTTAGTATTTTACTTAATGACTTATAAGTTTCTAAAATGAAATTTAAGTTTAGATTCATTTTTGTTAATTAAGAATAGAAAATGTTTAAATTTATTATTATAATGATAGATATTTAGACAATTTCAAAAATACATTTTAAATATAAATCTTAATAAATTATATTGTAAAGTATAATTTATTTATAGTCTTGGTGTTAATATCGAATTATTTCATTTTCCATCTTTTGTGTTTTCTATTTAAATGATTCTTTAGTCTTTAAAATGAAATTTAAGTTTAAGTTCATTATTGTTAATACTTTAGAGAAAATGTTAAAGTGATAACTGTTTATACTTTAGAATTTAGGATGTACTAGCATTTATGTTTTTCTTAAATTGCATGAGAATAAGACAAGTGTACTATGGGAATTAATTTTATGGCAATCATTCTAAATTCCAAATAGAAATTATAAAAAATAACTGATAGTTATGTATAAATAATTGATAACTGATGTATGAATAATCCATCCATAGATAATAGACAATCCATAACCTTATCCATATTTAACAGCGAAAAACAAATGATTATGCTAGTTTCCAAGCAAATGATTATGTTAGTTTAACAAATGATTATGTTAGTTTTCAATTTATAATTACAATTTGTAAATATAAAAGTGAGAGATTAATCATTTTATAAAATATAAATTATTAAGTTGCACTTGAGTAGTTAAAATAAAATGTTATAAAAAAAATTATAAAAAAATGTTATAAAAAAAAATTAAACAATTTGAAGCTTTTACAACACAAACAAAACTGATTAAGACTCATAATTCCCCAGTTCTTTATTTTTGGAAAACCGTGTACATGTATGTACTCCATCTTCCCCGTGGCTATTACACTCACAGAAACACAGCAATGCTTAGAATTAAACCCAGTCTCCTCTCAGTAATAAGTACAATGCACCATCGCTGTTACACTCAAGATCTCACAAAAACACAGCAATGTTTCACAGATACGTGATCCTCTTCTTCTTATTTGCCTTAAGAACTAGTCTTCTCTCGGTAATAACTACAATGCACCATTTTCCTAACTGAATGCCCTCAATCCTCTGTCTCTTTTGTGCAACAGAGAGTGTTTGAACCTAACCCTACTGTATGAAAACAAACTGACATCCATCATGACCTGAAAAGGCAAAAATGCAAACACCAAAACAAACAAACTGCAGTTAAATCACAGAGAAAACTGGAAGAAAGGGGCAATAATATCAACGCATTCTGTAAAAATTGGAAGTTTCAGTGTTAAAGCAACAGAGTCATAGGTTTTTCAAGCGTACTGGGATTGCTTTCTGTGATAAATGCGGCGGCATTGAAATGGCAGGAAGCCCCTTTGTGCTTAAAGTTCTGCCAGTAAGTGTTAAAAGCATAGGAGGCGTGGGCAGCAAGAGTGTTCGGCAGAAAGCAGGGATTGTTCCACTGAATTGCATTGCAGTCGGCTCTGCCCAGCCCACAAGCCCAGTCCAAGGCGCCCTGCAAGATGTCGGTCGGCGCTTGTGGATCTGCTACGCACCATTGCGCCTGACCGCCCTCTGCTTTGCCCCCATCAAAGCCTCATTCAATCATAAAATACAAAAAAACAAGAACACGAAAACGCCATTAAAATTCAAGATAAGGAATGCTGCGAGTATTACCTGTCGGTGTGAGAGCGATCGATAGAAGCACAAAAGCTATATACAGTCGATCTATATAGCCCATCGCAGAAGGATAAAAATAGAAATGGCAACCTGCTATAAGCCCTCCTACGACCTGTAAAGAATAGCCAGATCCAGACTGCTGCTCCAACTATACACAATATTCTTCAAAGTTTCGCTATATATAGAGAGATCATAGCATTGGGCAATTCGAAGCACATTGTCTTTACTCCACGTGATCTTTCCTTTTCGATTAAGTTAATAGATGGAGGACTTGCCTTTAATGATTTTTTTAAGTTAAAATAGGGATGAAATGGTTAAAATTGCTTTTTCTTTTATTAAGTTAGTGGAGTTGCATAATTTGGATGCTTCATGAATAGTGAATAGTTGAGGTAGGTGAATTTATTTATGCAATCAAGAATGTAATTTTAATAATGAAAATAATGATTTAGACAAAATTTACATCACCATTTTTTTTATAAATATGAATAGTTGACTTTTAGTTTATTTTTTTATTTTTTATTAAATTTATTGAAGTTATACACCTCATATAAATGGATTATTAAATTTATTGAAATTATAGACCTCATGTGATAGATTATTAAATTTATTGAAAATATACACCTCATGTGGATAGATATATAACATGTATGGGTGGGTAACATCAAACACCATAAAACGAGTCCATTGTTAGATACCTAACCTATAGGCCTAAGGCCCATCTGCCTCATCAACATCTATACTCTATGGAATTTAAAATTAATTAGATGTATGTGAAATTCTATCAATGTTGATTTCAAAATAGGAATGAATGTATATTTATTTATGTTTTTTAGATTGGTACACCTCATGTGATAGATATATAACATGTATGGGTGGGTAACATCAAACACCATAAGACGAGTCCATTGTTAGATACCTAAACGATAGGCCTAAGGCCCATCGTTTCATCAACATCTATACTCTATGGAATTTAAAATTAATTAGATGTATGTGGAATTCTATCAATGTTGATTTCAAAATAGGAATGAATGTATATTTATGTTTTTATAAGATTGGTACACTATTGTGCTTGCTATGAAAAACCAAGACTAATTCATAGATCTAGTAAGCCTTGGATTTCTAGTTGTACTCAACAAAAAGACCTTTAATATTTGATGGTGAAAGCTTATTGAATTAGATCCAGTGTACTAAGGTTTGATTACCAGCCATAAAATAAAACAATTAATGATTAAATACACCTGTTCTATTTATGTACCCATATAAAAGTTGTTGTAGTGAACTAGGCAAACACACAAGTCAATGTATGGATATAAGTAACGCATTGTATATATTTGATGGTTCAATCCTAGCACTTCTTTAATACTCTCACTTGCCCATATGTTAACTACATAATTAAACATTTATTGGGATGGGGATCGTTGTAGGAAATTGTGAGGGTTTGAGCATTAAAAGAAATGGTTGTAGGTATTGATCAAAGGAACAATACAAAACATGGTGATGGGGAGTGCATTTGAGTATTTGACTTGAATGACTTGGAGAGATACTTGTGATATAACTCTTTTTTAGCAACACTAACACCACCTTATATTCCAACGGAATCAAGGTGGCCCGAGGTACCCCATAATCAAACCTGGGTTGACGGCAAGACATTGCTCCGCTTTAACCACTCCAAATTCCCACTCAGGGCTACTTGTGATATAGTGCTATGTATATGTAGCTTACAAGAGAGAACAAATGAGTGATTCCTTTCAAATCAATCAAAGATAAATCAAGTTATAAGAGGAGTTAAAGCGATTTTTTAGTGTTGTGGCTAATCTATTAATTACAACGATAAACAGGTCAACTAGTAGATTGGGCTGTAAATGCAGCTAGCACGATTCAATAAAAGGCATTCTTGTTAGAATTTTGACTTAAGAGCAATTATGTCTAACTTTCATTCAATTTGTCGTATCACATCATAATAATTGCATACATAAAGATCACTGAAAGAAACACATTCAACAATAGACACCCGGGATTTATCCTGGGAAAACCATGTCATGGGAAAAACCCAGCAGAACTTCTTCAGTGTAGATTCGTCAACAAAGTACAATGTCAATACAACAAAGAGCTAAAGCTATCTCACAGAAAATATGCAAGAAGGAAAGATAAGATAAGCTAACCCGAAGATAAGTCTTACTCCAACTACTCTCTCTCTCTCTCTCTCTCTCTCTCTCTCTCTCTCTCTCTCTCTCTCTCTCTTGCACACTTATCTCACTGGCTTGAGTGAACTTGCTTGATGTGTCGATATGAGGAATGCACCCCCCTTATTTATAATCTTTTCTGGATGACTTTTTCACTAACTAGGCCGACTTTACTAGGGACGTTTTACCCAATGTTGGGGTAGTTTTACCTAGTGACTGGGGCAGTTTTACTCAATAATTTATGTGGGGTCAACTTATCTATTTTCACTTGATTGATTGAGAGTATGTTTTAGCATTATTCTTTTAGGGTTATGACTTGATCAAATAAAATAAGGATATCTTTGAAAACTACACAAAACATCAACACTCCCTCTTAACAAGGAAGGTATTCTTTTAGCCCTACTATTATACCATGTTAAAATTTTGACTTAAGAGAAATTATGTTAGACTTTCATTTAATTTTTCATATCATATCATCAAAATTGCATGCATAAAGATCACTGAAAGAAACACATTCAACAATAGACACAAATATTTTCCCTGGGAAAATCCTTTCATGGGAAATCCCAACATAACTTCTTCAGTGTAGATTCGTCAATAAAATACAATGTCAATACAACTAAGAGCTAAATATCGCTCACAGGAAATACCCAAGAAGCAAAGATAAGATAAGATAACCCCAATATAAGTCTTCCTCTAGCTACTCTCTATCTCTTGCACACTTGTCTCACTGGATTGAGAAAACTTGCTTGATCTGTCCAAATGAGGAATGCGCCCCCCTTATTTATACTCTTTTATGGTTGACTTTTTCACTCACTGGGGCAATTTTACCTAGTAATTTATGTGGGGTCGACTTGTCTATTTTCATTTGATTTATTGAGAGTATGTTTTAGCATTATTCTTTTAGGGTTATGACTTGATCAAATACAATAAGAATATCTTCTGAAGCTGCACAAAAAATCAACAATTCTATGCCATAACGTGTTGTAAGGTGTAGTTTTAAACAAGAAGAAATCACACCAAATGATTACATAGAAAAACTCATTCACACAACAACTAACGCAAACATAACATATTAACCTAGAAAACCAAATGGACAAACCAACAAAGATGGGTTCTATTTATGCTCGGAATTTTTTTTACAAAGGGTGAGACACACTCGACAAAGATATCATGTATTCTTACTCACTTGTGGTGTTTTGCATATTTCTTTGGATCAACGACAATCATTTTCTCTTCCTAGATAGCTTCAAAATATTTTTCCTCCTTCAATACCTGAGTATATTACTTCATTCTCAATCCTCATTCTTCCCACCACTACCCTTCTTCTTCCACGGTTTCTTTTTTTTTGTTCAATCCCTCTTTGGTTCTTTGCATCAAGAAAGCATTTTTTATTATAGTGTCACCTTGGAATTCCAACCATCAAGCAACTGGTTTCACCTTCTTTTGGCCTTTCTCCTTTACTCTTCAAGTTGATTATTGACTTTAAAATTTCCCAAGGATCACTTGTTGCAAATTTTGGAAGATGGTTTTAAGTCAGATTGCACCTCCCCATTCACCAACTTTTGGTTCCAAAAAACTTTAACTCGAAGGAGAAACATGTTGTACTATGCTCAATACATTGTCTATTCCTAGCAATCTTGTAGCAATTCCATCCATACTTGAAGAAACTCCTTTCATAGATATTTCCTTGAGAAATTGTTGCTCCTTGGCCTGCAAGTGTGGAAATTTACCATTCAATTTAACTATCCATACTTGTCTCTTCGATGTACATTTATAAAGATAAGTTTTATTGTATGGAGCCTCCAACATCGGGCTTCCCAATATGTAGCAACTTGTAATGTTAGAACAAATTCTTACAACTGCATGGGTTGCTTGGCATCCTATTTTTTTTTATGTTCTTCCTTTTGCTCGCAACTTGCTTCTTGCTATAGGTAGTGATCCAAGAGGATCTAGGATCACTCAAAAACTCAATGTCTTAAATGTTGAACATAAGGATAGCATCGTGAAGAGCTCGAGGAGAGATTTTTGATGATGTTCCTTTTTCCAAAAAACAGACTCAGGATGACTGATATATGTCCTTTTGAAGTTTTGGCAAAACAGGGGAAATGGGAAAAGCAAGGGTTCCATGCGGCATACCCATAAGCTGCAATGTGGCCATCCATATAGCTGATGTGGAAGAATATGATGTTATGTTGACATCAACATGATGGCATGGAAGCATAAAAATATGCCATGTGTCACCCAGGAATGGATGAATTTCCACCAAATCAAACCAATACATAAGTTCCATGTGGCATGATGACATGAAAAGTACAATTATCATGACGACATGGCAGGTTACATGGTTGATGACTGGGCATCACATGGCCCAATGACAGGTCGCCATGTGGACCAAATAACGTGCCACATGTGACTGACGGTTTTTCCAAGTAGGCTTAGGGTCAAAAAATTAATCTCCCATAACGAGATAGTTCAAACAAATTCCATATATATTGTAACTATATAAAATTAGAACAAAGGCTATGGAATTCGAATCTAGGACCTCCCATTGCATGACATAGTGCCTTTACCATTGTGCCACACCATTCATTTGTTGAGGAGACAGATATAGTATTATTTAAGTTGCAACATGAAGTTCAAATGGAGGTTGGAGCATCCCACACCTAGATAAACCACTCCTTGGCATGCAGTTCGAGGTTGGTGTGAAGAATTTGGAGGCTGATTCTGCACACAATCGAGGTGGGACACTAAGATTGGCATTCATCATGAGGCAGGACACTAAGACTAGAATGCATCCCGAGGTTGAAGGTTGCATGCATCTCTAGGCATAGTGTAGTATTGTTACATGAAGTTCGAGGCAAATTTTAATGTGGCACGTAGTTCTAGGTCATACAGAGTGTATGGATCAGAGTGACTTTGGAGTCTATGCCAAAGGGGGAGTCCCAAGGCTAGCTCAGAAGGGGGTTAAGTTTATAGTTAAAACTTTCATAATTTTGCAAGGATTTTGATTCTTCTATATGTTCCTGCATCTGAGCACCAAAACATAAAAGTGCTACATCAAAGACCAACCATGTTCATACTTCAGAGTTTTGGAATTGTCTACTGAAGTTGCTAGTAAAGTATGTTTTTGATTCAGGACAACAAAACTCCAAGGTGATATCAAGCGTTAGTATTTATCCTTATTTTGTACTTTTGCTTAAGAGTGGACTTGTAGACGTAGTCCGAAGCGAGTGAACTTTGTTAACAAATCTTGGTGCATTTGAGTGATTTGATATATGATCTTAGTCTCTCTCTTTTTTATCTCAAAATTCCATATTAAACAAGTTATCTTCCTTAAGTTAAAGAAGTTTGGTTAAGTAAGAAAACACTTTCATGCAAGAAGCACTATCAAAATAAAGGTCTTGGAAGATGAAAAAGATTAGATATCATTTAAGAACTAATTGCTAATTTGGTAACTAAATATTTTCAGATCAGGTAATCACTTGATGGCCTCTCATGCCACAAAATGAATAGAAACCAAGAGTGCAAACAATCGTCCACATTATGGTCTTCTTCTTACAGCACAGACAAATCAAATATGCCTTGCCATAACTCTTTAATTTGTTCTTGTACTTGTTGGTTTGTTTGCTTGGTCCTCCAAGTGTGGTTGTGATTTTGAATGGTAGAGACATCCCTTAGATGCACTCACTCAAGCTTCTACAAGCATGTTGGAGTAATTATTTTCTACCAACTCCATTGTTGTTTCCTTTTCTTCAACCAAAACAACATTTTCTTTGGTCCATCTTGATTCAAAGAATATTATATTGTTGGTCTTAACTTGAGTCAGGATTTTAAGAGATGAGATACATTCACTCAATGCCTATTTCCCTTCAAAACCTAGGCCTTAATGGTTGATCCTATGTTTACACAAAGTGGGGTTTACAATCCCTTGGACTCTCTTGCCTAGCAAATCGCTATCGTATCCCATTTGCCTCATTAACTTGGAATATATACCTTTGGTATGTTTTTCAAAGTTACCAAAGGGATATTTAAAAGCAAATTGAGAAAGATCCTTGGAGAATATCTTACCATGCTTTCCTTGGTCATGATGTTGGCTTCTACAGTGGTAATCGAAGGTGCTTATGCTTCCTTGGTCTTTTATACAACTACCTATAACTTGATCAATGCCTCCTCCTGTGTTTCCAATTCTTATTATAGTTGAGCCATCATCTAAGTGAGTCTTTGTTCTTGTTGATCACCCAACTAAATTATTTTATCTCCCTATTGCAATGGTTGAACTTTTGTCTTGTCATGGCCTTCCATAACAATGGTTTCAAAACCCCAACATTCAACAAAATGTTTCTTTAACAAAACATCAATCTTGCATAAATATAAAGGTGATTTTTAAGCTCTCCTATCCTCTCCTTCAAGTTTTGATTCTCCTCTTGGATCTGCACATTTATGGTCTTTAGGTTTCCAACATTTCTATTTCCAATGATTTACCCATATTATGTATGTTTTCTCCTCAGAGTGTTAGCAACTTCTTCAAGGCCATGGATTCAACTACTTTGATATCCTATGATATCTACATTGTAGGCCCATAGCTTATCTATCACATTAACACAAAATGTTTGTGGAATTAAAACAATTGTTTCTATGAAAATTTTTCATTGCTATGTTCGAAGCCTCTATGATTCTATTCACCAACATGTATGAATCCATATCTCTATTTTCAGATTGGTTCACTACTTAGTTTTCTTTATGTGGAAACCAAAACCAATTCCATCTACAAATTCTAGAGCACTCTAGTTTAATTGTTAAGCATAAAACAATAACTTAATGACAAATGCACCCAACTCCATGCAAGGCTAAATATCTATGTTTATGTACCCATACACAAGTGGTTGTAACAAATTGATCAAATGCATAAGTCGAGGTGAATGTAACGGTTGTAGGTAACATGCATTATATATTGGATGGCTCAAGTCCAACTCTTGGTTAGTACTCCCACCTACCCATACATTAAAAAGATAATTAAAGGTTTATTTTTATGGGGATTGTTGTAGGTAATTGCAATGTTTGAGCATTCAAATGAATGGATGTAGGAATTAATCAAAGGAACAACACAAAAATGTAGTGATGGGGAGCGCCTTGGAGTACTTGACTTGAACAACTTAGAGAGATGGATGTAGGTGTCATTATATAACTTTGTGGCACATGTAGCTTACAACTGATCACAATCAAGCACTTCCTAGTAAACCAATGATTCACACAAAGAGTAATCAAGGTGTAGGAGGTAGTTAGATTGATTTTTTAGTGAGCTATCTAGTTAGTTAATTACACCAAAGAATGGATAAATTTAGAGATGGGTTAGTAGATCCCAACACGATTCAATTAAAGGTTATCTAATGTCACAATTTGAGGTACGATGTAGTTTTAAACAACAATAAATCACACCAAGTTGAAGCAATTACACAACAAAACTCATTCACACAATAATTAACACATAGACAACATATTGCCCTAGAAACCCAAATGGGTAAACCAACAAATATGGGTTATTTGTATGCTCTATAATTTTTTTGAAAGGGTGAGCTATACACTCCCAACAAAGTTTTCATATATTCTTACCCATTAAAGGAATTTTGAAAATCACTTTATTTGAGAGATAATCTTGGATACTTTGTTAAAATATTTCAAACCATACAAAATCATCCAATCTCTCCTTGTAGAGTTAGGAATCAAAACCATCTCAATAGAAGTATAATTGGTTGACACTCGTATCAATTACAATCTTTCATTGGGACAAACTTGAAAGTATGAGATGAAGGCAGCCATGTCTTTTCTCTTTCACGTGATCAACTTACCTCATCAAGGACTGAGTGTAACTATCGACTATATCTCTTATTGTGTGATGATCTTATAGCTAACATTGGGATGAATATTCCATTCATGGATGGTTTTTATGCATCATATGAGAGTGTGGGTGTTGGAATGTTAAAGGACTCATCTATATGGGTACATTTTCCCTCCATATGTCTATGAATTATATAGCCTCATCACTTGTATGTGTGTTTTCATCAATCATTTCTTATCCTCATGTTCCTCTCCAAACCTCATATTTTAGAGAGAGCTCTAGGCCATGAGTTTAGTCCCCTTCCAAATTTCTTATTTTAGGAAGTATCATGGATGTGTGCCAAGCACATTGACTTCTAACTCGAATATTAGGTATATAGGATTTGTTGTTCCCATGTTGGAGATCAAAGTTATCTATGAATCTATTGAGATGCCTACATTAGACCCTTATCGCAATCCTTTCCCCCACAAATATTATGATCAGTTTACCTCACCCATGTGTCCTTCCACCCTCCCAGTCCAAATGAATTTTTTAACATGGTCTTTCCTTT
Source organism: Pseudotsuga menziesii (assembly GCA_001517045.1). NCBI lineage: Eukaryota > Viridiplantae > Streptophyta > Pinopsida > Pinales > Pinaceae > Pseudotsuga > Pseudotsuga menziesii. The sequence goes on from LPNX010812302.1 coordinate 708,710, forward strand.
TAATGAGTCTATATTAAAGGCAACGACCAACATTAAAGGTTGTGATATTATATGCATCATATCATATTTCCTCTCTAGACTAGATCAACTCGAGGTTGGATAAAGAAGTTTGGTTCCACCTGGAGAGTAATATTGGTCTCATATCCCAATTCCTACACATGGTGTGTATGCAAATGATAATATGTAAAATATATGTAATATGACTCCTCTAATCCCAATGTTGTAGAAAATATTATAATCATAGTTGATTGATCTCCCAAAGAAGTAGAAATGTGTGTCACTCTTTTCAAGGAATTGTGCAACATATTTGCTCGGTTTGGTGAATAAGCATTGATCCCATAAATTGTTAACTTGATATTAAAACATATAAAAATTCCAAGCCTATTTGATGGAAGTTGCAATGGTTATTCTCAAGAAGGTTACAACTATAAATGTTGAGGTATGTGCACCGAGACATAGGTCTACTTTGTATCTACTTGTGGCTATGATCTTTTTTTGGAATGGAAATAATGTGTATCATTTCATGCTCATGAGTTAACACTCTATGTTCTTCATGGATTTATATTGTACTTAATTTGGTGGCCATGCTTATTTTCCACCTAAGTATCAGTATGCTTTCCTTAGAAAAAGAGTTGTCTGATACTTTGTTTTTTCTTGCAAGCAACTTTTGATCCTTGATCTATCGAACTCCACCTCAATTTTCAACCAAATACTTTAGTGCTTTATATTGTATTTCAATATAAAGCACTCTACTCTTATGACCTCACACATTAGGGGCATCAATTATACATGAATTTGTTCATCCCTAAGATTATGAGTTAAATCGATCCTTTGTTATATATGTGTCAATAGTTTCCTTAACAAGATATAGGGTATCCTTCATCCTACTCACACTTGGTTTTCAAGAAACCCATAAGCATCTCACTTGTTTCCAATTATTAGCATGTGAATGCCTTCAAAATAGCCTAAAATACAATATGTAGAAGAAATGCAGGCTTTGAATCAAGGAAGTGGAGACCATACTCCCGTACAACCCATATCTTTACCTCTAACTATTTGAACCAACTCTAAATCATATAAATAGAGGGTTAATGGTTGTCTGAGACTAACACGCATTCTAGAATAATAGCTTGAAGGCTATAGGCTAAATTAGGAAAACCCCTCCATCCCTTTCCTCTTGACAGAAAATTCATTTTTTCTCCAAGTTTGACTTGATCCTCTTAGGGCTTATTGAGTCACTCATTGGATCCCCCATTACAATGAAATCATGGTTCTTATTGATTGAGAGTTTGAATGGAAACAAAGGTTGGACAAACCCATACTCGGGTGACAAAGTTGTTGCAGTAGAATCATGTATATTTATTTATGGTGTAATCGTTTGCATGATATATAGATCTTGTCTCTCCTCCCACCCCCCCCC
>LPNX010812302.1:710231-725139 GCA_001517045.1 Pseudotsuga menziesii
TAGACCTAATATTGGTTGATTTAATGCCTAAATAATTATGTATTTTCTTGAAATGCTTAATATGGAACAAGGAAGGTGTTTTTTTATTTGGTTATGTGCAAGCATTGAACATATCTTTGTGCTAGAGATTTGATCAATTTTTTGGTGACCAAGACCAAGAGCTAGATTTCTACTATCCATTTATTCTTCTTCTCCTTCTTCTCAATTTGGTGATAACATATTAACTTGGATAGAGTACGTAAGGATCAATTTTGGATTTGTCAACGAGGTTCCAACCCCTTCATTGGGGGATTCCATCTTAGCCTTGACAATACTTCATAAAACAAGAAGTTCAGGTGTAATTTGAACATGTTGTCGGTGGCCCTCCTAGGCCTACCTGAAAATAAGGATATCATCAAGGTAAACCGCAAAAGAATTGCCTAGATATAGCTTGAAAAATATAATTGGTAAACCTCAAAGATGTAGTCAAGGCATTAGTGATACCAAAAGGCATCACAAGCCATTCATATAGACCAAATTTGGTTTAGAAATCCATATTCCAATTATCACATGACTCCATTTCAACATGCTTCACATGAATGAAACAATTGACTAGATAGTTAGGGAGGGAAACATCCAGAATGACATCAATAGAATGATAGATGGGATAGGGTAGGGTAAGGCCTTTAATCTTGAAAAAAAGATCAATTCAGATATCCTAGAGAACTTGGAATATAGGAAAGGGAAGCTTGTGTACAATATCCTCTTTGAGTTGTTGAATTACACATAAAGTAATACATTAGTTGAGATATGTTTGAGGAATAACACGTGTTAGTTAATATATGGAATATGTGAGTGGGTAGAGTTGGTGAAATGTTGCAACCCTACATCTCTAAGGTATAGGTATTATGTCTCACATCATCAATGGCATTGTGGGGAATCTAACAAGGGCGTCGTAATACAAGATCAACATAATCCAAAGGCATCACATCATAATCCATGGTGTCAATGCATGGGGTGAAGGAAAAGGTGATTTAGCAGTGGTTAGTTATAAGGATAGGAGTGCCATGATTGTTGACCCAGCCAATGTGGTAGGGCTAAGGGTTAGGTGCTGTGGGAAGATAGAGCTCAAAACAAGTTATTGGATGCGAGGTTTCATTTACACCCATTATTAATAATAAGTTGGGCCATGTATTGTTTGATTTAGCAGTTTCTTATTGGTCTAGAGATGGCCATCAAATTTGGATTAACATTAGGGGTTGAAGGGTTGTGAATGATATCATATTCAAGGAAGGGAGGCTCTTCAATAGGTGTAGTAAGTAAAATCCACTGAGTTATGTGTGGAGGTGGAGCGGAATGTGTAGAATTTAGTGATGCATGTGGAAGAAGAAAAAGCATGAGCAAAGGAAAAATTCTAGGAGTTTTAGTGAGGATGAGAAGGGCATTTGATGGCATTTGGAAAGTGGAGATATCATTGATTTTAAATCAACTATTTTAAGGATTTTCTACGTGGATTGCATATCAAATATATTTTGATAGTGTTAGCACTCAAAATGTACCATAAAAACCTTAAAACTCCTTTATCAAATTAAAGTTAGATTTGCCAAAACCTTCAAGTCTTTTGCAAATCTCATAACCTCCAAAGTTGTCATCTAGTCTCAATGAGCTTTTACTGTGACTTTTTTGCCAAAAAATCTTGTGAGACCGGTCCTAGTTTACATGCAAATGTAGAATGGTTTTGGATTGGTGTTCTTTTTGGGCAAATAAAAAGTCTTTATAAGCCAAATTTGGCTTCTCTGGACAGTTTTTACAGGTCTCGGGTTCCCTTTATAAGTTTAATGTTTATTTTAGCAAAATACACGCATGAGAGCAAATATCCAATTAAACTCATTAGGCATCAGGCCCAAGTCCACCAGCTATCGAGTCAAGGCAATCAACTCCACCAACATTCAACATGGGTTGGCAACCACAAGTCGCGCAATACATCACAAGCCTTAAACCAAAAGCGCCAAACCAAGCCACATAAAGAAGACCACGAGGGGCGCCCCCTTACTCTACGCGTCGAAACATAATGGAACTATTGGCATATATAAATATTAATATGTTTATGGGATGTGCCAAGAAGAAAACATTGCAGGTGTAATTGTATGAGTTACCAAGAAATTTCAGTATTTATATGGCATTGATTGAAGCATTCTTTAAATCTCCATCAGAGCTGGAATCTGCAATGAAATCAGAAGAATATTGTGTTCATGTTTTCTTAGCACATGCACAGTTGTTCAGAGTGCTCTGTCATTCAAAATTTTCAAAAATCGACTTCTTTAACTAGGATCTCCATCATTAAACACAAACACAACTGATTAAGACTAATAATTTCCCAGTTCTTTATTTGTGGAAAACTGTGTACATGTCTGTACTCTATCTTCCCCGCTGCTGTTACACTCACAGATATCACCGAAACACAGCAATGCTTAAAAGATTATGTGGTCCTTAAGGAAAAACCCAGTCTCTTCTCAATGATAATCCCGGTCTCTTCTCAGTGATAAGTACAATGCACCAAGGCTATTACAGTCACAAAAACACAGCAATGTCTCAAAGATAAGTGATCCTCCTCTCAGTAATAAGTACAATGCAGCAGGGCTGTTACACTCAAGATCTTACAAAAACACAGCAATGTTCCACAGATAAGTGATCCTCCACTTCTTCTTATTTGCCTTAAGAATCCAGTCTCCTCTCAGTAATAACTACAATGCACCACTTTCCTAACTGAAAGCCCTCAATCCTCTGTCTCTTTAATGCCAGACAGTGACTATTTGGCAACAGAGAATGTCTGTACCTAACTCTATTGCATGAAAACAAACTGACATCCATCATGACCTGAAAAATGCAAAATGTAAACACCAAAACAAACAAGATGCAGTTACATCACAGAGAAAACTGGAAGAAAGGGGCAATAATATCAATGCATTCTGTAAAAATTGGAAGTTTCAGTGTTAAAGCAACAGAGTCATAGGTTTTTCAAGCGTACTGCGATTTCTTTCTGTGATAAATGCGGCGGCATTGAAATGGCAGGAAGCCCCTTTGTGCTTAAAGTTCTGCAAGTAAGCGTTAAAAGCATAGGAGACGTGGGCAGTAAGCGTGTTTGGCCGAAAGCAGGGATTGTTCCACTGAATTGCATTGCAGTCGGCTATGCCCGGTCCACAAGCCCAGTCCAAGGCTCTCTGCAAGATGTAGGCCGGCGCTTGTGGATCTGCTACGCACCATTGCGCCTCACTGCCCGCTGCTTTGCCACAGCAAGGCTCATTCAATCATAAAATACAGAAAACAAGAACAAGAAAACGCCATTAAAATACAAGATAAGGAATGCTGTGAGTATTACTTGTGGGTGTGAGAGCGATCGATAAAAGCACTAGATATGGAAATGGAAATGACAAGGCTCTGTCGACGTGTGCCCATTGCAGGAGGATACAAATAGAAATGGAAATGACAACCTACTATGCTATAAGCCCTCTATGACCTGCAAAGAATAGCCAAATCTAGACCTGCTGCTCCCAACTCTACAGAACATTATGAAGAGTATGGATATATATAAATAGCATCTTTACTCCACGTGATCTTTCTTTTTTCATCTTTTTAATGGATATATTGCAATTTTGTTAATTTCTTTTTAAGATTAGGTTAAAAAATAGAGTATTTGCATTTATTATTTAATGGATATTTTTTAGCCAAATTTTTTTAAAATTCTTGAAGTCTTTGTGGTTGGAATTGCACAATCTTGTTTAATAGATAATAAAAGAAAGTTTTTAAAATTTTCTTTTTTTTATTAAATTTATTGAAATTAGACACCTTTTACCTTTTATGGATGGATTATTAAATTTATTGAAATTATACACCTCTTACTTCTTATGGATGGATTATTAAATTTATTGAAATTATACACCTCATGTGGATGGATGTATAACATGGATAGGTGGGTAACATCAAACACCATAAGACTAATCCATTGTTAGATCCCTAAATGATAAGCCTAAGGTCATCTCATCAGCATGTATGCTCTATGGGATTTAAATTAATTGGACCTCTCTAGAATTCTATCTATGTTGATTTCAAAATAGGAATGAATGTATATCTATGTTTTTGTTGCAAGATTTATGTGGTTGTTGACCTCAAAATGTCTTGGAGATTCCTATTGTTTTAAATTGGTATACAATTTAGTTTGCTTGTAATGGAAAACTGAGACTAATTCTAGCTATATATCTAATGCAATATGGTTTGAATGTATATCTATGTTTTTAGAATGGTACATCATTTAGTTTGCTTGCTATGGAAAACCAAGACTAATTCTAGCAATATATATAATGCACTATGGTTTGAATGTATATCTATCTTTTTAGATTGGTACACCATTTAGTTTGCTTGCTATGGAAAACCAAGACTAATTCCAGTTATGTATCTAGTGCATTATGGTTTGATTGCCATCCATAAAACAAAACAATTAATGAACAAATACACCCATTATGTTTATGTACCCATATAAAAGTTGTTATAGTGAACTAGTCAAACACACAAGTCAATGTATGGATATAAGTAACACACTGTATATATTTGATGGTTCGAGCCTAGCACTTGTTTAATACTCTCACTTGCCCATATGTTTACTAGATAATTAAACATTTATTGGGACGGGGATCGTTGCAGGTAATTGCGATGGTTTGAGCATTAAAAGAAATGGTTGTAGGTATTGATCAAAGGAACAATAGGAAAACATATTAACTAGATAATTAAACATTTATTGGGACAGGGATCATTGCAGGTAATTGCGACGGTTTGAGCATTAAAAGAAATTGTTGTAGGTATCGATCAAAGGAACAATAGGAAACATAGTGATGGGGAGTGCCTTTGAGTATTTGACATGTATGACTTATAGAGATACTTGTGATATAACTCTTTTTTTAGCAGCACTAACACCACCTGATATTCCAACGGAATCAAGGTGGCCTGGGGTACCCCAGAATCGAACATGGGTTGACGGGGAGTCATCACTCTGCCTTAACCACTCCAACTTCCCACTTGGGGATACTTGTGATATAATTGTATGTATATGTAGCTTACAATAGAGAACAAATGAGTGAGTCCTTTCAAATCAATTAAAGATAAATCAAGTTATAGGAGGCGTTAAAGCGATTTTTAAGCGTTGTAGCTAATATATTAATTACAACAATAAATAGGTTAACTGGTAGATTGGGTTGAAAATGCACTGAACACGATTCAATAAAAGACATTCTTGTTAGAATTTTGACTTAAGAGCAACTACGTCAGACTTTCATTCAATTTGTCACGTCACATCATAATAATAATTGCATAAATATCATTGAAAGAAACATATTCAACAATAGACACCAAGATTTTTCTTGGGAAAACCCTTCATGGGGAAAACTGAGCAGAAATTATTTACTGTAGATTCGTTAACAAAGTACAATGTCAATACAACGAAGAGCTAAAGCTCTCTCACAGAAAAGGCCCAAAAAGCAAAGATAAGATAAGATAACCTCAAGATAAGTCTTCCTCCAGCTACTCTCTCTCTTTCTCTCTCTCTCTCACACACAGACTTGTCTCACTGGCTTGAGCGAACTTGCTTGATGTGTCCAAATGAGACTAGCTTGAGTGAACTTGCTTGATGTGTCCAAATGAGGAATGCATCCCCCTTATATATAATATTTTCTGGATGACTTTTTCACTAACTAGGTCGACTTTACTAGGGCAGTTTTACCCACTGTTGGGATAGTTATACCTAGCGACTAGGGAAGTTTTACTCAATAATTTATGTGGGGTTGACTTATCTATTTTAATCACTTGATTTATTGGCATTATTTTTTTAGGGTTATGACTTGATCAAATGCAATAAGAATATCTTTAGAATCACAAAACATCAACACTTCCTCTTAACAAGGAAGGTATTCTTAGCTTTCAAATTGTCCAATGCTTGCTTTCTTTCTTTCAATCCTACTCTGATACAATTTTTTTACTTAAGAGCAATTGTGATATAGACTTTCATTCAATTTTCTATATCATGTCATAATAATTACATACATAAAGATCAATGAAAAAAACATATTAAACAAGACATTAACTAATATTATTCAATATAAAATATAAAAATATAACCATAACAAATTAAATTGTTACCACAATTAAATAATGTATATTGTATACATCATCAATTCACAAAATTAAATTGTTACAACAATTAAAATGTATATTACACATAATCAATTTACAAAATTAAATTGTTCTTGAAAAAAAATCATTACAATGCTGCTCGAGCTCTTAGATCTTTAGACCTTTAAGGACAACAAGAAGGCCAGGTCCACATGTATCCATACTTCGAGCTTCGAGATATGGTGGAAGAACCCAACGATTTGCAGACCCGAATTTTACTAATCAATTCACAATATTTAAGATTTTATGTCGATTAAAATTGATATTTAATTATGATAATATTTTAATTTTATCACAAAATTAAAATTTAAAATACTTCTTTTATCATTTTAAAAAATATTTATTTTTAAAACTTAAATTGTAAAAAATAAATACATATATAAATAAATAAATAATACATACTTGTTTTTAATTAAATACATATATTAAAAATAAATATTTGCTTATTAAATAAGCAGAATTAAAAAAAAAATGGTATATAGAAATACCTTTTAATCACATATATAGTTCTCATTTTTAGCTGACTGTGAGTCTCTTCCTCAGAGGACTGCTGCTCTTCGTCTTTACGGTGTGGGTACGGACCTGTGGCAACAGTGTGTAAATAAAAAATTAGAAAACAGAACTAATCATTACTTAGTATGTAAAGTAAAAGTAAAGTATTTGTTTCATCACTTAGAAAACAGAACTAATCATTAGAAAACAGAACTAATCATTACTTAGTATGTAAAGTAAAAGTAAAGTAAAGTATTTGTGTAAAATAAAAATTAGAAAACAGAACTAATCATTACTTAGTATTTGTTTCATCACTATCATATTTAAAAGTAAAGTAAAACTAAAGCTTATAAAAGATATATTTGTATTATTTTTATGATGTTGATAAAAAGAATATATTTGTATTATTTTTATTGTTTAAAATAAATTATTAATATTAATATTTAAATATTTTAATGATTTTAATATGTTTTAAAATAAAAATTTATTTATAATATAAATATCTTTTAAAAATTTAAGTTTCGTTATGTAAAATAAAATAAAAAGCTTGATTTTCATGTTTTCATCTGACCACACTATGCTTTCCCACCAATAATCAATGCGCATAAATTTGAAAACTTTTCTGTTTCAATGGGAAATCTTTGAAAATTACATTTATTTATTTACTTACTTTGATGATCCGTTATCTTCCGTGCCTGTTATATTCTTTGAAGATACTTTGCAGTTTGATTTTCATGCTATTATCTTCCCACCTTATGCTTTTCCACCAAGCTGAAGATCCCATTAACGTACATAAATTTGGTAGCTTCTCCATTCCAGTGGGAAATATCTTCAAAGAAGGGCAATCAATTATCTTCAAGACACGGAGGTTAGGTAGCGTTCTTTCATCCCACACTCCCTCTGTATTTGATGCTCCACCCAGACTCTCTAACTTGTATAGATATTTGAGAACCAACTTCTGTAACCTTTGATATCCACCACGACTCCCTATCCCCAACTCTCTCAAACCACAACAGTTTTTCAACTTGAGAAGCTTTAAATTCGGCATCCACTCCAATGGAGAGAGCTCCCTTATGTTGTGGCAATACCTCAATGATACCATTTCAAGATGTTCAAACTTGCAGCAATTCGGCAGACAATGATACCCATAACAACATCGTAGCATAAAACTCTGTAGCTTCTTCATGCTCTTCATGTCCTCAGGAAGCTCCCCCGATATGCTGTAGGACAACCTTAAGTGCCTCATCTCGGACCAGGTTCCCATTATGCCATCTTTAACTTGCTGCCCCCAGTCCATCGATACACTCAACTCCGTCATGTTTTTGAGACCCTTCAACCTCCAAATACTTGCCGCCGCTTCCCTTTCCATACTTAAACCTCTCCTTGATAACTCTCTCTTCGGTAACACGAGTCTGCTCAGTGAAGTGAGTTCAGAGATCTCACGTGGAATCATCTCTAACGACCCACAGCCGTTTAAATTAAGACACTTGAGATTTTGAATCTCTCCAATCTCAGATGGCAACGATTTTAGACGCCCACAATTAGAAAGATCCAAACACTGAAGTCGAGAGAGACGGCATACCTCTTTAGGCAATTCTTCGATGGGAAGCTCTCTTAACGACAGAAACTCAAGCATTCTTAACTCTTCAATTGACGTTGGGACTGAACTTATTCCGCTGCAACCGGACAGATTGAGAACCCTCAGAGAGGTTACACTCAGTACAAAATCCGACGGAAGATCTTTCAAATATCGATTGTTTTTTAAGGTGAGAATAGCAAGCTGCGGGCATCGCAACTGAGTTGGTAGATCTTCATTAAAATTACTGGCAAGCGATATCCTCCTGCAAGTCTCATCGGGAACCTCTGAGAAATTTCGCTGATATTTACTTGCCATGATTAAACACTTCTCCTCTTTCTGCCCAATGTAGATCGCCATGTCTCGAATAGCAGATTGAACTCTTATTGTCTTCTGTTTAAAGACATCGGTTCTCTCTTTAACAGTCTGGAACAAGCAACGGTCTACAAGGAGTTTTAAGTACTTGCGCCCAAGAGCCATGTCCATTAAATAGGTTCCTTGTTTGCTCTTGACCACGCCTTCTCCAATCCACATTTGCACCAATTCGAGCGTATCAATTTCTTCATCTTCCTGGTACAGAGCACAATATAAAAAGCATTTCTGCACGTCTGAATTGGGCAGAGCATCATAACTAAATCGGAGTGCTGCATACATCTCTGCATCAAGACCAGAATGAAAAGATGGATCTACGTTTTGAATGGAAGATAAACAAATATCCCATTCATGTAGACTTCTTTGGCCAATCATTGCTGCGGCGACTACATTAATGGCCAAAGGCAGACCTCTGCACTGCTCCGCAATTTTACTGGCACGGTCTTCGATATCCATAGAAACTTGGTCTTCTTTGAAAGCCACTCTGCGAAACAGCATCCAGGCCTCATCTCTGGAGAGCGGGGGTTGTATTCCAGCGGGCTCTTTTGCCTTCTCTTCAATATGCAACGGGTTTGATGAAAGAAACTGCAGAGAAGTCACCAACATTGACAATTCGGTTTGGATGCCATGATAGATCTTATCAAAAGATGCGCTCCATTCTCTTATTTCTGTACAGCTTTGGTGCGGTCCCGAGCGATCGATCAGTAAGCGCCGCTTTGCCTCTGTAAGAGAAGTTTCCAGCGAATACAAGCACTTCACCATCTCCTGGTGTGCGTTCTTTTCAGATTGGAAGATAGTGTGTTCATCTCGGAAGAGGGTGCTAAATTCTCGTAGAAGGATCTCCATACGCCTCAAGTCGGTTTGCAGAATCTCACGGTTATCCTCCTCCTTAATAACATCTTTCAACAGTTCCGTGACCGGGTCGACCACAACGCTGCATATGGCGTTGCCTGAAAAATCAATATGCTGAGACAACTCACTTTGAAAGCCGTGATAGAGCTGATCAAATAATGCATTCCAGAGCCTTATTTCTTTTGAAAGTCTCCCGGGATTGCAGACCAAACAATCAAGACAGCTTTGGCGTGGTCTCGAGCGATCGAAAAGGCGGTTTGCCTCTGTAAGCGAATTTTGCAGCAATTGCAACCAAGTCTTTACCATCTCCGGGGGATCTTTCTGTGGATATCGGAAGAAGATGTCAGTATATAGCAGAAGGGTCTCCATACCTCTCAAGTCGCTGTGTAGAATCTGACGGTCATCCTCCTCCCTGATAACATCCTTCATCAGCTGGATGACTGGCTTGGTTATGGCGTCGGCTGCTACTGTGCTTGCCATGACTTTCTTGTTATTTTGGAAGAGCGGCGCGAAGAGATTGTGGGGGTAAGAAAACAAAAGTTTATGAGATTTAACAGAAGGTTTAAAGGAGACTACCCCGAACGTGGCGATGAAGCGTAACTTCGAATATTAATATTAGAAGCATACAAAGAAGATAAGAATAGGAATAAGCATACAAAGTTGAGCATATGGGATTGTGCATTACGGACATTTGATCGACACAAGATAGGAATAAGCAAAGTTTAAAGGAAGGAATACAATGAAGATAAGAATTTCTATGAAATGAAAGTAATCATTTATATACCTTTAGCTTTAATGTCACTCTGAGATGTTGTTTTTAACACAAAAGTAAAGCATTTCAACTAGCCTTCGTTGGAAAAGTAAAAGCAATCAACCAAAACAACTCGATGATTATACCTTCAGTCATATTCAATAATTGGACTTCAACACAGGAAAAGAATAATTGGACTTCAAGACAAGGAAAACAAAATAAAAAAAAAGAACGAAACGAATTTGAATATATGTCTGATAAGATAAGGAAAGGAGAATGAAGAATGAGGTTAGAAATATATATATATATATAATAGAAGAAAAAAACATGAATATGGTTATGGAATACAAATATAAGCAAAAATATTTAAAAAACACTAAAAACAACAAATTAATAATTTAAAAATAAAATAAAATAATAAGAATATGTATAATGATTTCTTTTTTAAATAAATACGAATATAATTATAGAAAATAAAAGAGAGCAAAATTTAATAATACACATACAAAAGAAAAAGTGGACTCCATAATCATATTCAATAAACAGATTTGAAAGACTATAAGGAATAAATGAAAGAAGAAAACAAGAAAATAATATATACTAGCCATTGCTGTAAAGGAATGCATATATAAATGTCACGTGGTAAAATGTAACTTTTGTTATGAAGAAGGAAATGTTTAAAGACTCTTGTTTATGAGTCAAATTAATGACTTGTACAACATACATCCCATCACTTTTAATTCAACCAGACTGCCCAAACGAAGAACTTTGAACTCGATAGTATGATCCTTACCTTTGTCTAAACCTTTCTCTTTATGTGCATAGTCAGTAGTCCGAAGTTTTGTCTCTAGCAAGACTTTAGGTTTACGATAACTAGGAATTAAGTTATACGTGCAAGGTTAAGATATTAATTCCTTTAGGTTGTAAAACCACTAAGGATAAATCAACTATTATAGAAATTCAAGACCTTATCATGTAAAAAGTTTTAAAGTTACCTCAACTCTTAAGATCTTCTCAACTATTATAGAAATTCAAGACCTTATCATGTAAAAAGTTTTAAAGTTACCTCAAGTCTTAAGATCTTCTCAACTATTATAGAAATTCAAGACCTTATCATGTAACAAGTTTTAAAGTTACCTCAAGTCTTAAGATCTTCTCGCTCCTTCAGTGGACTAGTCAAAAAACAAGAAGTTAAAGCCTACCTATACCCAATAGTAAAGTATGCCTTAGTCATATTGACTAAGTAATGCCATAAGTCCTCCATGAGGCATATGTGGTTTCAAACCATTCCAATTGTACCTTATAACTATCTTGCAAAAATCAATTCTTTACATGACAATAAGCACTCTAAAAGAAATACTAGAATTTTGGACTACATAACGTTAGTATTTGTAACTTAAATAAATAAATAAAAAGAAAAAATAAACTGAGTAACCCTTTATCTTGAAGATCATGGAATAGTAAAATCCAACTTTTCATATAGTAAGAAAATAATGTTTTTTTCTTATTTTTAATTTCGTATTTTATCAATGGCCCTCACCTCAATGCAATGCAGCAGTAGTGACCCTCACCTCACATACAGAGTGAGAGGGCGATTCAGGGGAAGAGAAGTTCAGATTTTAAACTATATTATGAACAGAGTCTTTTCAGCTTTTCCAATACCAGTATAAATCCAAATCAAAATTATTTAAGAAAACATAGATTACTAAGCAAACAAGTACCTATTCTTCAAAAAACTTGCATAAAAGCCAATATATATGACAAACAATAACTATTATTAAAGAAAATTAAAACCAACATATTAAACCCAAGAAAATAATACAAGCAACATAGCTAACTAACATAAACAACTACTACTACTATCCCTCAAACCTTAACAAGTATATACAAAATCTCAATAGATGAATGTGGACAAGTGAGTATAGCACTAAAAACTCTAAAAAAATACCAATAGAGCTTATATTCCTTGTTGAATAAATGTTAACTATTACAAAGGACCCTCCTCATATATAAAGAGATTTGAGAGGTTAGGGTTAAGTGCAATCCCTTCGGTCAAAAGAGACTTGACGATTTACAAGATACTTGTCACTTTTGGAGAAGTGGCCATTTTTCTAAGTCATATCCTTTTAACTTCCTTCAAAAATTCATTTTTTCCCTATAGGAAAAAATTAATATTATTTTGCTCAAAAAGTTACAATTCGAGAGAAACAAATGGATTTGACAAAAGCCTTTCAAGATAAACTTTGGAGTTCCATGTCATCATTTGATTTGCGATATGTTCCCTCCATGGCACTTGTGATGGCTAATCATCAGTTGGATGGTACAAACTACGGAGTTGAAAGGCCATAAAACTGCTATCAATGGCTTCCAAGGCGATTCAAGTCATGGCACTTGCATAGGGACATTCATCTATGCCTCAAAGGGAAGGTTGTTCTTACGAGTGTACCCCCAATCATTTATAAAAATTGGTCTCAAACTAGGTTCAAAATAGGCAAAATGCCTCTTAGCATGAAAGTTGTTCTGTCTAATCTATCTTTCACAAATTATCTAAAACTAAAATTTCCTAAGTTCATTATAAATAAATTACAAGTATAATTAACGCATTGCCTTTTGTTTGGTGAAAATCGAGCTAAAATTGAGTGAGATTTTGCCTCCATAAGGTAAACAATAAATGTTTTTTTGAGGGAGATGAAATCAAAATCTAAGGTCATTATTTAAAATTTATGGGTGAAAACCTAAACTTAACTGTATAGTACTAATATTCACTTCTCCATATCAAATGGGTCTCTTTCAAAGTAAAAACAAAAACAACCTGGAAGGGGCCAAATAACACACTTTACTAGCTGGATTATGGACAAAAAAAAAGGGTTACTAGGATTTCTGGAAATTTCTTGGTTGAATCTTTGAGTCCAACCTTGTATATTTTTTTCGGCCTCAAAATCTGAATGAGGGAGATATGGAAATTTTGGTTTAGGCATTTTGTCAAGCACTTAGTGGACAAGTACTTGGTTGAGGACTTTTGTTAAACAATTAGTAGATAGCCACCTACAACTCTTCCTTCTCTAAGTTCCTTTCAACATTTCAAAAGCTACCAGAAATGAAATCAGACCCATACACATGGAAAGAAAAACACCCCAAGGGAATCTATGTTTTCATAAAAATACCCAAATCATGGGATTCGGTCTCGTAAAAAATGTTTTTGGAATCAAAATGGGGGTTCCAAGCCCATATGGATACTTTCCTCCATGACATCTCAGCTAGGTATTTTATAAATAAAATTGGAAGTCCTAATTGTTTATTCGACAAGGGTTGGAGAGGCAATGTGCCCTTATTGGTGAGTTAATGTAAAAAAAAAGGAATCGTAAGTCGATTCAATCTTAGAGGAGACAAAAATAATGTTTCCACCAAAGTCTAAATGAAAGGAAACTAGAAATGCAGTTTGCAAATGAGGGCGGGTTTCTTACCAGGCACGTTGTTGTAACACTAATTCCTCATTCTGGAAACCCCAAGTGAGTGTATCAGCCAATTTATTTTCTAAGTAAACTCCTATACAATATGCAAACAATGAGTAATTTAATGAATTGTCAATTTCTTCGAAAGTCACTCAACACAGTCTACTCAGTTCTTCGAAATTCACATCTCAACGAGGGCCACAAGTTCGTTTGCCATAGACACAAAGGAACAATAAAATGAAAAAAAAACAAGACATTGATTTGGTGAGAAAAGAGAAACAATTACAGCAAAAAGCCTGATCAAATACATCTCGCTTAGCCATCTTGTCCCAAAAGCGGAGGCAAGCAAGAGCTACTAAAGCTGTGAGAGTAGCTGCTATTATATCATGTACAATTTGGTTCTGTGGGAAGCTAATAGGAATAGTGAAATTGTGATTAAACCATGCCAAATCCATCAAACTCTCAGTTTTTGCAAAGCAGGTCCCATGTCACCATTCTTAGAGTATCCCACTTGAAATCCATCCATAACAGGTCTGAAAGGACTTCTGTGATAAGTAAAAACCAACTAAAATATCTTGCAGATCCACTACTAAAATGGTTGATTGTAGAGGGACCCGAATGATTGTTTCAAACCAATTCAGATCATGGAGTTCATTGTAGAGGGACCTGAATGATTGTTTCAAACCAAACCCTCCTCTGCCTCTGTAAACCCTAACCGCTGCAAACCCTCCTCTGCATAAACACACTTGACCTCCGACAGCACCTCCAATGACCTCCTCTGCGTGACCTCCGGATGTGGAGGTATATTGTGTTAGCTCCGCCATGAAATTATTGATTGGGTTCTTTGTTTCGTGAAGAAATATTGTGTCGAGATGGTTGTGGTTTTATATATATAAGTAAACACACTTGACCTCCGACAACACCTCCAGCGACCTCCTCTGCATGACCTCCGGCAAACCTCCTCTGTGTGACCTCCGGATGTGGAGGTATATTGTGTCAGCTCCGCCGTGGAATTATTGATTGGGATCTTTGTTTCGCGAAGAAATATTGTGTTCGGACGGTTGTGGTTTTATATATATATATATGTATATGTATATGTATATGTATCTATATATGTATATGTATATATATATGTATGTATATACATATACATATACATATACATATACATATACATATACATATACATATATATATATATATATATATATATAT
>LPNX010812302.1:731865-764486 GCA_001517045.1 Pseudotsuga menziesii
TGTTTGCTTGGCATGATAATACTATTGTTTAAAAAAAAATTGAACTCGGATCCTCCAATAAGATCCTACCCCAACTAGCTATTCACAAAGATTAATCATAAGTTATAAGAACATTGCATGTGGCAACATTTTTCTAGAAGATACAGATTCAACTAAATGGAAGAAATGGGAGCACCAATGCATGAATGCACAATTCAAGATAAAGTAAATTGGGGGTAAAAAAAATTTCGAAGGTAAATTTGTCATAGCACAAGCTCATATATTAAGTAGATTATTAAAGCACAAAACTCTAAGAAATTCAATTCAATTATTGGGAATTAAAAGTTAAAAATAGACTTTAGTAAATGAGCTGATATCAAAAGATGAGACCTTGTCCCTTGCCACACTTGCAAAAAAGTAGTTTCAAGTTGAAAAGGGTGCTCATAGAGCATTGTTAACAGGTGTTGTTGCGAAATAAACTTCGTCAAGTTGGTTGGTGTCAATGATTACAAGAATGTTAAGAACATCATGAAAAAGTTTATGGAGGCATAAAAATTTTACTATTCATTTAGACGAGAATGACGAATTTGCATGTTGGGATACTATTTGTAGGAAAACCTATCAAGATATACTTCCAGATAATGTGAGGGACAGGGTGAAAGAGTCTTGGAATTTGAATTCCCTTGTGACACCAAATGAAAAGGCCGTTGTACAACATCGTATATCTAAAGGGGTTTACAAAACTCATGCCAAACATATAACATAGGTCAATCAGGTGGAATGATTCCAAAATTTTATGGAGAGTAATAATGATGTGAAGATTTCCATTCACACATTTGTGAAGATTAAACCATGGTATGCCAGGCATGTCATTGTTTGCGACACATGTTATTGTCGATACCATGTAGAATTATAATTTTATTATGAAACATATCTAAATTTTAGCATACAATATTGGTAAAAATGACTCCTCTCCTTTAAGTGTTCATGAGTTTTTATTTAAAATATTGTGTGCACGAGATAATGATCAATTATTTTATAAGAAAGAATGTGTTTGTGGAATAAAATCCAAAGAATGTTCGCATTTGACACTCTTTAATGCTAACTATCTCATTGATCCTAATGATCCCAGATTTTCAAATCTCATTGTGAAGTGGAAGATATATGAATATGTTAAATACACACTTGTTACAGATTTAGGGACAACATCAAAAAAGATTTATTACTTGAATTCAACATTTCAATGACATATTTTATGGAGAAGTTCAGGGAGAAAACATATAAATATATTAAGCACTCCCATATAACACGATAGCAGTACTTACAGTTCAAGCATTCACACAATGTGTTTCCAAAAGGAACAATATTATCAATGGTTGAATTTGTTGAGAATTACACGTTCACCCCATAGAAGGAGATACAAAATGAGTATTATAATTTAGACTATGCATCTATACTTTTGAATATTTATTTCATACATTTAGAGCTTAATATCAATGGTTCTGATAGCAATGAAAATAATTGTGAAGTGGTTAAAGAGTATCATTTCTACATCAGTGACGATCGTACACATGATACATGTTTTTCTCAATATTGCTTTGATTTTTTTATAATGAATTATCGATCTTAGAGGTCACTTTTAAAGAACATTGGGTATGGTTAGATGGTTGCATTAATCAATTTAAATAGACAAGATCATTCTTATGGTTGTCTTGCCTTCAATATTTAATATAGGGCATGGAAAAGGAGAGCATGATGTTGTCAAGACATGCATAAAACATGTACTTATGAGTCATCAATTGAATCTCTTTGCTTCCAAATTTGTAGATTCATTAGATCTTGTTAATTGTTGCAAAAACTTTTAAGCCATGTATTCAACCCAATCATGGATCATGCACATAGGAAAACATGCAGACATTAAAAAAATGTGTGTGTGTTCCTATCGAAAACACATTTATTGCTCAAAATTTGACTTACATGAGTTTGTTTTCCAAAGCAGGTACTTTTGGAATATTGCGATGGGCAAGGTTGATAGATCGTTGCCATTTTATTGTGTTGCAATCCATAGATTAAGGGGTTTGCACTCCATTAAGGGGTTTGCATGCCAGGCTGCGATTTTAAACTTGATTTTGCTAATGACCTCATTCCATGCATGGCCTTGCTGGTTCCCAATGTTAAGGGAAATCCAAGATACTTAATTTTTTCCCAATAGGCAAGGCCCGAGAAGCGTAGGAAATGGGCAATCCGAGGGATAGTTTTCTAGTCTACCTTCCAGCCATACATAACACTTTTTCTCTTATTGACCAGGGCTCCAGAGACTCTATAGAAGCTTAGGATGACTTCGTAGAAAAATCTTGTTATCCTCATGGATGCTCCCCATGAGTTATAGATGTTTATTGTAATCTATTTAATGTTTAGATATTTAATGTTTTGTTGAACTAATAGACAATCAAGCTATTTTGATAAGTTTAATAATAATAGGATTGTTTGAACAGTTGACTATGGGCAGAAGTTGCACAAAACCTATATTTTGATATAAAAAACATTTTTATATCGTGTAATGACTCAACACTCCATTGAACAAAATAGTTTTATTAATATAAAGTTACGGTATTTTCTAAGAAAAAAAATGGTCACATTCTAACATTTAATATATAGGAAAGAAATTATTTATATATAATACATGAAATATGTCAAAATTAATTTACATTATGATGTGAGGCCATGTCCACATCTTAACATCAATATATGAGAGAAGTTGTTAATGAACGCTTTCATATTGGATGACGAAATATACATTTATATAAGATTGAATGTGTAGAAATTATTTTTATAACATTTCTTTTTATATATTAACTTACCATTGATATCAAATATAATCAATATTTTTTTTTATTACATTTCAAATATATTATTATTATATAATATATAGAATGCTTAATTGATATACATACTATTAAATATTTTAAATAAAATAATGTTATATATATATATATGTATGTATATACATATAACAAAAATTATTATAATTAATTAAAGGAAAAATCGGTTGGATCATAGTCTAATCAATCTAAGATACAATTTAAGTTTGATCGCTTTCTCCAAGATGCCTTTTGTCTTAAACAATCAAAGTTGGATATTAAGATACACCCATACTAAGGAATTGGAACCCATGTTGGAGCTTCGTCAAAGTTTTCCCTTGCATCCGCTTCCTTGTTCGAACTACAGAGGATATGAAAGGACATGGGGTTGAATCTTTGCAACACTTTCCGTAGCCTCTGCAAGGTCTTGTTTAGCGCCGGGTTATTGAAGTGGTCTTCCAAGTTTAAGTTTTTTATCAAATTCCAAGTCTCCAAATATTTGAATGCCTTTCCCACCATTCCCCTGTACAAGTTGGCAAGCTTTGAGCAGGCCTAGAATTTCTGCCTGATTGTTAGAGTTTTGTCCTAAACCCCAGCTAAAGATGTCTTTATTGACCCCATAAGATGCATAGATTACTCCCCCTGCTCCTGCGATCCTTGGATTTCCTTTGGAGGCTCTGTCGAAGAATATCATAACTTTGTCCTACACATTCCACCATTTTTGGAAATCTACATCTAGATTTCGAAGTCGCCACTCTGGATTGGTGAAGGGCCAAGAAATTATCTTTTTATTTCTGTCACACCGCAAGGGAGAGCCAAGCCATCTTGTCTCTTTAGGGAGGAGCGAGGTGTCCAACATATGAGAGCGTTTTTCCGCAGTCTCCATTAATAATGCTTTTGCTTTGGCTGCCATGACAGTGGTGGAGTGCTGGATGTTTTGGAAGACCCTTTCATTCCTGGCCAACCAAACTTTCCAGCAAACATATTTTGGAATGACGAGCTATATTTTATTCCATAGCATTTTGTTCTTGATTGTGTGAGGATAGCGCTCTTTCTAGGAGGAAAATAAGCTTGCCACAGTGATCTGCGTGGGGATTGGCACGTTGAACCCGTGTAAAGCTTGTGTCCAAACTTATTGAGTGAAGGAGCAATCCACGAACAAGTGTTCCAACATTTCTTGATTCGAGCAACAAAGAGGACAAATCTGCGGCCCAATAATTCCACGCTTTGCTAAGTTTTCTCATGTTAGCACTCTTCTATGCATGAGAACCCAACGAAAGAAGTATATTTTTGGGAGGTCGAAGGGGTCCCAAACCTGTTTCCACACAGAGGCAGAAAGGATTGGCATGTGATGAGCTTGGAGAGCTGCAAAACCACGTGTTGTTGTGTATACTCCTTCTCCCCCCATCCCCACTTATCCGAATTTTGCTGATGGACAGGCGCCACACCTGCAAGTGCTGTAAGGAGGAAACTTTGTTGAGCTTGCAAATGAACCAGAGGTTGGGGGAGTGACCAGGCTCTCCAATTCCCAAATGGATCCCAGATAGTAATGTCTGTGATCTTTTCTATACTTCGTTGAGTGAGTGAGACTCATAGCCCATCGAAATACGTTATGGTATTGAGGGGCAGTTGTCCCATAATGCTCTTTTCCCACAACAACATTTTCCTCCCATTCCTAGGGATTCCGTACAGGTGATCTTTGAAGAAATTTCACCACCGAGCACATAGTTTCTAGAGCGAGGATCCTTTGGTCGGCATGCCTCCAGTCTTGATGTTGAAGGAGAGCCCATTCATGTATTTTTTGATGAGAAGTTGGCTTACAGGATGACTTCGATTGGTGAGGATCTCCCATAAGATCTTACATCCAAAAGCTAAATTAACCAGTCCAGGATCTCTTACCTGGAGACCTCCTTTCGAAATTGGTCTTTTCACCACGTCCCACCTTACCAAGTGATTTTTTTTTTGTTTCCTTTACCTCCTTGCCACAAAAAGTTCCGAATCAACTTGGCGACCTGCTCTGTGATCATGTTTGGTGCCAAAAGAAAAGAAGCCTGATCAATTGGAAGAGAGGAGACTACTGGTTTTATTAGAGTTAACTTCCCAGCATTGGTAAGCCACCGACCACCCGAGGTTGCGATTTTAGACTTGATTTTGCTAATGACCTCATTCCAATGTGTGTCCTTGCTGGTGTCCAATGTTAAGGGCAATCTGAGACACTTAATTTTTTCCCAATAGGAAAAGTCCGAGAAGCCTAGGAAATGGGAAATCCGAGAGATTTTACTGGTATACCTTCCAGCCATACACAACACTTTTTCTCTTATTGACCAGGGCTCCGGAGACTCTGCAGAATATTAGGATGACTTCGTTGAAAACTCTTGTTATCCTCATGGATGCTCCTTCTAGAAGAAGTGAATCATCGACAAACAAGGCATGGTTGATTGGGTCTAATCCATATGATCACTCTGATTCCTGGAGCTTTCCCTGCTAAATTTTCGACTATCAACCTTTTGCTTAGAGAGTCCACCATCAGTATGTAGAGGAAGGGGGACATGGGGAAACCTTTCCTTATTCCCCTTGTGGCTTGGAAGTAATTGGACGACCTTCCATTTACTAACGGAGAAATCGAAGGATTCCCGATGCATGCTTTGATAAGATTTATAAAGAGAACTGAAACCAAAGCAATCTAGAACCTAGTAAAGGAAAGATTGCTTTACCCGATCAAAGGCATTAGCCATGTCAAGTTTTATCAGCATCCCTTGTTCTTGACATTGTTGGTTGGAATGGATGGTTTCTTGCACCAAGATCACATTGTTTAAGATATGCCTTCCTTTGGAAAACCCTCCTTGGTTGGGAGAAATGATTTTTTCCAATAGTGGCTTGATTCTGTTTGCAAGAAGTTTGGAAAGGATCTTGTAAGAAGCATTACAAAGAGAGATAATCCCGAAGCGGTCAAATGAACCAGGGTTCGATTCTTTTGGGATCAGAGCTAAAAAGTGGAGTTTGTGCTGC
The DNA here is from genome assembly GCA_001517045.1 of Pseudotsuga menziesii. Lineage (NCBI taxonomy): Eukaryota > Viridiplantae > Streptophyta > Pinopsida > Pinales > Pinaceae > Pseudotsuga > Pseudotsuga menziesii. The sequence continues at coordinate 737,715 of LPNX010812302.1, forward strand.
CTCCCACTTTGGGTTTTTGGAGGAAACCTTTAATCATTCGATGTAGGTCAACCTTAATTATATCCCAACAAATTTTGTAGAAATAGATTGAGAATCCATCGGGCCCTGGGGCTTTATCATGGTCCATATTCCAAATTACATTATTGATTTCTTGTAATAACCCAAAATTTTGTAAAAATTTAAAATTTTTAAAGTGACATAAAATGTTTTAAGTCGGAGCTTAGTAACTGCTAGTGGTTAGCGGAAAATGAAATAGTTTAACAAAAGTTAAGGGTTTGTTTCAATAAAATAAATCTATACATAAAGGATGTAATCTTAAACACCTGTGTTAATTTTATTAATGACTTAACAGCTTTAATTTTCAACAAAGTTAGAAAGAGGACTTGCATTTAGTTGCTGCTAGATATACTGGTGATTTACTTTTGTCAAGTAGGTGAGAAATCTTGTCTGAGATCGAGGCTTACTTAGCGTTCTGCTAACTCAAATGGACTGCTGGTTCTTACAGGTTGAGCAGGTAAGCGTAAGATCATGTAGGTGTTTATTTTAAATTACGTCGAGAAAAGTACTTTCCTAGCATGTTAAGATGCTAGTATAAGAAAAGGATTATTTAAGTTGCTAGTCTCCGAGGAGGTAAAGTAAATTTCTTTCGTTGTTCTGAATCTATGACATTATTTATAATTAAATCCATATTGACCTTTCATCATAATATAATCAATGTTTTTAAAAGAGCAAGTTCTTACCAAGGTTCCTTCAGTCGTATGATGATTATCTTTTAAAAGTTTATAGTACATGGTCATTTATAAATTCCCATAGTGAGCATAGAGCTCATGGTTTTGGTTCATGTTTACTTCGATTGATTAGTGATCTCGCAGCTATTTTTACTTCAATACTCAAGTGTCCTTCTCTTTATGCATGAACATGTTCCTATGTTTTTCGATTGTAAAGTTTACAATGAGTGATTAGCTTCTTATGAGAAATTATCTAAATAGTGTTAGTCTTCAGTTTTCTTGAAGACTCCCTCATTTATCAGCATCAAGATTTTATGTGGAGAAGTTTAAGGCTTTTCCAGTTTACAAAAAGTCATAAACTATATCATATCTATACCTTATTTTCTTTTACTAGTTCTAAAACAATACCAAACTTGTTCGAATTGTTTGCAAGCATGAATATCTTCTTGGATCAGCTAGTAACCAAGTTGTGTTCATAGTATTCAAATTAAGAAAGAAAAAGTACTCATCTCACCAGAAATCATCCAGTGAGCAACTGGTAAATTCACTAGTTTCAAAGTGGCCTTCCTCGCTCTTCCGATGGTCAAGTCTTCACCATCCTTCCTTAAGAACAAGCAAGCTTGACTAGATAGATTTATTCATTGGTAAGGGAAATCCATAAATAACTGTGTTGAGTCCTCCATCAACGGTTAAAGAACAATTAGCTCTATCCTTCTAGTCCGTTGGTAAAAAAGGGTTGATCAAAAGGGTGTGTTGGTCCAAAGGAAAGGGCTTTTCTTAAACTTTGGGAGGTGTGCGTAGGTCGTAGTGCTTAGGTACCCTATTATCCCTGCTTGAACCATAATATGATTATTATTTCAAGTTATAATACTATGTTAACTTATAACCTAATAGTTTTTAAGTTATAACAATTGAGTTAACATATATCCTAAGGTAGTATTACCTACCTATCAACTACTATATTGTAGTCGAAATGATGGAAAGCAAATCTTATATGTTTTTAATCCAATACTATACTAGTTTCCATGGCATAATATAATCAACAGCATGATTTTTATTATTAGCAATCATATGAACTAGTATATTATAATCGATGGCATGATTTTTATTATTGGCAATCATATGTTATAAGGCATTGGCAATGATAAGTTTTTAAAACATTTGTGCAACACTGACATTAGAATTTGACCCACACTTGTTGAGATTTTTGGAAGGTCATGTGGACAAGGCCTCCTCCATTCGTTGGTTGACTTATATTGCTGCAAAACCCTACTCTTTTGCATTTTTGAACCGAGGGTTCTCCTCCTGGTTGGCTGAGTTGTGAGCTTGCGACCATGAGAGGCCCTCAACCTCCTTTATCGTTGGGCATTTAGCTTGCAATGTTGTAATGTGAAACTTTGGTATCATGGTTTATGGTTTGGGTTCTCCTGTAAGTGAAGAATACACGCAAGAGTGGTTGTTGGTTTCTCCAAGTAGCTCTAAGCCTGTAATGGTCTTACTCCTGTAAATACTCACCCATTTCTTTTGCATTTTGAACTTGAGTCAGTTTCCTTGCTGTCCCTATCGCATAGTTGGCTTCAAGGGTTCTTGCTTTTCGGTTCGGTGCCATCAAGTTGGTGTGGCCATTTCTTCTCGGCTTCAACTTTGAGTTCACAGGTAAAGTTTTTCCTACCTCAACTTCTCTTTACAATTGATTAACCTTACTAGGGTTTTTACCATTTATGTAAACAGAGTTTAAATGATGTTTTAATTTGGTTTTGCAGGCTCCTACTACCGGCTCCAGACTTATGGGTGGAAAAACAAACTCATGCATCAGTCTTTTCGTGGGCTTCCATCTGGTAAGCCCTGGTCCCATCGAGGGTTCTTCCTGCATGCAGTTTTTGTTGTTGGAAGTGGTTCCTATGGGTGGATACATGGCTTCGGTTCTCTGTTGGTTATGATTTTTAGCTTGTTTTAAGTATGTCCATGTTTTAATTAAAAACCCTTGTGATACTTTGTATTGGGTAACATAGGCTCTTGAAGCCGTGATGTAAATATGGTTTTGATATGAAGTTTCAGCCTTACGGCTTAAGCAATGTAGATGCTTTTGTTTATGTTTTAAAAAGAGCCCAGCTCTGAGCTCAGAGATGCTTATCGACCTATGTCTACTGTTACTTTAGTTTTACAGTGAACTTAGTAAATAGAAGACTGTGAAAACAGTCGGGGTTGTAAAGTGAGCTGGATTTTAATTCTCCTGTCAGTAATGCATTTTGTTACAATTTAATATAAAAGGTTTTTGTGCATACTTGGTTTAAATAGCAGGCTTGGGATTCAACCCTTCGACTCTTCATGCTATAAGCCTATCCTTAAATAAGGATTTTATATTTGCCAATGGTTAACTATTATTGGTTTATTTTGTCCATAATTTACATGTGCAATGTTTTCATTAATACTCTGTATTATAATGATTTTTAAAGCACTGTTTATGACAGGATATTTAATTATGGAGCTTGGCTTTTTAAGGGTTAAATTACGGTATAACCCTATAGTTTTTTAATATCCTTGTTTATACTTAAAGAACTCTTAACTCTGTTTGAAAATAGGATAATGGATGATAGTATTACTTACAATTATTATTTTGATGCTAGCTCTGTTTATTTAATAATCCTTAAACAATTTTTACAGTTTTGTTTTTAATTCTTAGTTAAGAAATAATTAGGTTTTTAATGCAGCGTACATGAAAATTAGGATATAGTTATCTTTTAGTATTTTCTGTAGGTTCAAAAGGATTATAAAAGAATGCTTTGTTCTTAGATAAAGACACACAGTGTCTGAATTTCAATGTTTATAAAATGTTTTACAAATTCCTTTTCACATGGTTTTAGATGCTAATCTACCTACTTTACTTATGTTAAACCATAATATCTATATTTTATCAGAATACTACTACTGGAATTACTTTTATAATAATATTATTACTGTTCTCTTTCACACCTATTTTTTTTTGTTTAGTTTAGCTTAAGTAAATAAATACAGACAATATTTAGTATTGCTATTTAGTAAAATTCATAAACAAGTGAAGTAAAATCTAATTATTGTTCTCATTCAAATAAAAGAATCATCGCATTCACCTAAGCAACCCAGCTGTACTAGAATACTACCTAAGTCAGGTGTGGAAAAATACAGTTTGAGAATTTTAATTCTATCTGTTTCACTTTTCACATATTCATTTCTATTTCTAATGTAATCTATAATATTACTGAATCCAACATTATTTAGTTATTCTTCCATCATAAACCCTAAAATACTAACATGCCTGTAGTAGAAAACTAAGAAATATTTCACTAAAGAGAGTAAACAAATAAAATAGAACCTGTTGATGACAAGACGACAACAACTTAAGGAGGCTGTTCCTCCCAACCAAACTCTTGGAGAGCGCTCAGATAACGCTTCCTTAGGACCCTCGAGCTTGTTCTTGGCCTTCTTGGCTGAGAACTGGGTGGAGAATACAATTGTAAGACCTCTGTCACCTGACTCGTCCAATTACCTCAGTAATCAGAATCTGCTCTCAGCAATATGAACTTCAGCCTAGAAGCTGCAACTAGTTCAATATCAACAATTAACCCCTCAAACACACTTCAGTAATCCCCTCCATTGAATTTCTCTTGAGTAAATTCATTCACCCTGAATGATCACCTCTCTAGAATGAGCAGCCTGAGCTCTCTTCAATGGGAAATTTTATAGAGATGCCTAGGTCTTCTAGGTCAGTTTTCATTTAATGAGCCACCTGCTTTGATTCCACTTTCTTGGGGAATCATGACCACAAATATAGGGAAGTTGCCACCTGCAACAGTTGGAAGTGGTTTGAGGATGCTGCCACTTGTCAGTTTGCTCTCCACCCAGTCTCCTCCACCAATTAACCAGTAAACACTCTTTTAACAGCTTCCCTAAGCTGTTGTCTCATCATTTATTTATTTATATATAAAATATTTTGAATTTACATTAAATATTCTTGACCCCACTAGGTCATCAACTACAACTTAGCATAAAATTTAACACAATGTTCCTCAAATATCATTAAATTGTTTTTGCAAATTGGGGCATGTGACATTTATTCTTCAGTGAAAGGTTTCAACAGTCTTTTGTTATCTTCATCATTGACAAGTATTAGAATATGTGTGAGGAATTCTGAGAATTCCTCCTCTGATTCCACTCCGTCTCCTTTGGAGAGTTGTTGAAAATGAGAAGTTGTTGCCTCCTTAATCTCTACTAAGCCATTGCAAACAATCCCGCCTGTAGAAGTGATTTTGGTTATGTGATTTCGAGAGGGGAAAACTCTAAATTGTTTGTGAAAGAATGAGGTATTTCGATCCCTAACTTTAAGACATAGGCTTCAAGATTTTAGCCTCCAATACTCTTCCTCTTGTCTGAAAGAGCGAAAAGAGGTGAGCAGGGCATATTGCTCCTTCTGGATTTCTGAAGGGATGATGTCTTTGTATTCCATTTCCAATTGCATATGTGACATATGCTTGGCGTCCTGCTTTCTATGGCTAGTAGGGGATTCTATGGGTTTTTTTATGTAGTCCTTCAGAGCTATTTTAGTGGCCTTTAATTTATGTTCCCACACATAACTAGGCGACCCTGTGACAGGAGTGAACCAGGAATTCACGACTATGTCCCTAAACCCTTTCTTTTCTGCCCAGAGGGGACTGGACCGGAAAGGGATAAGCCCCAACCTTTCTTCATCTTCATGATGAAGTAAAATGGGTTTGTGACCTGAAGTCAATTTAGGAAGAATTTTAGTTGAGATGATCTTCCTTTCTGACAGAAAGGTGCTCTGAAATAAAAAACTGTCCAGGTGGGCTAAGATGTGCCCCACCCCGACTTTGTTATTTGACCAAGTGTATAGCCCTTTCTTTGGCTTAAAGTCTAGAAGATCCCACTGCTAGATTAAATATTCCACAAAGGGAAGGAGTTGGTCCCTGCAAGTGTTGCCTCCTCTTTTTACCTTTGGTTCAAAGACTAAATTGAAATCTCCTGCTAAAATTATGTTCTTAGGGGAGTATATTTCTAGAAAATATGACAGAGTTTGCCAACAATTTTTTGTTCTTCAGCATAGAGGACTGATACATATGGATTGAAGAGGGAAAATCTGATCTTACTTGTAGTATGGTGGAGTTCAGTGTAAATCCAGTGCTGAGTCTCGAAAGAAATTTCAAGTTGGAACTTGTCTTCCTCCCACAATGTTGCGATCCCTCTAGAAGTGCCTCTAGGACTTTCTGCTTTTCCAGCGTTTTTTTCCCGTTTCGATTTGCTGAGCTCTAGAAGGGTTTCCCCTTCAGTTTTAGTCCGTTGGAGCATGAGAATCTCTAGAGTTTTGATTTCAGAAGGTTTTTTTACAGCTTTTTCTTTTAAAGGATTCCCCAATCCTCTACAGTTCCAAGAGACTAGTCGCATTATTTACTGGCTAGGGGGAGCAAGTCCCTCCTTAAGAAACCTGGATCTAATGTTTCTACCAATGGACATATCAATCGTGGACTGGTTTCCTTGCATTTTTTGCCTCTCCACTTCTTCTTCCTAGCCTCCCTGCGAGACTTTCTCCCTGTTTTTTTTCGAGGGCCTCTCTAAGGTCTCATCTTCCAAGGAACCAGAGATCTCTAGTGACTTCTTCCTATTTATTTCAATATAGGATGGGGAGATGAATGCTCATGTTGAAGATATGATTTGCAGAGGGACTATCTCTTCTTGGATTTTATCTTCTGCAAGGTAAGTGGGTTGCTACTCGGGCTCTTCTACCACTGGAATTGAAGCTTCTTCTGGAATACTGAGGATTTCAAAGGAGTTTCCAGATGTCCCAACTCTTGCGGGGGATAGGATCCCTTCTACCTAGTGTTTTTCATTGGGGGGACTTAAATCCTTAAGGCCGAACCTTTCCCTTTGGATCTATTATTATGCTTGGATACGGCTGATTTCTGTACTTGGATCCATTGGCCACCCTTCATTTTCCTGGATTCCTCCTCTGCTTTTTTTTTGCATTGTGTGAAGTGTCCGTAGTCCTGGCAATGCCTTCATTTGAAGGGGAGTTGCTCATAGTCTAACTCTTGAATGTCTGACCAATCAACCACCATGATATTTATAGCTTGCAGGAGTCCTATTTCTAGGTCGACCTCTACACATATTCTTGCGTAGGAGAATTGGTCCTTCCTCTCAAATTGCCTCTCTGCAGGAGAGGCAATTTGATGTATATTGGGTTAAATGACTAGCTCTCAAGTATATTTTTTTATTTGCTATGTGTCTGGGTATATAAGATATTTAGATGATTGGTGATTTACTCACTGTTATTAATTGGATGAACAAGTGATGTCAATCTTATAATATATTTCTGAATCTCATCATCATGGATTTTCAAATATTAGTTAGTTTTTTTTTAACAAGAACGGTTAAGTGGTATTTGTATTAAAAAAGAAATTACAGCAGTATATTTATGGATTGAATCCATTGGATTTCAAAAACCATAAAATCTTGCTCTTCCCTTACAAATTGAACCTTATATCGAAATAACCCGCATCTGAGATGGCTAAATTTTTTTACAAATTTCCGAGAATGAGAATGCAAAAATTGAGCATGTCAAAAGTAAGCTTGTAGCCGTCCTAAATTATTTTAAAGAAAGTGACTAAGGCTACTCCTTTATCAAGGTACCCAACAACGCTCCAAATTATTCTTATTGCAAATCATAAAACCATAATCAAGCTGCACTCCTACATTTGCCATTTTGTCTGTAGTTTGATTGTTTGAGAGGAGGATATGAAGAAATTTGACCGCATTAAAATCGTCGATAAGACTGTTGAAAATATGAAGCATCTTGTTGGAAGGATTTTTATAATTTTTGGCCATCTTTCTTACCTCTCTAATTACTAGTAATGAATCACCGAACACTACTAGATCTCGAATTCCAAGAATGATAGCAATTTCCAGCCCTTTCAATAGAGATAACCACCCCACATGATTGTTGGTGCTCCTACCAAGTCCCCAAGCAAAATCTTTCTGTTTGTTCCCCCTTGGATAAAAAATAACCCCGCCAGCACCTGTCATTCTTGGGCTCCCTTTGGAGGCCCCATCAAAGAACAGAGTATGACAATCCAACTTGGTCCACCAATTTCTGAAAAATTTTGAGCTTTTTCGAATTTGCCATTTTAAAAAGGTAGTTTTTTTAGCATCCTTCAGTGTAGGATTGATAGGGCAAAGGAGATATTTCATCCAAATTTTTTCGGAGGAGTTTAAAGGCTCAAGCTGTAAGTGCCGCAATCCATTGGAAAGGAGAGCTTCAGTCCATAAAGCTCTGGCAGTAGAAGAGACTCTGAAAGGAGGATAATTCAAGTTTTCAAATATACTTTTGTTTCGGGCTATCCATATCTTCCAGCAGACATATTTTGGGAGAGCCATCCCGCTTTTGAGAAGTTTGTTTTTTAAAGTGAGTACCTTGATAATAGTCTTTCCAACATGCAAAGAAATCTTTCAGGTTAGTAGGGAGAGTAATATTAAAATTAAGCTCATTCAAAACTGAACACCATACCTCAATGGCAAATGGACACTCCAGAAAGAGATCGTTATGATTTTCTTCAGCACTTTTGCACAAAATGCAACGAGACGGGCCTTCTATTCCTCTACTTTTTAAGTTCTCGGCTGTCAGGATTTTTTGTGTGTGTAAAGAGCCAGCAAAAAACATATATTTTAAGCAACCCATTACTGCACCAAATGTTTTTCCAGAAGCCTTCTTTCCTGCTATTATTATGAACTGAATTGTACCCAACCTTCACTGTGTAGACTCCAGAATTTCCCCAGCTTCTATAGTCTAGAAAATTGATGTGGATCAGCAACGATCCTTGGAGGAGCATTTGTAGCAGAGTATAATCTTTCTTCAGCCAATATGGCATTTCCAGATGCCTCCATCCAACCCATCTACCATTGTTATGCCAACTTGAAAAGTCACTGATCGTGGACAGTTTTTGGTAATTCATCCATCGCTTGAGATCTGTGAGGTTGTCACTCTCTTGTGCATTGCCCACTCTATCCTCCCAAATTATTATTTTTTTGTCATTTCCTGCTGACCAACGTAGATCATCCTGGATGATAAAAACTGTGTTTTGGCACAATTTCCATATTGGGGATACGTTGTGATGAATTGGAATCTCGTCTAGACATCTGGCTCTGGTTCCTGTAAAGTATTTCTTCCTCAACGCCTCCTTCCACCAAGCTCTACACCCTGAGGTCAAATTCCATATGATTTTGGCTCCCAACGCTAAGTTCATAATTGCTAGATCTTTTATTCCTACTCCTCCTCTGTCTTTTTGCTTGCAGACCATCTCCCAATTGACCAGATGGAGCTTCTTGTTTCCATTGTGTTTTCCACCTTGCCAGAGAAATCGTTTCAGCTCTTTCACAATCTCTAGTACGATCGACTTGGGTGCTAAAGATATGGAGCAAATAAAAATCAGGAAGGCTGTCAAAACAACATTTAAGAGGACTAGTTTCCTAGTCGGGTTGAGCCAAATAGCTTCCAAAGATTGGATTTTTTTAAAATTTTCTCTACCAATTCTTTCTAGTTTGATTTTTTCTTTTTTCCTTTTTGAATCGGGACTCCTAGATATCCCTATGAGTTCTAGTATGTGCATCCTTCATATCCTAGCATCCTGGCGATCCTGGCCATCTTTCTAGCAGGACAATTCCAACCATAGATTTTGGTTTAACTGCATTCACTTTCCCATCTGATGCTTTGAGAAAGGTTGAAATGACTTCTCTGAATCTTTCAGTAATTATGATGGGGCTCCACCTAAAAGGATTGTGTCATCTGCATATTGTGCATGATTAACATTTTTTATTCTTCTAGCGATTTTAAGAGCTTTTAGATCTCCATTGTTTTGTATGGCCTGTAGCTTCTTGCTTAAAGACTCGGCTACAATGAGATATAATAGTGGGGAAAGTGGGTAGCCTTGGTGGAGTCCTCTAGAGGCTTGAAAGAAACCAGTTGGCCTTCCATTTACAAGAGGCGCGATCCATGGGTTGCTTATGCAAGCTTTGATTCATCTGCAGAATTTTTTAGAAAATCCCATTTTCTGCATTATCTCAAATAGAAAGAAGTGATTGACCCTGTCAAAGGTGTTTTCCATGTCAAGCTTAATGGCCATACCTTGTTGTTTTCGTTCCAAGATGGAATGAATGGCCTCTTGGACAATGATTATATTATCCATGATTTTCCTGCCAACGATGAAACCTCCTTGAGTTTCTGAGATAATATTCACCATGATTTTTTTCATTCTTGTTGCTAGGATTTTGGTATGAATTTGGTAGGAGGTGTTGCATAAGGAAATGGGATGAAACCTTTCAATTAAAAGAGGATTTTTCTCTTTTGGAATCAAATCCAATAAGGTGGAATTTGTGGCTCCTCCGATTTTATCTTTTTTCCTGGTCCAGTTTAGCATTTTTTTTAGATCTTCTTTGATGATGTCCCAAGCAGCTCGATAGAAGTTGATCTTGAACCCGTCAGGTCCTAGGGACTTGTCTGGATGAAGGGTCCAGATTGCTTCAATAATCTCATTTTCTGTGATTGTTTTTTCCAACTCCTTGTTTTTTTCTTTAGAAATGCTGGGATGGATGACTGATAGCAAGTCCGCTTGGGAGAGAGGATCCGTCTCATCACTGTCAGAATACAGCTGATTGAAGTGATGCATTGCCAGCTTCTTGATATTGTCTTGCCTAGAGATAATTTAGTTATTGTTGTCTTTCAATTCATTGATGAAGTTGAAGCTCAATCTGATTTTGGTTTGTTTATGGAAATGATTTGTGTTTTTGTCTCCTACTTTTAACCAAAGTTGTCTAGATTTAATTCTCAGATACTCTTCTTCATGTCTTGCTGCTTTTAGAATTTCACAGTTTAGGGCCTTTTCTTGAGCTGAGATTCCAAGAGTGATCTCTTTTTCCATTTTAGAATGGAGAACATCCAAACCTGATTGGAAGCTCTTTTTAACAATGGTAGGCTATGAGTAGGAGGTTGTTGCCCAGTATTTCAAAGAAGAGCGAACAACCCTAAGCTTTGATTCCCAAATGAAGCTGGGAGAGCCGAAGAAAGAATATTTCCAAGATGTTTGAATTAGATCTAGAGTTTTGGAATTGTTCAGCCAAAGGGGGTTGAACCTGAAGGGAATAGGTCCCAGATTTGAAGGTAAGGAGAAGGAAAGGGAGATGGGCTTATGATCGGAAGTAGCTGAAGAAATAATATGAGAAGAAGGAAGAAAATATTTCGGCAGGAAGGTTGTACTTACCAAAAACTGATCTAATCTTGCAGCAATGTGCCTAGGTCCAGTTCACTTGTTTCTCCATGTGTATTTCCCATTTTGGGGCATAGGAACCAGTAGATCAAGTTCTTCCATCAGATCTTCTAGTTTTTCTCCAAAAGGGTCTTTGATGATAGAGCCTCCTCTTTTTTCCAAGCTTGATTTTGTTGTGTTGAAGTCTCCAGCTATGATAACATCTTTCCCATGCAGGTTTGTCTTCAGAGAGAGTAAAGAATCCCAAAAATCCATTTTTTCTCTATAATGGGTAGGCCCATATACATTGCAAATGTATATCCTTTCCATATTGCTTTTATTTTGCACTTATTCTAATAGCCAGTGCGTGTTTTCTTTTGCTGAATTGATGTCGAATTTATCTGCTCTTCTAAATGTTGCTATTCCACCTGAAGCCCCTCTAGAACTAATGGCCTTCCCAACACTATATTTCCAGAAGACAGATGACTTGTTCATAGCCTCATCTTCTGGCATCTTTGTCTCTTGGACGAGCAAAATCTCTAGTTTCTCAGTATTTATAATGTTTTTCAAAGCCTCTACCTTGATTGATCCTCCCAGGCCTCTGTAGTTCCAAGAGACTAGTTTCATTATTTCTTGGCTGCATGAGACCCTACTCGGGGTTTGAAGTCTCTGGCTCCAGAAGCTTTGACATTTTGAAGCAATCTGGTATCTTCTATGTTGAGTTTCCTTCCTAATTCTATTTCTCTTTCTGCCTCTTTCTCTCGTTGTTGCTTTTGAGATTTCCTTCCTCTTGTGGCTGGGGATGGCCCTAGCCCTGTTGTTTCCTAGGTTTCTTGAGATGATGATTGACCTGGAGATTCCAACTTTGGGTTGATCCTTCTTTGCTTAACCATTTATGTCCATGTTCCCCCAGGGGACAACAATCTTTCATAATTTTTTTCTCGTGTTCCCTTCATATGTTGCCACCATCTCTGCCCAATTCCCACCAGGGGAGGTCGGCCTGTTAGGAGCCTTTTCAGATACCTCTTCTACCACTATTGGGGAGATGGCAGTCGGGGATTGAGTCATGTTGCCTTCTATTCTGTCTTCCTTGTTATGAGTTTCTAGATATGGTATTTCCCCTTCTTCGACTTGGAGGGCATCAAATTGATTGTTGGTGAGAGTTCCTGCACTTTTTATAGGTTGCTCTTGATTTTTTTCCTGCCCTTTTCTGAGGTTACTAGAAGAGGTAGGTGTTGTTTTTTTCCCCTCTTTGCTTGCTGCCAACCTTCTTCTGGATTTTTTTTCAGCTTCTTCCTGTGAAGACTTAGGGAAGTTCTTAACGAAGTGTCCGTACTCGTGACATTTCCTACATTTGAATGGCAGTTGCTCGTAATCTACCTTCTGATAGAATTCTCATCCGTCCATGAACAAATTAACTCCTCCTAGTATACCTTTTTCTAAGTCTACCTCCACATAGATCCTGGCACAGGAGAATAGAGGACATTTTGGCTTGGGTTTGTCTATGTATCTTCCTAATGAATTTTCAATTGACTGCGGGGCTTCATCATTCCAGCAGTGGAAAGGTAAATGAGGTAACCAAACCCAAACTGGAACTGCTACAGGGACATCCTTTTTTGGATCAAAAGAAAGATTCCATCGGTTGAGATATAGACCTCGGGGGCCCATGAAATAAGGGCCACTTCGGAAAATAAGATCTTTATCATCTTTGTTTTTTAACAAAAAGGTGTAAAAAACCTTGCCGCGGAAACAATGATGCAAACCCCCGGTGATGAGAAGCATCTAGTTTTTGGAGATCCAGATCTCCATGGATTTCGGAGATGGCCAGATCCCTGAGAATTGCCTAATTAGACCTCGCTCGCTCAGGGATAAAGCTTTCATTCGTGAAGCTACCGACATGATTTGAACTCTTGGCACTGCTACTCATTTCACAAAGTTGGAGACTAGCGTTAGCCCTGCAGAAATCGGGGTGGATGCAACTTGAAAGGCAAGATCTAGGTTACTTCGAGGTTCATCCGGGGGAGGATTTGGCAGATGTGAAGCCATGGATCTAGCCTAGGGAGAATGAGGAGGTCAAGGGAGATCCAGCAGAGGGGAACTTGCAGATCGGCATGTCCCAAACCACAGCTACGGCTTGCACGAAACCCTACGCAACAATCACCATGATCTCCAACAGTCATCCTAGCTCGATCAATCATGGGAGTTTGATAGTGTTTTCAAACTAAAAATATTATTATTAGTTAGTCTTTTTTTATCCATCAACTTCCGACATATTTATTGAGAAAAAAACATGGAAGATGATCGCTTATCTAAAATTGGACTTCAACTACAGGAGAATACCCATTTGAGATGGGACCATGATGGATTGATATCACTGAACATGACCTAGACCCCATTCCTTTCTGAAGATCTAGGGGAGACGACAATCTTCCCATTTGATGTGCTTCAATGATAAAATATACAAAAACAAAGAACATGAATTGATGGTTTTTAAGGAGATGAATGTGGCTACAAGATGAGCCCTTTTTTGGAGAATATGTAAATAATATATTATGTGTTATTATTGATTATCATATGGAACATATTATAATGTGAACACAAACAAATACTGCTTGCAGGATATATGTTGAGAACACAGTCAAAATATGTTTTTGCAATATGTTATTTAGCGACTTGATATGGCTACCCAGAATAACATCTAGACAATGTATTTTGTTATAACATATAATGAAATGTGCCTTTTTCCCGAGGAAAAAAAGGTAAGGCAATTGTGTTCCAAATGTGTTAGATAAATAGCTTTAAATTTTGGACAAACTTGGTAGATTTTTTTGGGGCATGTGGCATCCATTCGAGGGCACAAGTCTATAGAATCCATCCATCCCGCTATCCTTGGAAAAATGTGGGTATTTTTGTAATATTAATAATGAGTACTTGAATTGAATAATTGAATTTTACAACAAGATAGGTGAACGTTACAACTTATGTTATCCATTGATTGACCATCTAAAATGATGCAAACAACACGGCCAACCGATTGATGTCAAGAAGTGAATTTAAATACTTTTATTGAATAAGTAAATGTTGGGTGACCAAAATCCAAATGGGCAATGGGTTAGTTTTTTACCAAAACATAATTATCATTGGAAATGCTTTGCATTTTAAGATGTATACATGTGTCACATCATCTCTTTCTAAGACATTGCCATCTGGCCATGAAATATGTTACACTACCTCTACATTTTCCTTTGGTAAGGAAGCAAGAAAGCATGAAATATGCTTCTTCTATTAATTGAGAAGTTTGATTTATCAAGAGGAGAGGGAGTGTTTTGATATGCTTTGTTGTCATCTAAGCCCAATGCTATATAGTGTGTGTGAAAATTCTCTATTTAATTTCTATTTTTCTACTATATATATGTTGTAATTTAGTTTAGTGGGTGAGCTTGAGTGGTTAATTGTTATGAATTGCAAGCTGGAGGTCATGGGGTCAAGTCCTCGACCTGGCTACCTCTATGAATATTGTGGGACTCACTTGATGTCCCCATTGGGTTAGGTTGCCAAAAATACAAATGAACATTTGATCACATGTGCCATCCTTGAAATGAGGGGAGTGCCCAGAGGGTTTCCCACATTAGAGGAAATTTCAACTCAAAATGGGCCTTTTAACTTTAACTCAAATTCCATGTCATCATGTGTTAGCCAATGAAATTGCTTTAAATTTGAAATATCGTATAGGTCTTAAACACTTTTTTAATATAAATTTGGGGATAGGTATCATAAAAAAACTACTTTTTTTATTTGTATTGTCGACATATCTCCCCGCGTTTTTACTCAAATATTGATTGGGAGAGCTCGTTGGATGCAGAATTAAATTCTGCATCCAACGAGCACCCACTCGGCATACTTTTGACGGACCCCGCTACCCCAAAAACAAGAAATACCTGAAAAAATGTGATGATGACATCATCATCACGTTTTTTCAGGTATTTCTTGTTTTTAGGGTGGCGGGGTCCATCAAAACTATGCCAAGTGGGTGCTCGTTGGATGCAGAATTTAATTCCACATCCAACAAGCTCTCTCGATCGAAATTTGAGTAACAACATGGGGAGATATGTCGAAAATACAAACAAAAAAATAGTTTTTTTCTTTTCTTCCTCCAAAATTAATAAATATTATTTTATTAATTTTTTTTAGGAGGCCCATTTTGAGTTGAAATTTCCTCTAATGTGATGCATTTTGTCAAAAGAAGAATATGAAGATGCAATTTGCTAGCATCATGACTATTTATATTGTGCTAGCTGGAAAGAAGCTTCAATATATATGATATTATTTATTTGATCGGAATTGGGGTTTACCATGCCTTTTGTGTCTAGAACATTTCATAAAGATGAGCTTGAAATCAAATATTCTTAATCCTAAGCAAGAAATATGTTAGTTTTAGTACAATTGGGATTTGTGTGAGGGTCGTGGCTTTTTTGGTATATGTTTCACACGAATCTCTTTGTTGAAGTATGATTTACAACTATAGGTTTTATCAATTAACAAAATTAGCAAGTGTGTTCCTAGAGAATAAATAAACTTTAAAGGTATTTGTTGAATAAGGTTGTGTTTATGGTGTCAACAAGGGAGTGGATTCCCGAAGAAATGCACGGGGGATGATGATAATCTGAGTGAATAAAAGGTGAAGATGTTGATTAATTTTGTAGACAACATATTGAACTAGAGGAGCATGGGGTCTCTTCCCTTTGAAGGAAAATTAAAGATCTCCCTTATCCTTGTTGAATGGCTCGACTAGATTTCTCAATAGGTCATTACGAAGTCCCAATTGAAGAAATTCATTTACTTTGTTCTATATTTAGAGTAGCTCACCACAACTTCCTTTTAAGCGTGAAATTATAATTAACAAAGCAACCAGAAAATTAGAGGCTTTATGTAAAGAAAAGATACACTGCAAAGCATAAGAAAGAACTTATTAGAAAAATTGAGGAGGCCACCTAGCTAGTAGAGGACACAAACAACTTTAAGAGGCAAGCCAACAAGTATGTTATTCCACTATTCTCCTGGTAGATGTAGTGAAAACGCACTGCTTCCACAAGCTATTTTGGAATTTAGAATGAATTATCCTTTCTTCACTATTATGAAATTCTAAAGGAAATGACCATTTGTTGGTTTGTTCATTTCCCATAAGATCCACTTGATAGGAAAGCTTCTAGTTGTGTTCTCCTTAATGGGGAAGGTTCTAGTTAACACACATTCATTGATCTTATCCTCCACGTGGGAAAGTTTCAAAAGACCTTGATTGAATCTTATCCTCCATGTGGGGAGGTTTCAAATGACCTTGCTTTGGAGCATTATTATTAGGTCTATATCAATATATTGATATAAACTAATGCTATAGCTCAATCTAAAGTAGTGCAAAAACTTGGTGTAGATACCACAATTATCATGGTGTGAGTCCAACTTCTAGCTAGTAACAAAATGTAATCAAGTGGAGTGTCAAAAACTTCCACTTCTACATTAACCATTATGCCCCTAGCTCTATTGGGAGAGTTGGGATGATTCCATGGGGTTGGAACAAGTGATCATCAATATATTTAACATGGTTACTGGGAGAGTAAATTCAGGCGATCCAGTGGATTACACAAGTGGATGCTCCTTGATTTAGAATTGTTCGATAAATGTTCGACCTTTTGGTTGAAACTTGAATTTGAAAAGTTGCATGATGAGGTAGGTGAGGTTTCCAGTTATCTAAATTGAACATCAATAACTGACTATCCAAAAGATCCATGTCCCCTATAGATGAAAGCATGGGCCTTCCATCGAGTAAGACAACTCTAGAGAAGTTCAAGGGTAAACATTGCACAAGGAGACTGAGCCAGATCTTCCACAATGCTATAATTTCGAGCAACACATGAATTTGGATTGTATGTGGCTTTCTTCAGAGCACATTTTGGTATTATGTGCATAATATCATTCACTAGTTTCTTTATGTGTAATGCTTGAGCTATTTTAGACTAAGGACCATTTTCTCCTTTAGATCCATATGTGGTTGAGTCACAGTTTACATTCCTTGTCTAGAGTTTTGTTTCTGGATGACACATGAACACTTCAATTTGTCTTGGATTTCCCTTTTTCGAAGGCACACCATTTCCCCCTTGCAAGGTTACAAGGTTTGGGTTAGCAGTAGAAACCATTTGTTGTTATTATGGAGGGAACATATTGGTTAGTACACCTAGTTGCTTGGTAGATTCTCGTTGTTCCAACAAACATTTAACAACTTGTAGTTTAGGGCATAGGTAGGTCAAGTGATCATCCATGCATAGATTGCATGCGAACTTGACCTTCTTTTTCTCCCCCCCACTAGTGTTGTTGTTGTTATTGTTATTATTATTCGCATTATTATTTCCCTTATTCCTATTCTTCTTAATCTTATTCTTCTTTCCCCCAGCGTGTTAGCTTCCCTTAGCATTGGTCATTTGTACGGACAAAACATCTATGAAAGGGTTCGGTTTGGAGGTTTTGTTATTGTTCTTCTTAGTTGTAAGTGCATTTTGGCTACCAGCTTGACAATCTATAACATTCTCAACTAAATTGATCACACCATCAACATGAGGTCCAGGGGTTGGTTTAGTCAGATCAATATCTTCTCTAGGAGCAGTAGGCAGAATCTCATACAACATTCTCGAATGTGAATACACCAAATCAAGTTGTTAAGTTTTAGTAATCGCTTGCAATTTTGTTTGAATGCCATAGAGGGCCACATCCTTCGCAATGAATGGTTGAACTGATTTGATGAACCAATCAGTTAAGACCTCATCAAGAGTTTGTGTTTTTATTAAAATATGACTCCTCCTCCATTCATGAATGTGATTAGAGATGTGCTTAGACTTGTCCTATATGAACAAATGCAGGATTTTTGTGCTAGTCTCGTAATGGACTAGCAATTGGAAATGGTTTAAGAATGTCATTGCAATTGTGTTAAAGTTCTGAAATGGAGCACATGGAAACTCAATGTACCACTTGCCTGCTACCCCTGTTAAGGTGCTTCGAAAGAGATAATAATGGAATCATCCATCAATGAGTTTGAAGAAAACCAAGATGTAATTTCATCACATGGTTAGCCAAATTTTCTTTAGGCTTCCCTTCAAACTTAGAGATATATGAAGGAATTTTTCTAGTGATAAGAGGCCATCTAGGATCATGTAACATTGTATCATTGGTTAACTTCGTCAGATCTGGAAAAATCAAAGTAGCCACTATTGGTAACTTTGTCTATGTCATAGAATTCCAATCCCCGAGATCATTTGTTGCCCATTGGTTTGTACTAACAAAATATTGGCATGGTATAGGAATTCCCAAGAATGGTAAAAGGTTGACTACTATGTCCAAAAATTTGATTCTAACTGAACTTAGCTCGCATGAATGACAACATATTCCCTCCAGCTATTCCTCCCATGAATGGTTGGTTTCCTTGTGAACTATTAACATTTGAAGGATTCACCGTGTTCATCCCTCTTGCCACAAATTAAGGAATATATCTATGGAACATATTCTTCCCCTAGGGAAATCCAACAATAGTACCCCCTATTCGTGGATTAATCATATTGCCTTGTGGTACATTTAGTCCTATAGGAGCATCAATGTTCATACCTCTTATTCCTTGGAAAGGCATGTTCATCTAAGGTTGGCTAGAGCTAGTAATGAATCAAGTCACAATGGAAGAGGCGGGCATTAACATATGCCTACCATAGGGTGGGAGAGCATATGATGGAACCGATGGAATTCTTCCAGGGGCGGTAGTATTTGTTGATATAGGAGGGATATTAGCATTCATAGGTTGGAAACTTGGAAATGCCATCCCAATGGAGATGGGGTTAATGCCCCCTAGGATATATGTAGACCCACTTAAAGGAGGTCCATTCAACATAATAGTTCCTCGAGTAAACATTTGTGAGGATGGTGGGAACCATCCATATGCTAATCTAGACAAAATATTAGGATTTAATTCTCCAAATACCCACACATTAATTGAGACAAAATATTATGATGTTTTTCAAGTTAGTTTTTTTCTAGGATAGTATGTAAGATATTATACAAGCCAATTAGTTAGCAATGACATTAGAACTTTGAAAGTATGGCATAATGACAATAGTATTGGCAAAGTTTTAAAGTTTTTGAACAATTTCAACTCTCGAAATTCGTATTATTGAGTTGGACATTTTATTTGCAGCTTATTTTTAATAAAAAACTTATTTGTATATATAATTTGAAAGAATTATTATTATTATTAAAAAACAAAAGGGTGAAATACTACATCCAAAATCTTGTTCATATGTTGGACCGATCCGTGCCTTATGTAGAGATAGAATTTCGTTGAGAAACATAATGAGTTCGATCAAATATAGACCCTTGAAAAATTTTCAAGAAAAAACTAACCTCTCTCCTTGACCGTATCTTGAAAGAGAGAGAGGTTAGTTTTTTTAGGTATTTCTTGTTTTTGGGGTAGCGAGGTCCATCAAAAGTATGCAGTGTGGGTACTCGTTGGATGCATAATTTGATTCCACATCCAACAAGCCATCCTGCTCAAAATTTGAGTAAAAACACAGGGAGACATGTTCAAAATACAAACAAAAAATTTGTTTTTTTATTACAAATATGTCAATTCATCCATTATGGTTGACTGATTTTATTGAAATTCTATTGGTTCTTGAATTCCAACTCACAAGAATTGATTGTTGGCTTGTTTTCTTATAATGCCCATTTTAACCGCAAATTTCCTATAATGAATGTAAAAATTTAAGGTCATTTAAGTACTTTTATGTTAATTAGTTGCAGTTCTTAGAATGCATTTTCTTAAACATGCTCCTATTCTACTCGCAACATGAAGCACCAAAAATTTGATTTAATATTCAAATGACAAATCTCTTAAAATTTGGCATATCATTGTCAAAGTTTTGCTACCAAATACCTAACAAGTGGCAAGGGTTCAAGAGTCAAGATCGAAAATAATAGAAAAATAACGTATTGTCTAATAAATAAACAATAAAAATAAAATTTAATGAGCTGGTCAAGCCTTTAAGGCTACCTAGTGACATATTCATCCTTTTGTATATAACACTACCATAGGTAAATAATTTTTCAAGTTCCCTATAATCCTATAGTTGGGAAATGACACCGTTTTGGCTTTCTTCATCAATGAATCACCTTTTAATGCATGCCATAAGCTCTCTACCAATCTCCACATCCTCATTAAATCTAGATTGATCATATAAATATGTTGGGTTTAAAACGTGCCTTGTAGCAAGCAAGGGAGAATGCAACTACCTATCCTAATGCGCATCAATAATATCCCAAAGAGGCATAAGGATTTCCTCATCCTCATATCTTTTTTTTACGGCCTCTTTGGTGAGATCCATCACCTCATAAATGTAACACATAGCAGGTTTGGCACCGTTAACCATATTGAATGATTAAAGTCAATTGTTAAACATTCAAATTTTGATAGAAATGAAATGAAGTTTTACTTTGAAGTTGAACATAAAAAAGTACCTAAGCACTTTGGCAAGTGACTCCATCACAACGATAAGCTCTTTGACATCTTTCCATGAACCATCATTAAACACAAGAGTAACAATTTCAATTCCTTTGAGGGTATTTCCATGTTCAAATGTTGTTCACTCAAGTTACCAAATCACCCTCTCAAGATATACCTTGAATTTAGTGTATATTCTCATGGTGATAAGGACATTTGCGTGGTTGTAGATGTATTTGGTTATGGATTTTACCTTATTCACAACCTCTCATATTCAAACAATTTTACCAATGTTCTTAAGCATTAAATCTATGCATTGCAACTCAAGAGGTCCAAAAATTGAAGATGTGCCTAAACTTAAAATGTCCACTGGAAACCATATAATTCATTCCATTATCAATAATATTTTCTACACCATTTTTTTCTCTTCCATCCTGAACAACTTTTACCATGATTTCAAAAAATAGATGGGCACTCTTAAGTATTTTTGAGACATCGACTAATTTCAAAGGAGTATTGTACCCTTTAGACAAGATAGATAGAAATTTATTAAGGTTATGTTCCTTTGATATGTCGATCCATCACTCATGATAGCACACCCTAATTCTTCTCATGATGAATGAAACTCAACAAATTATAAGAATGATGTCATCAATGCTTTCTAACAACAAAGTTATCCTAGGGCTTTCAGATGTAGGAGCTTTGAACCCCGAACTTGCAATAGTGACTACATCTATCATAGATTGTAGTAAAGGCTTCTAGCACTAAGAATGTAATTCCATAATAATACCAGAAATTTTCAATGGATTTCCTTGCTTGATTATGGACATTCTTTTTCCAACTCTTTCTATCCAAGATATGTTGGGAACTAGGTTATGTGTGGGGAGAAAAATGAGTGTGTATATTTCCATCTTCAGTGCTAAAATTTGTAAGAATGGGAGGAGGAGGCAAATTTTGGTTTTGATTTTGAGTTTGATTTTGAGGCATGTATAAAAAACATGGGCTCAACATGGGGATTCAATAGAGAGAGGCAAGAAGGGTATATCAAAAGAAGTTTTGGCACCTCCAACATTTACCATTTCTCCATTTTTCTTGCTTTCTTAGCTTTAACCTTGTTGAGGGTATTGATAACCACATTGGCTTGGTGTTTAACATCTTGGTCAAATTTTAAGTAAGGTCTAATGTCATGGCCAACAATATGGGTAAGGTGGTATTTCAATCTAAAAATTCCTCCACTACAAGGAGTTTTGCAAAACTTGCATAAAGGCTTAGTTGATCCTAAGATGTTTTCATAGTAATCCAAAGTAAAGCCCCTTTTTGCTTGAAATTTTCTATTTTGGTTTAGTGTTTTGTTGTTGTTTAGGGTTTACTGCTTGTTTTTGAAACCCTAAATAACAAAAAACATCTGTTTAATGATGAAAACGATGTGTAGTCTGGTACCTCCAAGAGTGAAAAAGAAGCTAAAAGAGGGTTGTAACAGTGACTTGGTAAGAAAAACTTAGAAAAAACTCATTGTTTTCAATGCCGTAGATGTCTAGCAACATTGGTGGATTCCCAAAAATTGTAAATGGATGCCCTAGATGGGTTATTTTGTCCTCCTTTAGCTCTGTTTATCACTTGTATTCAATCGACATAGAATAAATTTGCTCAAACAATGCAAAAAAGGGAGTGAAATCACACTTAAAAGGATTTTTTATAAGGTTCCTAGGCATGATCCTATCGGTACTCGTGATTCAAACTCAATCAAACTCATGTTTGACTTAGTTGATTTAGAAGAATCTTCTAGTTGGTGATCTAATATATACTCATGATTTGGCAATTTAAACTACGAGTCTTGTTACTTTGGTTTATATTGTAAAAAAACATTGACCACTAGAAGCATAAGCTTGACAGTGCCAAACAAACGCAATTGTGGTGGGGATGGAGCCATCCAAGCTGCCATTTTCTGTCTCGGTCAACAATACACCACTCTCAAGAAAATCCACTAGTTTCATAATAACAAAATCATGTAAGGGAAGTACCCTAGAT
Source organism: Pseudotsuga menziesii (assembly GCA_001517045.1). NCBI lineage: Eukaryota > Viridiplantae > Streptophyta > Pinopsida > Pinales > Pinaceae > Pseudotsuga > Pseudotsuga menziesii. The sequence goes on from LPNX010812302.1 coordinate 760,283, forward strand.
GTGAGGTATTTGATAGTGCTCAATGGCCATTACAAGAGATGTAGCCACCCTCCTCCATCTTCCCTTGCAATGTATGAAATAACAAGAATGAGTTCAAATTGCTTGGTTAACCAAGTTGACTACAGAATTGTGGCCTCCAGTCTCCATTCAAATCTTGAAATGTGTTGAATGCTAAAAAAATGGGAGACATTGAATCAATGGAAACCCAAGGTTTAGGGAAGTCCAAATGCAAAGTAAAGTGGAATTTGAAATCCACAATGGAATCCACAAGTTCGTTGTCTATCACTAAAACCTGTAAATAGTTCAACGTGAATTTGGACTAGTTCTTGAGTCTAGGCCTGCTAAATTTTGTGGAGATCCCACCAAAGTTGGATCCGAGGTTGAAAGAAGCTTTCCGACAATCATAAATTGTTCATGTAAATTTGAGGTTAAATTTGGAAGCCACAACAACATCAACAAGATGGTTGTCTATTATTAAAACCTACAAAGAAATTCAACACACACACACACATACACACACATATATATTTAAAATTATATATATTAAAAATATAGACATATAGATCCAAATTTTTACAAATATTCTATAGAAATCAAAATCAATGCACATTTAACATTCATAGTTACACATTTACAAATCAGTGATCGCAATGAGATTATGAGACACATAGATAATTCATGATACTCATGATAGTCATAGATCAATATGTCAATACTCAGAGTCAGAACCATATTTAAGTCATCAAAATCAAAATGTATTACATAGATGTGAGAATGCCATTGACAAATGCCAAATAGACTAATAGTAATAGTAAACACAAAAAGGGGTAGATCAAGATGGAAGAATGAAGAATTTCATCTATCAATTATATTTTAGATTAAATTTAAAGATTATAAACACGCTTTAAATATATGGAAGAATGAAGAATCTCATTTATCTACAGGCTTTATATTTTAGATTATGCCACTTACAATGATTGACTCTAATGGTTAGGAATAGAAATAAGGGGTAACCTCCCCTATGTGAAATTAATCCCCTTGTGATGTTGTTTGTGTAATATGCCCCCACAAAAAATACATGTTGGAACTTGGTGTGCTCAGTGACTTGATTTGAGAGGCTAAGAGACAATCAATGTAATATGTAAATGTACATGGAAAAATAATAAAAATACATCACAAATAAGAGCCAAACAATGTAATATGTAAAAATAATAAAAATACATCACAAACCACAGAGAGAAGGATGACAAACATGGGCGGCTATAATTTCATTGGTGCAGTGGGTTCTCATAGACTCAAAAAAATTCTCATTAAGTCATCAAAATCAAAATGTATTACATAGATGTCGGAATCCCACTGGAAAATACAAAATGGAGTAGATCAAGATGGAAAACCTTCTAATGGTCTTCACCTGCAAAAGAAAACCCTCTTAGAGCTCAAGCCTCACTAGAAAATGTGAATGAATGAAGATAAAATTGTTTTTTTACAATTTTTTTTTGGTTAGAAGTGTCTTGTTTTTAGTACATGGTGTCCTGTTTTTAAGACACGTCCTGACCTGTTTTGTACTTGTCCTAAAATAAAACATGTCCAAAAAAGTGTCCAACACCATCTCGAAATGTCCAAGACACTGGTGGCTTATATGGATGTGTCAGTATCACTTGAAACAACTTTTTATAATTAAGATACTTCTCTCATATTTATAAATAAATAAGAGAGGAGTCATCTAATCTTGATACATAGAGTTTTCATCGAATTTAGAATTTCGATTGAATTTGGACTAAATTTAGAATGGGGTAAATATTTAAGGACATGGTTTCATCACACATGAAATTTAGATTATAATTTTGTCAAAAATTTCAAAGCTCTGTATACAAGGAACATGACGACAAAGCCATGGACAAGATACTTCTCACATGTTTTTCTATGGGAGACCCGAGTAAGATATCAGACTTTGCTGCCATTGCAGTGAATATAGACGTAAAAACAGTGTAATTGATTTTTCATTCTACAATTATCACTTCAGCTCAGCTGTCAATGTACGTATTACAGTGTTCTCTAGTCGGAGAAACATAAATTCAAGTTGGTAAATCTGTGCTCTGATAAACATAATTTTTGAGTTGGTAGAAATTTATTGCGAGTATTATCTACCTTCAATTGGATATTGTGAAATAGTTTGTATCGTAAAACACTTACTTTTTAATCTTTTGTAAAGAAGAAAATGGAGGACCATTCAATACCCCTCTGGTGGTCATTGGGCAAGCAATAGAAAATTTTAATACCTCTTAAGCAATAATTATTGGAGCAGTGAATTTAGTACTTTTGGGAACTGTTGATCCAGTGGTGGTCCAACAGTTCAAAATCTCACCATCAACAACAATATATATAAATATATTGTTGTGTAGTGTTTATTATTGGTGTGGGGTGCTTATTGCTAACATGGTAATTTAGCAAGTAATATACATTTTGCAGGGTAGCATTGAATGTTGTTTTGTGGATGCTTGTCCTCAGATTTTAAACAGCTTGAGATTAAAGGACCACCAAAGCATCAGCTGCAACATTTAATGCTATGCTGCTTTGTGCATATTGACAACCAAGGTCATTGAGTGTATCATAAAATGTAAAACTTATTTATTGTAAACATTATCTACCTTCAATTGGATATTGTGAAATAGTTTGTACCTTAAAAGAAATATTTTTTAATATTTTGTGAAGACGAAAATGGAGGACCATTCAATACCCCCTAGTGGTCATTGGCAAGCAATAAAAAAATTTAATACTCTTAAGCACTAATTAGCACATTGGAGCAGTGAAGCACATTGGAGCAGTGAATTTATTACTTTTGGGAACTGTTGATCCAGTGGTGATCCAGTAGTTCAAACCCTACCACTGACAACAATAAGTATACTGCTGTGCAGTGTTTATTATTGGTGTGGGGTGCTTATTGCTGGCCATGGTCATTGGGCAAGCAATATACACCCTGTAGTGTAGTATTGAATGTTGTTTTTCTGGTGTATTAGTGGCCATCAGATTTTAAGCAGCTTGAGTAACTTGAGATTAGACGACCACCAATACACCAGCTGCAGCATTCAATGCTATACTGCCCAATACATATTAAATTATTAACAACCAAATTCATTGAGTGTATCATAAGATGTAAGACATCGTATTCCAAAAACATGCTTTAAGCAAAAATAGGTTCTACCATATTAATCTACACTATTAGAGTGGCAAAGCCCTGCCTAAAGAACCTGACAATATGGCTGGCCTAGGTGAGCTGCTATAGAGCCTAAAGTTCCATGCTTCTGCTAACCATTTCTTTCTTCCATAACTTCGTAAGTGTTACAGGGATCTTTTAGCTATGCTTTCATATATCTGTACTTCTTCGAATCGATATGGAATATGCAAAGGTTTTTCAAACCAATTAATGTAAACATTTATGGATCTGAAAAATTCAAATGATCAACATTAAATAAGCAGCGGAATAGATACAGCAAATTCGTAATACCTTGCTCCATTGACAGCCTGAGTGGGATTCCAGACTCCTCTGTCACTGCTGCTCCTTTCCAGCGACGTATTGAAGAAACCTAGCACAGAACAGAAAGCGGTTTCTCTCTCTTTACCCTGGACCAATGTGTTCCTTCAGCTTGCCTGATGGTTATTCTGAAGGGATCATTTATAGGCATAGAGAGGACCGGTTTCCCCAAGGCCTTTATTCTCCACCTGTCCATCAGAGTAGGAGAAAAGAAACGGCTGCCAAGAACCCGTCTCTTCATATGGACAACGTAAGAGTAAAATTTTCTAAATATAGTCTTACATTCTCCCACTTGGAACATATGATAACTTAATGTTAGAGTTTATCAAAGTATACATTAGGTGCGCCATAAGTCACATTCATCTTGGTTTTCAGTTTGGTCATCATAATACTATAATTAAACAACCTAGTAATGCGAGTCATGACGGTTCCATGTTAATAGGACAACATAGTCCCTTTCATGCACCACGACATTAGTAACCTGTTTAATAAGTCTGTAAACAAGGAGTGATTTCATAAGGTCCAACAATAATGTCCCTTGTCAGAGACTATTCCTGTCATCATTCATTTAATCTCATACATGTACGTACACTTTTAGAACAGGATTTATCAAACAGAAACACTTTTATTAAGATCTCAGAGTGTCAAATAAAACAAACAACATGATTCATT
>LPNX010812302.1:764522-804806 GCA_001517045.1 Pseudotsuga menziesii
AAATTTCGGTCCCATCGCTTGCATCAATGCAGTAATGCAGCAACACAACCATTCCTTCACGCAGAAATCCAAGCATTCTCAACAAAAAACAAAAGAGGGTCCGCCCCATTGCTTGCATCAATGCAGCAATGCAGCCATTCCTTCACGCAGAAATCAAAGGAGCAGAACCAGATAGCATTCGATCAAAGGAAGGTTTAAAACTCAGGCTCTGATACCAATGTAAACATTTATGGATCTGAAAACTTCAAATGATCAACATTAAATAAGCAGCGGAATAGATACAGCAAATTCGTAATACCTTGCTCCATTGACAGCCTGAGTGGGATTCCAGACTCCTCTGTCACTGCTGCTCCTTTCCAGCGACGTATTGAAGAAACCTAGCACAGAACAGAAAGCGGTTTCTCTCTCTTTACCCTGGACCAATGCGTTCCTTCAGCTTGCCTGATGGTTATTCCGAAGGGATCATTTATAGGCAGATAGAGGACCGGTTTCCCCAAAGGCCTTTATTCTCCACGTGTCCATCAGAGTAGGAGAAAAGAAACGGCTGCCAAGAACCCGTCTCTTCATATGGACAACGTAAGAGTAAAATTTTCTAAATATAGTCTTACAATTAAACCCTATTATATAGAACTTCCAAATTTCCAAATTTTCATTTTCATGAAAATATTAGACTGAATTTGATAACTATGATTTGTACAAACTGCTCAAACTATTATGAATAAACATTCCACATAATCCATTTTGCTGTTCTATTTTATCTATCATAATTCCAGACCAGACGGCGTATAAAATGTCAATAATGACGTTTCTAAAGAGTGAGTATTTGCAATTCTATCTTGTCTATCACAATTCCAGAAAAGAAACTGTTTAAAAGTCAATGATTCCAAGAGTAAATTTGCATTCTCTTTTCCACAGTCAAATAATATTCTCCAACCAAATTTTGTCCTGTCCTGTTTCTATGAAAAAGGAAATAAAATATGCTTTACTGTTTCATTTCCTACGTCTACATCAATGCAGACCAACAGAGACAACTGCTCACATTAAGGATTTCACATCAATGTAGACCAACAGAGACAACTGCGCACATTAAGGATTTCACAGCACTGGGTCGATCACGGCATGTCATATTTCACAGCACTGAATGTTGTAAGTAGCAAAGATTCATTTCTCAACATGAGAAATGAGAAATCTTGGGCATTCAATAAGCACCCAAACCATGGAAACTGACCAGTGACAGGACAAGACGTCAATAGGAAATCTTGGGCATTCAATAAGCACCAAACCCATGGAAACTGACAGGACAAAATGTCAATAGTTTCATTTTCCTGTTGGAGAATATTATTTGAGTGTGGAAAAGAGAATGCAAATTTGTTTTTTATTTTCCTGTTGGAGAATATTATTTGAATGTGGGAAAGAGAATGCAAATTTGTTTTCATTCTATTATTGTTGGGGAATATTATTTGAAGGTTGGAAAGAGAATGCAAATATGTTTTGAGTATAGTTAACTTTTGGAAAAGTTATCACTGACTTTTAAACAGTTTCTTTGCATGATGTTATGATATATAAGATAGAATTGCAAAAAGGTTAAGGTTGGGGTTTCACTTCAGTACAGAAGAAGATAGAATTGCAAAGACTCATTCTTAATAAACATGTCATTATTGGCTTTTATACACTGTCTTGTTGGAATTATGATTGAGAAATAGAACTGCAAAATGGATTATTATGGAATGTTTCTTCATAATAGTTTAAACAGTCTGTACAATTACAGTTATGAAATTCCACCAAATCGTGCTAATGAATACTGAAATTTGGAAGTTCAACTTTTCTGGTTAATTATTGGATTTAATTCGGTTTGAAAACCCTTTTTCGTCTCTGTTTTACTTATTACAAACATCATCACCATAATCTTAAATTCGAATTCAAACTTGACTATGTTGTACTTCATTCAAATCTAAACAACTTGGTCCTTTTTTTTTTAAATAGTTAATGCTCACCATAAATTCCTACCCACTTAAATTTATGTTTATCAGAGCACAGATCTACCAACTTGAATTTGTGTTTCCCTGAGTAGAGAACACTGTAACATGTACACTGACAGCTGTGCTGCATTGATAAATGAAGAATGAAAAATCAATTTACGTCTATTTCCACTGCAATGACAGTTGGTGAGAAGCATCTCGTCCATGTCTTTGTTGTCATGTTTCTTACCTACAAAGCTGCAAGATAATAATGGTAATGGGAGGTGTATGTTGTCATGTTTCTCACTTACAAAGCTGCAAGATAATAATGGGAGGAAATCACCCAGATTTCTCTGTGCTGATTTTCTATTTTTTTGTCCTTCATAAACTGAATATTTGGTTTTTTTGGGCACCATGTGGGAATGGATCCAGGTGGAAACAGCTTTAGCCTACGGCCCAAACCACCAGTCTTAAACTACCCCATCTATGTGCTTATCTATTTCTACATGAACTTCTCCAAAAACCATTATTCCATATGTGGATATCACTTTTAAGTAAATAAATGCAATTTTTAATTAGATCAAGTTATTTTTTAAAATAAAATAAAAATTTGATAATAATATTTTTAAGAAATTTTAACTATAATCAAAGTTTAATCATAATCCAAATTTCATGCTTGCAATAATGTCCTTGAAATTTACCAATATTTTAAATCAATTCAAATTGTCAAAAATTCAATCAAAGCTTTAGATTTGATGGATCTAGATTCCATAATATGTGTATTACAAATTAAAGTTGTTTGCTACCCAATTAAATAGCTCCTTTCTTATTTATAAATATGAGAGAGGTATCTTTCCTATAAAGTATAAATAATTGTTTCACTATATAAGACAGATGCACATTGCCACAATGATAATAAATTTGGCAACAAACTCCTTTATAGAGATGGATAGTTATCTTATTTTCTATTGAGTTATACTGGATGCATCTTTTAAGGAGATGGATCTCTCTATTTTTTTCATGGTTTGAGATAGGTTTCCAAGAAAAGCATTTTTCACTCGTCCTGTGATACCTTTTTTTCTCCTTTTTGTTTCTCACTACACTAGATTTATTGCATCATGTTTTTTTTAGCAGTTTCTTGTTATTCATATGTGAATCGAATGTAACCAGTTATATCTTCATGATATAAATATCATTCATAGTCAGATTAACAAGACATACATATACTAACATGAGCATACCAACACAGTGTCATCTGAGGCAAAAAGGAGTCACTCTTCCTTTTGATCCGCTCTAGAAGAGGGATGACTGTCCAAAACTGTCCATAGCGAAGATAAGGAGAGCCCAAAAGTATCATCCAAGGAAGGCTCTGAGAAGTGATTAAATCAAACACACAAGGTGTAACTAGGGGCATCAAAGATACCCCAAACAAGGAATACCAATACCATACTCAAAAGAACCCATAGGTTGTGGAGTGGGCAAATTAGAGCATATGCTCTTTAAAATAATTGCATAGATGCTTCCCCAATGACTATTCCTTCATAAAACTCTTTGAAGGGTAGTAGTCCTGAAGCCAATTGGAGCGCATCCTTGGATAAGATATCTTCCCTCTCATTATATTCTCTATAGACATGTTTGAAGTCAATAGATGTGAAGAGTGTTGTAAGTTCTTTGATGTTTTCACACCAAGCCTCCATATCTAAAGATGTGAGGGTAGATATGCCTTTTTCCCAATTGATAATGACTAAAGAGTCCCCAAATGTTTGCAGCATAGGAAGCCCAATAGCTTTAGAGGAGAACAAAAGAGCCCAAAGAGCCAATAGCTCTGCTCTAGTATTGGTACTCTTACCACAACCCAACATAATATAGAAATAATATATCTGACTGTTCTGAAGGAAAATACCAGCACCCCCAGTCCGATTTTGTAACACCCCGGTTTTGACCCCGTTTGCATGATGTATATAATGTAATTAATCGTGGTGAGGAGCTAAAGGCAAAAGCCCCACCATTGATTTGGTTGTGTATGTTTCGGCAATAGGGATAGTTGTCGATGGTAGATCGCGCTATCCGGCACATTATAGTTTGGCATCATGTAAATATGCACATCAATTAAACTAAACCTACAGCCAGCTACGACGGTGCAACGTTAAAATGAAAAGGGCATGATTCCAAAGGATATGGGGGGGGGAATGATGAACCTTGAGTCATGGGGGGGAAAAGCTACATGTCATCACCCTGTTTGTTTTGCTCACCTTCCCTTGTCTCATCCAACCACCTTTTTTAATGTTCTGCTGAGTTGTTGAGGCATTTATTGCTGGAAGTGGAGGGTGGTAGGACTGTCAGTCTTTGCCACACTCTCACTCCACCAGTCCTCTCTCCACCTTCACGTGGGTAAGGGAACCATCACTACGCACTCTCTTGGGGGGATTTTGGGGGTTCACTCTCACGCATGGATGAGCAATAGGGTGCCGATTCATCTTCCTCACACAGAGTCAAGTTAAGAAGGGGTGCAATTTCTTGTTTGGGGGTTCGTTCTCCCTCTCTCACGCTGTTTGTCGGTCTGAGGTGGTGATCCTTCCATTCACGCAGAGAACCGGTTTTCCCTTGGCATTATTGAACTGTGTATTGTTTTTCCATCCTTCGTGGTGGATCGTGAGTTGTAGATCGTTGTTTTGTATTCCATGTTTTTCCTGGGCTGTGTCTTTTCCCCTTGCACACAGGTCGAGAGTTTGTTCTTTCCCCTTTTCTGCCTGTGTAAGTTCTCCAGCCATTACATTGGGGATTGTGTGTGCTGTGGGCTCGTGGATGTTGGTTGGCTGAGTTCTTCCTCTGTCCACGTTGGGAGTTTGGCTTCTTTCCCAATTGCGGACTGTGTAATGTTGCCAGTGTTTCATTGTGAGTTTGTGGTTGTTGATGTACCCTAGTTTTGGGTTGCTGTTGAGTTGTTTTGGCCACACTAGGGCCAAGAACAACCTTGAGTTGTCTTGTGGACCTGAACTATGTTTCACCTTTTGTTTGGGATTGTCACCCGGTTGTCTTTGCCTTCCTCACAGAGGTGTGAATGGATTGTTTTGCTGCGGTATGCAGTCACTTGGTCTTCGGACTGTTGAGAGTGGGATTAGAGGCTGGGTATGCTTGAGAAGACTGGTGTTGAGGCCACCAGCTTAGCATTTAGCCTTTCCTAGCTTCTTGACGACCTGGTAAAACCCTACTGTGTGGGTTTGGCTGATTGGCAAACCTTGGCTATGTGTAAGCCTGCAATGACCCTTATTCCTTGAGGAATCATGCCCAGCTTGGGGGTGGCAGTGTTGCTGAGAGATTGATGAGCACGCTGGCCTATGGTTAGGTGGAACGTTGCAGCGACGTAGCTGGTTGGGGGGCGAGTTCTTCATTAAAAAGATAAGTACTCCTGACTATTCCATCTCTATAATTATATCTACTATTTAATGAGAAATGATGAACATGTTGAATGCTGGAATGTATATGTTTGCTTCTGCTGAATGTTGAGTAACTATGTATCCTTGTGTGTTATACGCATCTTAGTATGCATTATGTTAAGCTTTTTAATACCAGCATTTATCCCTGTTCATGTTCATGGGGCTGTTTTCCCGTTTATTTGGTGTTAGTAGCATCCTCCTCACCGGTCGGAGGGTCGGGGACGTTACAGATTTTCAACAACACCATCAAAGAACCCTGTAGGGTAAGAATGTACAGGTGCACTGCCAATGTTCCTGATTCTGGACTTTCTGGTGTGTGAAACATGAAAGTCATTGACATGAAGCATAATATAATGACCCAATATGTGCAGATCTAGTTTTTTATCTTCAAAGATGGAGGAATTCCGAGTCTTCCACAGGTTCCAGATGAGAAAGAAGGGGAGATAGAGAAGATAATCCTTTCTCTTGAGCTAGTTTTCAAGATTTTCCAGTGCTGGGATTTCAGACCATATCAAAGAGCAGTTAAAGTACCTATGGAGGAAGCTAATGATCTCACACGTGAATAAGCAGTCAACAAAGAGGTGTTGTACTGATTCTTCCTTACATTTACAAAGGCAGCATCTGCTGGGTCCAATCCAGCTTTTTTTAATAAGATTTCCCAGGTACTGACTTTTTTTTTCAATAACAAGCCATATAAAGCATTTGATCTTCTGTGGAATGTTAAAATACCAAATCTGAGTGTACAAACTGTGTTGAGCAGGAGGCAAGCTGGATGATACAATGAGATCATAAGCCAAATTTGCAGTAATCATACCGTTTCTCGGATTGTGCATCCAGAGGAGTGAGTCATTTGATGGTTTAAGTCTGATGCCTCCATGTGTTAATTCATTTACATATTCTGTCCATTGTTTCCTCCATATACCTCTGTAACAAATATTAAATAAAATATTAAGTAAATTAGTTAACTATTATCCAAAAGGGTGTAACCTTTCGTTTTACACATTCAAGCCTATAAAGGCGAGTGTCATTTGTAATATTTATCATCTAATATATTATTTATATTTCATTGTTAAAAATGATAGTCGGATTCGACTAGTAACGGACCAACCGGATATGGTTGCTTCAACCTCCCAAATGTAAATCATCAGTAGTATACCAATACTCGTGACTGTCAATCGCATAATCTAAGTTCTATGCCTGTGCAAGGTATGTGATGCCAAGATCCTCAAGGTAATCTCTGAGTTCATTTGAGAGTAGATAGGGCGCATTTGACCTGACAATGGGATCAATTCCCAGCTTGATGCGAGAACCATTTCCAACCCTCCAGCCAAGTTGATGTTTCCTACCAAGTAGTTGCATTGTCCTTCCCTTAGTAGTTAATATTGTTGTTGTTTTCGAAAAAGCTTTTATTTCTATGGTTGTTCATGGCAAGACATTGAACTTTATGAACTTTGGTATCTTGGGTATCGATTGAACCACTCTTGCAATGGTATATTTCTTTTGGTTGGTTTCAAAGTCAAGTCTTGGTTTTATTTGCATGATTGCAATTGGCTTCTATTGAAAGCCTTTAACCTTATGTCCAGGTTGATGGAAAACTCGTATGACCACCACAATCGATGTGCCTTTTGCAAGACTTCTAATTTAAGGAGATTTATCCACAAGTGTGATATGTACTATGACAATAGTCAAGAATGCCTTTTTATGTTTATGAAAATCACATGAGAATGTTGAGTTTAGACAAACAGCTAATAATAATAATGAGAGAACTAAAAAATCCACATAGAAACACATTTAAAATACACACACAATCTTACCTTGAAAAACCCCATGCACGAAAAATCAACCAATAATGAAGCTTTATTATACATGGACAAAATCGGCTAACAAGGCCAAGTGAGCTCACTTGCTGACCTCCAAGCCACTTTACAATGGATCCTCCTCAAGCCTTATAAAGGCTTCTTTACATGAAATACCTTGGGCCAATACCATGGGCTACAAGAAACCACATGCTAAACCTAAACCACCTTTGACTCATCCCCGAGTCAAGGTTAACACTAACAATCCCCCCTTAAGCTTGACTTGGGGATCTTAGATACACCCCCCTATCACCTAGGTCTATCTCCCCACTTTATCGGTGAGTTACAATGAGTATGCATGCCTTGCTAGGTCTTATAGCCATATGCCCATTTACATGAAACTGCTCCATTAATTTTTTTCATGTGTCTTCATGGTGACTACACCATCACCATCTGTTGCTTCATGCTCTTGCTTTTCCATGCTCACCTTTTTCCATGCTCTTTTTGTACCTGCATCCAACTCTGTCATTGACTTCCATATAAAGAAGAATCCATCTACCAAATTACATGCATCCTCAGCAGCTGTAACCGCTAGTTCTATAAGAATTATTTTCACATACATGGTTCATCAATCTCGGTCCCACAGCTGAGATTCACATTGCTCCCGCAATCGAAGACTCAACCTCTCCAATCCACATAAAAAACTAGTACACCTTCCACCCTCATACCTACCTGACTTGTTCATTCCACACTTGATGCAACATCCCTTCTCTGCGCATAAGAGGGATGCCTTGTGCTTCTATCACCTGGGGAAATTCAAACTTGCATATGGCTAAGTTTCACAAGGACCAAAAAATACTATTGGGGTGTTAGGTACCACTGGACATGCACCCCACACACTTTTAACTCAAGTACAAAATATTTACATCTCTTAAAATTCTCTTGCTCTTCCATAGCAACACATTTAAGATAAACAAACAATTTTACCCTTGAAAAGCCCATGCGAGAAAAACCCGCCAACAATGAAGCTTCATTATCCTTGGACAAAATTAACCAACCGGGCCAAGTGAGCTCACCCGTTCACCTCCATGCCACTTGACTATGGAGCCACCTCAAGCCTTATAAAGGCTTCTTTACATGTAATACCTTGGGTCAATACCATGAACTACATGAAACCATGTGCTAGTCCTAAAACACCTTTAACTCATTCCCAGGTCAAGGTTAACCCTAACAGAGAAGCCGGGATAAACAAAGGAAGGAATGGGAACAAAAACAATTGCTTTAAAGAAATTTGATAAGGGCCAAAACTTAGGTAGAGAAACACAAAGATTGACTGGTGCAATTGGAATTCAAGGAATGTACAAGAGACAAGCTAGAGGAAGTTGAAGAGAATATAAAACTAATATAATGTAGTCTTGAAGTTGGACCTCAAACAAAGACCAAACTTTTAGAAGTTAAGAAAGTGTGCATCACTTTCCTGCTTAATTGGTTCACTTGGTCTAGATGAAATGGTGGCAATGTCGGAAGAGGAAACCATACAACAAATTACAAAGCAAGCACATAGCCAAAATCCAACAATTCTCTTATATATGGGTTGAAGCAAGAAGGATACCCCTAGTGGGTATGGTCCAAAAAAATCCATAGCAAGGTTACATATAGCCAAAATAGCGTCGAGTGCAATACATCTCTAAACCAAAATACATCAACAAAGAGGCTCTAAATTAATCTATAACAATCCATGAAATTCAAAAAATGCACCCTTGAATCAACTCCAAATACAACCCAAATGTTCTTAAAAATAGTCCCTTGAAACAACTCCCAATATGCCCAAGAAAATCAACCCAAACTGGGCCAACTCAACCCTTCAACTAGATCTACAAATTTGTTCAATACCTTCTTGAAAACAACCTTGCAAACAACTCTCCAAAACTGCTTAAGAAACTCAGCTCAAGACTTACCATTAGCTCAAATTGATAGTGTTAGTGAAATGGAAAAGGGGGCCTCTTTAAATAGATTTACTAGATCCCTAGGGTTAGGTATTGAGCTTGCAGTTTAAGTAGGATTTAGTTTTTTGTTTTATAAAATTGAATTTTGGTGGTCCCAAGTTGCATTGTATGGAACCAACCAGTTTGGTGCTTTAAGGTTGGTTCCATACAGAACTGACCTTTTCCAATATGAAATATCAGACTAGGCTAGTACAACCTTGAAATTTGTTAGATCGACCAATTTTGTCAGTTTTGGTTCAGTTCTGATAACACTAGATCAAATGTTTGAACAATTTGTGCATTATGTAGAGAGAGAATGTTGTTGAAAAACATAATGATTTAGTTCAAATCTAGACCCTTGACAATTTGTGAAGAAAAAAACTAGTCTCTCACCTTTACCAGAGTTCATATGGCTGGATTTGATGGAGAAATTCTAATTCCAGTGCATACTTAATCATCTTGATCTAAAGAAGATAATTGATTTCTACTAATCATAACATCAAAAGTTATTGCATCCCTTGTTTTCATTGCTTGAGATGGGAGATGATCACAATGTCCATTGAAGAAAATTGAAAAGGGAATTGAGAGGCTTCTCTTTACTCGAAGCATTCACTGTATATGGGTATCTCTTGAGAATCGTAGAGGGAAACATAAAACTACGGTGGAACTCCCTCTTGAGAGGCCTTGGGTGAATAAAAATTTATTGGCAAAGCATCTTCCTCCCAAGACAACTCATTAAATGTTGGATGAATTTTATGTTGCAACAAGTTTAGTGTAGTGAGAAACAACCAGGAATAAGGGGTGTCAAAGGACAAGTGGAGAATGTTTTTATTTGAAACCCTTCTCAAATGATGAAAAACTAGATAAATCCATCTCCTTAAAAGATGCCTTAGCTATAATTGAAAACAAGATAACTATCCCATAGTTTATTGCCCAAATTATTATCATTGTGGCAATATGCATCTCTCTTTAATGGTGAGTTTATTGCCAAATTATTATCATTGTGTCAATATGCATCTCTCTTTAATGGTGAAACCATTCTTTGTAGGCAAGATACATACACAGAATCCATCAAATCTGATCCCAAACTTTAATTGAATTTTTGACAATTTGATTCAGAATTTTGGTAAATTCCCAAAAACATGGTTTTGAAATTTAGATCATGTTTAAATTTTGCTTAACAATTTTAATTTCTTTTTAGGATTAAATTTTGTTTAGAAACTGTACTTTATTAAAAAAACTTAATCTAATTAAAAATTGCATTTAGTTACTGTTAAAAGAAAAAACTGAAGATTGAGATGCCCCGCATATGGAATAATGGCTCTTGGAGGTGTTGAGGCCTGGAAATTCGCAAGCAACAACAGCAAGGGATTCTCCCTAGTCAACGTTCCCAACTAGCCCGTGACTGTTTGGTATGGGGAATCCGTCCAGTTTGCGGTCTGGCTACCGTAGGTCAAGTAACAAAAATAAAGGGTTTTACCGGTTGCAGCTCGGTCCACTGTATATATTTTTGTATTTTTAACTTTAAGTATGATATGCAAGTGCCTATCTAACATGCAGATCGAACAATAATACGAGGAGTGGTCACAATGTGATGCGCAAGTTCTTACCTCTCGTCTTAGACTCTCTCGCATCTAAATCACACGCAACAGAAAACAAGACTAACTAAGTTATCCCTAGGGAGCAAGATTGTCAATTAATGAGTAATGTATTACTGCCCATATGTTAAGATAAATCACAAAGAGTTGTTCTTAGAATCAAAACACATAAACATGAATAAAGATATGCACAACAAGATAGCTCGTCATTTGTTAAAACATTCATTACTCACAGTGGAAATTATCATAAAATAAACCAAAGAACATTAATAAAAGAACATAGGTTCAGAAAGTTAGAACGATCTCACAGTTAATGAAACACAGCTGAAAACGAAATAGTTCCCCTTCAACATTGTTCATTTCACCACATTTGAACATTCCACACAGCACTTTCTCCAACAGGCAAAATTGTAATTATATTATTGCAAAACGAAATAGTTCCTCTTACAACAAGTTTTTCACAAGTCTCACTGGGAAAAAGCCCCTTCTCTATCTAATTCTCCTATACTTATACAAAATGACAAAAACTATTGGGCTGCCCACAAATGACCCTTGGGCTTCCACAACGCTTCATCTCCCACAATTTTCTCGCCTTTAGTGCTTATACAATTTACAATATATTACATTTAAACAAACTAATAAAGCACTTAAGTGGAGGGCCCCGCTTGATTGTTCAAGAACTTCTTCCATGCTAAAGCTTCTGAGGCAATGTTCTCAAACTCAGAAGGTTCGAGAAAACAAATATTGATTTCTTATCACTTCGATCCTAGCTGAGCTCAAGCGTAGTTGATCTTCCAGCAACTGTACACTGACTGCTGAATGGGCTACCTCATCTCTCAAGATCTGCTCATCCAGAGCCTTGATCTGATGAATTCTCTGTTCATCTTCCTGATATCTATTCTGCAACATCTCTGTAAACAGGTCGTGGTCTGGAAATGCGTCTATTCTCTGCTCAGTAGCCACCTGGCAATGGTTGTAATTGATCAAAACTGTCCTACAGAACTCAGTACAAGCTCCCTTCGTTTTCTTTACAGCCTTCTTAAATTCTTTAGCTGTGTTTATGGCAAACTCTAATAAGTCATAGTCTTGTTTCAAGCCTTGTTGATCCTTTGCGGGTAGGTCTGCAGGGATCTCCTCATTGGCCTCTAATCTCGCTATTCTTCTCGTTAGGACTTCTAAAATGTCCTGCAATCTGTCCACGAAATATGAAGAAGTTTCCAAAATTTATTCTAGTCTATTATCTACCTGCAAAACCTTGCACCTCTCTTCTATGGATACTTGCAGCCTATGCATTTTGCTTCTTTGTGCTAAAACATGTTCTTTGAAAGGCTGAATGTTGGCTTGTTGTTCCCTGGCTTCTTCCAAAGCTGCTGCTAATGAAGCAATTTGTTCTTTAAGCTCTGCTGCTTGCACCTGAGATTACAATTATATGTTGAAATTTTATTTCATAAATAAGTAATTACAATTGTATGTTGAAATAAAATTATATATTGTAAAATATATTTTGGAAAAAAAATAAAGTGTTATTTAAATAAGTATAATATTAAAATACAAATAATAATAATCATTTTATTGGTAGTTGATGAAATTAAGTCACATAAATTGGTAGCGCTTTGGTGTTCCCTATTTTTGTATATTTAAAAAATATATTAAAAAAAACATAGAGGGTATTGTGAATGGCATATGAAAATGAAAATACTCAATTGATATAATTATTGTAATATATATATATATATATATATATATATATATATATATATATTTTGCTAATGGCATATGAGAATGAGACTACCCAAATGTGTAAGGGAGTTAATAAAAAAACAAAAATACATAATGTATTAAAATAAATAAATATTCAAATAGCTTTACGAAAATATCATGGAATTGATTATTGCCAAAGAACATGTCTTAATAAGGGACTATAAATCAATATATATATATATTGTACAATAAGTTTAATTCTAGCATTATTGAAGAAATTAATGAGTAGAAGGATGATTCTTACACACAAGGATTGAATTATGATGTATTAAACATTAAATAGGCTACCCTTAAACGTTAAAACCCTTAATTATGTTCATGTTAAAATAATAATAATAATGGGGTCATGTGTTGAAGTAAGTGTGTGATAGTTTTGAGGATGACCTAGCATGTTGTTGAGATTTGTGTGGAACATGTAGTACATATCAATATAACAATGTCACATATCAATATAGCAATAACTTATGCCTAGTTTTATGTGTTGTTACTCTCAATAATATACCATAAGGAAGCGCTATGCTATAAACATAGAACCTAAGTTTTGAAGAATGAGTGAAATGGTAATAAGACGTGGTTTATTTGATTGTGATGTTATATGAGATGTTTTAAGTTTAATTCTATTAGTCAACACCATATTGTAAGCCAATTTATGTTGATTGTGTGTTGAGTTACAACGTGTATGAAGGAACGTTCTTTGCATAAAGAATGTTCTAAACTTGCAAAACTTTATATTTTTTAATTTGTCTTCTAAAAATAATTTAGTGGGTTCAAAATCTTGTTCCTTTACATTTTTAGAATATTTATTTAGCATATAAGATTCAATTTTTCAATATTTTAACAGTACATAAATTAGGAAAAAATTCTCATAATTATGATGAAATGTTTATTAATTAAAATATAGAAATATAATAAAACCATTTCATGATTTTTATGTCTATTTTTAATTTAGGAAGAAGCCAAGGAAAACATTTCTATAAATGTACAAATGACGTAATTTCAAACTTATTAAGACAATATAACATGATAAGAATGTTTTTTTTTGTATGTTTGAGTGCCCTGTGACTTGTTGGGCGAACCTTTGGTCTAAGAAACCACGAGCCAGGGGCATCTAAGCCGTCAAAATCACCTGGGGATCGCACCCGGCCTGGACCGCACCAACCCTTAGCATGGTTGGATTTAAATGTCGCCTCCCAGGAGCAACGGGTTTTGATCTTGGGCTGCCAAGCAAACGAAACCCCTCTCGACCGTTTGCTCTACCGAAATTTGACCACATGGTAAGAATGTTATGTATATTATCATTATATTTATTCGCAACATTTTTCTTTTTACTATTTGTAGAAATCTTAAAGATTGATGAATTTTTTTCTTATAGAATTGAATTTTTTATTATAAACTTATTTTTTGTAAGTGCAAGTTAGATATTGAAGGCTGTGTTAAGAATTTTTATTTTTTAAAATAATATTTGGTTGAAAATATTGTCCATTTTTTCCATTTGATTTAGTGTTACAATTTTTTTTTATGGTTTTAGTAAGTATTTTAATTCATTTGCATAATATTTATTTTAGAATACTTATTACTCTATTTCATATAGTTAGATAATTGATGTTTTCATGATATATAAATTGTACTTGCACTTTCATTAATGGACTAATACAATGAAGCACTTTTGGGAAATGTGTTAACATTGAATTAGGCCTCTTGCTTCAATATGCAAACAAAAAAACGAGCAATGTGTACTATTCGTACAAAGAGTGTAAATGATGTTATGAGAAACAAAAAATTTGGAGGCACGTATATTAATGAAATACCTTCGAAAGGAAGTAGTTTATCTACAACACCATCGGCACCTTCAAATTTGATAGATGATGTATACATACTAGTAGTATATGTTCCTTGCTATAATGTGGAGCCCACATTAGATACTGGATTTGAAATGGATAGGGTACAATTATATAAAGAGTGGTTGACTAGGGATACTGTAAACCCATTCATAAGAGATGCAATTCAAGCAGCATACAACACAACTATCTTTGACAAAGATAATGCAGCAAATACATAAATAGCAGGTGATGAGATGCCAAGATAAATAGTCATTTATTTTCTACTTATTAATTTTAGGTTTCTAATATCAAAAAATATGAACATAATAATATATTCTACCATATTGCTCAGGAGTAATATCATTGTTTTCGAAGAAGGCATTAATGTTGATGGACTGCAAAATCAATCTCCTCCCTTAGATGAACCAACTATATCATCTATTGGTGCACCTCCTTTGAAACATCCAAATAGATATGTTAGAGGAGAGGTGAGCAACGGCATTGCCATTTACAATCACTTTGAATGAAAAAGGGCAAGTGTTAAATGATGAAGCGGGGAGAACATGGAGAGACATACTTCATCATGAAGCATTGAGATTATTTGGTACTACAATTATTAGATATTTTCGTCATCAAGGTAAAACATGACTATTATAGATTTTTTCATAGATTGCATGCTTAAAATATGTTGTATAAATTTATATGTGTGTCTTAATGGTTTATGTTTTAAATTAAAAAATGTATATATTCTACTCATTGTTGCATTTTGTATGTTTTATATACAACATTTCATGTTATTACTATGATACTAGAAACCTTAAAATATCTCATATAGATTATTAGTTTTTTATATTTACTTTACAGAAAAATCCAAGAAGGATGAGTTGGTATCTCATATGCATAAAGTTTCTGCAATTGTACCTCCCAAGCAAATTCTCCATAGTGTTGTTGAATATATGAAAAATACTAGAAATGCTTTGAGAGGGGAATTGGTTAGAAACACAAATATAGTCAAACCACATTTCATAGGAGAAGCGGAGTGGAAAAAAATATTGGAGCAAGTGGTTATTAAAAAAAAGGAAATGTGGAACCTTGGCTGGAAAGGACAAATATGAACATACTGTACAAGCCTCTTCGTTGGCCACACGCCATCGTTTAGGGAAAGGTGGTATGTTGTCTACAGAAGCAAAATTTGTAAGTTTACTACACTACTATGTTTCTCAAGTAAACTTTATTTTTCTTATAACAGTATTTTCGAACAATTTTATTATTGTTTTAAATTGTAGTTGCAAGTATTCAATACTACAATGTGTGAAGATGATAAAGAATTTGCTTCATGCTATGGTGTATCTTCTCTCATCCATCAAAAGATTAAAGAAGGATTTCATCCTATTGTTGGTTATGGGGTAATTTTTTAACTAGAAATTATTTGTTCTAAATAAAGGTTCATCATATGAAACAAACATATGTAAATGAAAGTTTCATTTGATACAATTTGTAGGTATGTTGATCGTGTCTTGTATGTTTCTTAGGAAATTGTTTTAGAGGATGAAAGAGAAGAGGAAAATGAATTTTGACCCATGCTTCAACCTTATCATATGCTCACATGTTGAATATATGGCTTCAAAGGTTAGTTCATTTCAATTATCAATAGCATACTTTAGTTATGAAATGGCATTAAATGCATAACATATTTATGGTTTTCTATAATTAAGTTAAAGTTATTGTTTATTTTGTTTTTCTCATTAATTTTTGTATTTTTATTGTTTACAAAGAGAAGTCATCATGTTTATAATTTTCTTTATGATTTTGACATGTAGGTGATGGGAATATTTCTGAAAAAATTAAGGCTGAACAATATCAATGGGAATATTTGTAAAAAAATTAAGGCTGAACAATATCAACAAGCTTCAAATGAATTATTAATTTTCTCTTTCATTTTTCTTAAAAAACAAATTTTAAAACATAGCCTTCCACTATATTTTTATTATGGGAATCATTGTTTTATACTTATCAATTATAAATTTTGTTGGAACAAATGGTTTTTATTCTTTTTATTTAATGTAATTCATTTTTTTAAATGATGGATTAAACCAATTAAACTATATTGAAATGTTTTAATAAACCTCTTTTATCCTTGTTTATATATATATTTTAAGAAACAAATTTCAAAACATAATATTCCATATTTTATAATTTTTCTTTAAAAACAATTTTCAAAATATAGTTTTCCATTATATTAATTTTATGGGAATCATTGTTTTATAATTATAAATTTTGTTGAAACAACATTATAGTTTTTATTATGTGGATTTAAAGTATTGAATTAAATATTTTTTAAGTGATAGATATCAAAGAAACTATTAAAAAATGTTTTAATAAACCTATTTTAACCTTATTAATATTTATATATTAAAAAATATAAATCTTATATATATATATAGGTTTTATATTTGTTTTCACCCTCCACATACACATATATGATGCAAACAAAAAACACATAATTAATAAATGGTGAATAAAAAACACATATTGCATTATTTATTATTTAATGGTGTTTTGCACCACTTGTTATTTTATGGTGCTTTGCATCACATACAACTTTGATTATAACAAAAATAATTTTTTGGTTTTTTGCACCATAATATCTTAATACATGTTGGATTAGTTTTGGTGTTTTGCACCATAAGATTTAAATACACCTAGGATTGGTTTTGGTGTTTTACACCATAAAATTTAAATCCACCTAAGATTGGTTTTGGTGGTTTGCACCATACACCAAGTAATGCCACATATTCATATAACACTAAAATCAACTTTTTTACAAACACCACATTTACACCATAAATCTTAGCACCACATTAGTATCCCCACTATAACACCACTTTTGCATCACTATTTGAAAATTCAGAATTGCTCAAATCCTTTACAGATAGTAGTGTTAATGTGACGCTAAAATGCATTTTTTCTTGTAGTATTTGATCGATAGGAATTTAAAATGAAACCATTTAAATAAATCAAAATATAATTACGCCAAAGGCATTGCAGCGATTTAACTGCTAAAGTCTACAGAGGTGTACACACACTACCCGCTCTGGATTTGAACCCGTGACCTCCTAAGAGGAAACACATGCTCTTAACCATTAGGCCCACTCATTAAACAATGGAGGCTTAGTCTCACTACTGTAAATTTAATTCCTCGTCGTTGAGGCAAATGGAATTATTTGATTCCTCGTCGGTGAGGCAAATGGGATTAGTACACGTCTGCTCTTTATCTCTTGGTTCTTTGTCCGTTAGTTTCAAGGTTTTAAGGATTTCTGATGGTATTTCTTGCATAGCCGACTGTGAGGATATGCCTGATGGCTGTTTTGGTTGATGACTGCAAGAATTCGAGAGGCGGTGCCATGGCTGGCGCATCCACATGCATGCCTAGCACGCCGATCTGTTGGTTCGGGATTTCATGCGAAGGTTGCTGACAAGGGTCTGTTCTCTGCTTGTTTTAGATGATGTGGAGTTGGGTTCTAGAAGGGGAGTTGAATTATATATTTCTGTGAGTTTTTTTGTGATCTAGCAGGTGGTGAAAGCGAAGGCCTTGTGGCGAGATGGTATGTTGCCATCTTTCATACCAAATCCTCTTGCAAAGAGAAGAGAATTTTGAGAACAAGGTGTTCGTTTAATTTCCTCTGCGTTTGTTGCAAAGATCAGAGCTTATAAGTACAAGCAGTCTGGGAAGGCTATTAAACGAGCCTATAAGTACATGCATCCTGGGAATTGAGATTGTTCACGGAATTTGAAATTTCCCCACAAATCGATCTGCAATTTGATAAATCTACAAATTTGATCTCAAAGATTCATTTGCTTCCATCAAATTTTGCATAGCATTTGATCTCAACAATCGTTGTTTTCATTGAATGACAACAAATTTCTAATTTGTCAACAACTATTCACATGATCTTTGGCCTCCATATCCTTATCTTCCCAGGATTCACGTGACCTGGTGTGGTGAATAGCGATCTGGTTAGATCTCTAATCTCAACAATCTCTCTCGGTCGTCGCGCTACTAACAGTCATCTACAGTCACATCGATCAAAAGGTCAAAGTGATCTCACAATAGAGACATCGATCTGATATGAAGTGATATCTAGCAAGTGATTTACCACATCACTCAATTTATAGCAGCGATTTGGTGTGGATTTGTCAGCAAAACCCTTCACATGCATTTCCAGATGTGAATGGTGCTTGAAGTTCCCCCTAATAGAAGTCTGTTGTGACAATGCCTTGCGTGAATCCGGAATGTAATTGAATGGATGCTAAATTATATTAAGTGAAACCCTCATGCGAGTCTGGTACAGTCACATTTCTGCTCTAACAAGGGCTTGGTGTGGCTATGTCAGCAAAACCCCTCACATGTATTTCCAAATGCAACTCGTGCTTGAAGTGCCCCTCAAAAAAAGTGTGTTGTGCCTATGCCTCATGCGAATTCAAAAGCAGTCACTGAAGTTGCATTTGCACCAGGAACCTCGACAGGGAGGGGCAGCCTTGGTTATGAGGAAACTGAGGCATTGGAAATATTGGTTGTAGAAGCAGCTAAGAGGATCGATCAACATTTGATATAAATAATGTATGGTCAATTCAACTTCAGAGTGCATTGCCTTGTAATCAAGAGATACTTGCTTCTTGGCCAAGGTGTCCGCATTCAGTATCACATGAACATTGTGGGCCCTAATCTCTTTCAGCTGGCTAACGCTATAATTTCTTTCAAGCTTTTAGGGCTACTAGAGAGTGCAATTCGTGACTCCAATGCCCAACATGATGACCCAAATATATTGGATAGGATGAGAGTGAAGATGATGAAACAACATAGTATAGGCAAGGGGTGGGATTTTTTTTCGATGGAATATAATGCAAGAGAACCTCTGAATACCATCTTCACAGAGTCTGTGATTTCCAGGTACCTTAAAATTTTTAATTTTCTTTGGAAGCTTAAACGTGTGGAACATGCTATGAGCGCTACTTGGAAGACTATGAAGCCAAACTGCTCTATTGCTCGCTTATTTTCCACTAGGGATGGTGGTGGAAAGCAAAAACTTGTAGCCATTTTAAGACGATGTCAAACACTAAGAAATGAAATGAACCATGTTGTAACAAAATTGCAGTACTATTACTATCTCATGTTTTAAGTTCTTAAGTACTCATGGGAGGAATTTTTGGATGAAACGGAAGAGGCAAGAGAACTTGATGAACATATAGTTGCTCATGCAAGGTACCTTAATGTGACTGTATAGAAGTCACTTCTGGGAACGATCTAATCATTTATATAAAGCATTGTTTTGGTTTTTTTATCTAATTTTATACTTTAGGAGCCACAGGGATAGATTATATGAAAGTTCCCATGAAATGCAGGCGAGTTATATTGTTTCCCGTTTTCTCATGAAATAATAATAATTATTATTATTATTATTATATTATGAACCATGAACAAAGAAGGGATGATGAAACTCCCATAAATGGAACAGTAGGAGCAATAGAAGGAAGCCTTACTGTACAATTGTCAAAAGTGAACCCCAATGTTGTTTCAACTCGAAAAGAGGGAGTTGCAAACACTGAAAAGGAGCTTGGAAGAAGTGGTGGTGTGTATGTTTCTCCTTTAAAGCTAGCCCAAATGATGAAAGATCTTCAAGATAAGAATAGCTTGGAATATCAGTGCATCAATGGGATTATAAACAAAGTGAATACATTAAACATTAAAAACATTACTCAGAAATAATCAATAGAAATGACAAGGAAAAATCAGAGAGACGTCAATGATATTTAAGTAGAATATTGGCATAAAAAACCAAAAATAGTAATTAGAACTTACCAATGAATTTCCTGAATGTTTATATAGGGTTTCATGACGTTGGATTCAATATAGAATACTCTAATCATTCCTTCAAGTATTTTATCTTCCATATGTTATTTTCTGTTTTCATCAAGAATAGCTCCAGCGATGGGAAGAATGGGGTGATGGTGTATGTCAAATTTCCACATATTAATTCTAAAATGTGAAATTGTTCAATTTTCTCACATATAACTTTACCATTCCCTTTTTAACTAATACTATATGTGAAGTTTCACTAATAATGTTGATTAATTTCACCATGTACATAAATATCTCACCATTTTCTTGGTCATATATGTTCGATAATGCCTGAGCACATGAACATACTTTTTAGGCAGTGTGGTGTTCAGTAGATAGCCTTTGAAATTTGAAAGAGTGGCCACCAGCTTATGACCAGAAGGTTTGTTGTACAGGATTATGCACCTTATAACCTAAGGTCTGGGGTTACCAACATACTCAATTAACTTGCAGACAATTGACTTTAGAGTACAGTAAAGGAAATAGGAGGATGGGAAAGACTCACCCGATGCAAGACGGTTGATCCTAGCTTGTCCTCTTCCGCTCTGCTTCTCCTCTAAAGTCTTCAGGGATGCTTTCTCCTTCACCTGTCAAGATTCAGTCTTCCAAATACAAGATGATTCATATATATAAACAGGTTAGATAAATCATATACAGGATGCTGAAACATAAACATTTATCAAACTACAATACATGAGATACATTCAAGATACAATATGGAAGAAGGTTCTCTTTATTAATAATAATGAGGAAGTTCAGATTACAACCCAACGCCTGAGACAAGGACTCCTCTGCAGCCAAAGGATTCTGAGTTCCACTGCTCCAAAGACTTCTGTATAAACTCCACCAGCATAACTTTGCTCTCCAAGTGTGTGTACCAAACACCCTCCCCAAGGCCTCTATTTATACATGGTGAAATAAGGCAGTTTCGAAGGTTGAGGAGGTTGAGACAGTTAAGGAGATTAAGGTAAATGGCTTAACTAATCTCAAGTAATCACGTGTTTTTATTTTTAATGTCAAAGGGACATACCCGCGGGTATCAAGAATGACAACCCGCGTATGATCCGCGAGTTGCTATAAGAGCAACCCGCGTATACATCCATACGCATCTTGCAACAACCGACACTCGCGTATGATCCGCGAGTTGCATATATATAAGGTCGTGGATATGACTTGACATAGTTAAAAAGTCAAAGTAACCAGCTGGATGGATGAGGAATGTATTTTATAATAAGCCCATCTATAGTGTTTTGGGCAACCCTCAATCCATAGATGTCCTTTTGTGTGCCAACATGAGGGATGTCGGCACTCGGACGGAGAGGTGTCGTTCAAGTGGATAACAGATGCCCCCTAATGTGTGAGGTCAGAGGGAAACTATGGCCGAAATACATTATAATCTTTATCTTTGGAGAACTCAGAAATCCAATGGAGCAGAGAAAGTACCTGAAACAAATACATAGTAATGTCATATACAAAGTTACATCTGAGGATGCTATGTTCAATTTACTGGAACACTAGCTCCTTTACAATATTTGAGTACATCATATGATACGGGTATAAAACCACGTATATTACAAAGGTGGATCGAAGCCACAATATACAATGATGAGTCTTCAAAAATCTAGAAGCTGTGTAGAGGAATAGAACATAATCTTGCGCAACTTAGTCCATCGGTGAGGAACTAAGGTCTTCATAAAGGATCCCAAAGAACCAGTACAACCCAAGCCATGTGAATAAGGGTAAGCTGAAGTCGAACATGGAAAGGATTCAACAGTTTGTCAATCAATAGATGATAATCAACAACTGAAGCAAAGGAATTCACCAATGATGAAAGTGAATCCTGAGGTACCATCGTCAAAACTCTAGGTATTCGTCATCAGGAAGTGTTGAAATGGAACCATGTTGTGATAAGGAAGGCAATAGATCCTCCAACGGATCACAAGAGTGACTAGGAACTGGGCAAAAGAAGGGAGACACAAATGGATAACAGATGTAACAATGATGGGATCAGGCTATAGATCAGACATTGGGAAGAGTCCTTGAACAGTGAGCACAACACATAGATGACCCAAGGCAGCGTATAACTAATAGATAGAACAACTAGACTTATTTTTCATGTAGGAGACATGATCAGATTCCCCAAGTATAATGGACAAGAGGAGGAGTAAGAAACTCAAAGTGATAGCTGAACAAAAGTGGACACTGAAACATGGATATCAAAAAACAAAGAGTGCTATGTTCAAGGATGACATGCTGCCATTACTGAAAACAAGAGAAAACTTCTTCCTTACCTTCCCTGTTAAATTTTAACGAGTCCAGGAAAGTTAACTCGGTTCCCTCTTCATTTTTTAACAAGGTTGAAGAGATGGGAAAATAATGCTTGATAGTGTCACTGATTCATGGATTTAATGAGCCCGAACTAGTACATGCTCAGTCGGTGTTTTCACATTTAGAGAGTCTGAAAAATCCAAAGAAGACTCTAGGGGGGTCCTTGTTCGTCCAATTTAGTCTCCGAGACCGAAAAAGTATAAAACAAACCACAGAAGAACTCTATTAACTTCCGAAGAAGAAAAGGTGAACCTTTTTCGTACTTAGTCAGGGAGGTCCGAAAAAGGTTAAATTACCGCCTACCCAACGCTCCTTCCAGAACAGCATAAAATAGCTTGAGTTTTACGAGTGTGAAGGAAAGCAAGATCACTCGGAAAGATCCATTTGGTTACGAGAAATGGGACTTACAACAATAAACTCGTTGCTTTGTTCTTAAGTGTTTAACAAGCATGACAAAGACACAAAGTACACTCGGAATCTTTTTCATGTTTAGGTCCAGAGCACGAAAAAGAGAAAACTAAGCTCAAACCGGGTGTTCCTTTTCCGTAAATTTAGTCTCTCAGGTCCGGAAAAGTGATAAACCTATACCTGAGAATACTCTTCTCAATTCAAAAGAAAAGAGAGTGATCCTTTCTCGTATTATTCCGCATGGTCTGAGAAAGAGATAACCTACCACCAATGCGGATGCCCGTTCACATATTCTTAACGAGCTTGAACGGATGAGTTAACTCGACAGTCAAGTCTGTTTTGAAGGAGTTAGACTTGGGCCTAAAGAAACTCCATAAGGGTGGGGAGTCCTATAAAGGAATAGCTTGTAAAAAGATATTCAAAAGAAGCTCTATTCGGCGTGAAAAATAGCTAAGAGGATACCCCTGAACCTGGAACAGTGGCGGCATGAGTACCAAAGGATGACAAAGGCATATAAGAAGGATACTCATGAAAGAAGGGTCCTAACCATGGAGGAACAATGGTAAATACAAGGGACTAATGGCTTAGAATACCATAGTCCGTGGCAAAATGTTGAATGCTAAGGTTAATGTGGAGTGAAAAGATGCCAACATGTATTGGAAATAACAAAACCACCCTATTGGAGCAACAACACTTTGTAAAAAGTGATAAACCTGTTCCAAGGCACAAAAAGTATGGTATTAGTTGATTGACATTTCAAACTATAGAAAAAGACCCACTTTATGAAATATAATTTCTATAAATAGGTTGAAAATTAAAACAAACTCACCATTTGAACTTTTGAGCCATAAAAAACAAGTTTTACCCTCTACCTTTGATCGATCATTGTGGACAATTGGACCGACGAAATCGAAATCCGCCAGCTTCAGGTAAGCCTACACCCTAAGCCCTTCAAATTTATCCAAGCAAATGTTAAGTTTAAGTTTGAATTCAATATTTAAAATCATCCTAAACTGTAGCAGGGCGCATCCGCGGGTTGCTGATATGGAAACTCGTGGATACTGCGTGGAGGACAAAAGCTTAAATATATGTAAAAAATTTTGAATTTTGATATGGAAATACTGAATCAAAATGCTTGTATTTGCTAGGTAAAATATGGTTCTAGAGTGGAGGGAAAGCAAGCACGAAATAATGGACCAAGCGGCGCTCCAAAGTGCGCCCACCATACAGGCATTGAGAACCAATGGGCTATTGAAATTATTTTGTACATCACCCATGTGGGCCAATGTCCGCATACTTGAGTTCATGGTCAATTATTGGAATCATGATATGGGGATGTTCAATCTACAAGGTGAAACCTTAGAGCTTACCATGGAAGACATATATTTCATTATCGGGTTGTCACGACGGGGAGCACCGGTGAACTTGGAGGGCACTGGCAGGTTCGGTGACCCCTTAAGTGTCCAAAACTATGTAGACATATTCTGTACACCGGGTACTCAGAGAAGAGGAACCAGCGTTCCAATTGCAGATATCCAAGATTTTACTCTCCAGGTATTAGCTAGTACCATTGTGAGACTTTCAGGATCAACATCTTTACATTTGGCCACCAGGAATCAAATGAGGGTGGCAGTTGATTGTTTTAGAGGTGCTCTCTATGATTGGTGCTTAGGAGTTGCCTCCATCATGAGGAGACAACTATTCGACTGCAAGAGAGGACGACGCAAGAATTTTGGCTATGCAAGCATATTAGTGGCGTTCTTCTTCTTCGAGAGTACCAGCATTGAGCCCCTCTATACCTTTACCGATCAGATCTCCACGTCAGCCAAGGCTGATCAGGTGGGGAGACATATTCCTCTGTCAAGAAGGAGGGGACTCAATACACAGTGTCTATGATGATGACTTCTACACATAGTGGGAACGACAACTACCGGCATTGGAGCAGTTTCCATATGCCGGGATGGATTTCCGAGGTGACCCCGACCTTGTCCTCCCTCTAGGAGGAGCATGGGGAGAGCTAGGTAAGTAATTTTTTAATTTTTATCATTTTCAATTTTTTATGAATTTTTCAATGCTAGATATATACATATGTACAAGTCTTAACCCTATTCATGTGTCAAAATGCAGATATTGGACCGGTCCGCCCTGAAGGATACCCTCGCATGTTTTTTCGTCCTGTCGTGGGAGAGGATCCAGGATTGATCAGGGTACTAGAGGGGAAGCTGGCTAGGCTGACCCAACGAGTACCTACGATGTGGATTGAGCATATCCCTACAGCCATGCAGGAGTTTGTTGTGGGGGTTCCACCAGTTTGGCTACGTCTTTTTAGACGAGTAGTTAGAGCAGTGCTCGTATACATAGATGCGGTGGAGGCTGCCGAAGCCGAGGAGGCTGAGGAAGCCAGAGTGCAGAGGGACCATGGGGACCAAGGAGGTCCTAGTGGCCAGGGCGGCCCTGCTTAGTTCTAGGGCATTTTGATGGACTATGATCCACATTTTTGTACATTTTGTATATGACGGGATCTAAGGATCAGACTTGACCTATCTACAGACAGATATTTTACATATATATATATATATATATATTGATGTTTGTTGTCAGTTTATTTACAAATGTTTTTCATATGTCCGCTGAATATTTTTATAAAATGTGTGTGAGATGCCAATCCAAAATGTAATTAGCATATGCATCAGTTAATGAATTTTGGTTTCGTGGAATATGATTGAAAGTAATAACCTCAAAATGTCTTCCAATAAACGAATTTGCATGAACTGACGTAATAAGATAGGATTTCATACCTGATAAGCTCGATTGAGCTGGGAAACCACCAACTGAGAGTCCAAATGGACCTCAAGCTGGGTAATGCCACGTGACAAAGCATCCCATAGGAGCTCAATGACAGCCCTATACTCAGCAACATTATTAGAAGCAGGACCTAGACAAGCGCCTCCCGCAGCAACAAGCTGTCCTGAGGGAGAATAGATAACCCATGCTGCCGAAGCTAGGTTACAAGTATGATGGCTGGTGCCATCAGTGAACCCTATATATCGTTCAGAAGACATCTACAACAACCAGCAGATATATATAAAAAACAAAACTGACAACCTAATGTACATAAAAATACATACAAAAATACAAGAAAAAGTGCTAAGCCTAAGCGTAGTACTTCTTCAGGTAGAGCCCATTTCTAGGCTCAGGAAGCTTATTCCCATCAAAATCAACTAACTCATATGTGCCCTTACTTAATACTTTCGACACGACATAGGGTCCTAACCACATAGCCTTGAATTTTCCTGCCCCCAAAGGTTCTTTATCTTGGTCCCAAAGCAAGACAAGTTCCCCTTTAGGAAAAACCCTAGGTTTGACCGATTTATCATACTGAGATTCAACCCTATTTTTATGAGCCTGATTAGCAATCAGCGCATCTCTACGCTGTTCATCAAGGTGTTCTAAATGTACCAGATGTTCCTCAAGCTCAGTCGTATCAGGTAACACATGAATATCTATCTGAAGAGACGGGATTTCACATTCGATCGGAGTAACTGCTTCCACACCGTGAATGAGTTGGAAAGGGGAGAAACCCGTAGTAGTCTTTACGTTGGTTCGATAGGCCCAAAGAGCAGGATATAACATGATGTGCCAATTAGAGCGGGCTACATCAATTGTCTGTTTAAGGATAGTTTTTAAAGTCTTGTTGACAGCCTCAAACTGACCGTTTGCTTACGGATAGTATGAAGAAGAATGTTCTTGTCTAAATCCGAGCATGGTAGTCAGTTCCATCATCATGTTATTTTGAAAATGACTGCCATGGTCAGTGAAAATCACTTTGGGTATACCGAACCATGCAATAATCTGATTGAATACAAAGAAAGTTGTTGTTTCCCCGTCGGTTTTGAAAGTAGGCATTGCCTCTGCCCATTTCGTAAAATATTCAACAGCGACAATGATGTATTTATGCCCCCCAGCCAAGGCTTGGTTGCATGTCACATAATCAATCCCCCATTTCATGAAGGGGCCTACCAAGACAATGAGAAATAACGGAG
This sequence comes from Pseudotsuga menziesii, assembly GCA_001517045.1. NCBI lineage: Eukaryota > Viridiplantae > Streptophyta > Pinopsida > Pinales > Pinaceae > Pseudotsuga > Pseudotsuga menziesii. The sequence goes on from LPNX010812302.1 coordinate 791,556, forward strand.
CAGGATGTGACCGCATTTTCCTGGTGTAAAGCTGACACGGATGACAGCGCTTCACTGCTTCCACACAATCTTTAAAGATCGTGGGCTAGAAATAACCGGCACGCAATATCTTATGGGTCATTGCTAACCTAGATAAATGACCCCCACACGCTCCACTATGGGAATCATTTAGGACAATCTCTGCGTCCTCATGAGTAAGACAACGACGCAAAATGGAATCTACCCCTCGTCGATATAATGTATCTCCTATAATGAGGTAGTTCTTGGCATGAAGGCGTAACTTACGTCGTTCTTCCCTTGAGGAAGCTGCAGCATACTTCAAAGTCTGGAGATATATAAGAATATCTCCGTACCAAGGATTAGAGGTAGATATCAGGAAGATGTGCTCATCTGGGAATGAGTCATCCTCAACCACTACATCTTCTTCAGTAGGAAATTCCGCTATAAGTTCAGCAAAAACTAAGGACTTCTTAGACTTAGCAAACTGGAAATCCAAATCAAACTCTTAGAGAATGACTATCCACTTGTTCAATTTTCCCCCAACAATCTGTCGAGATAAAACATATTGGAACGGATTTACATCTGCCACTACTGTGGTGGTCCTCAGTAAAACGTAGTGACGTAACCTCTGCACAGCATAAACAGCTGCTAAGGCTAATTTCTCAACGTGGGAGTATCTAATTTCAGGTCTGGCCAAAGCACGGCTAAGGTAATAAACGACATGCTCAACAAGCTTATCGTCCTCCTGGACTAGTACTAACCCAATGGTCGACTCCGACGCAGCCAGAAATAATATAAAATCCCTAGAATAATCTGGTGGACGTAATAAGGGTGCCGACAACAAAGATTTTTTCAATGCCTCGAACGCAAGTTGTGCGGTTTCATCCCAAATAAATGGGGTGTCCTGTTTGAGCAGGCGCATGAAACCCTTAGTGATCTTGGCATAATTAACAATAAAACGTCGAAGGAAATTAGACTTTCCTTGCAGGCTTTAAAGTTGCCTGAGGGAACGAGGAGGAGGCAAATTTACAATGGCCTCAACTTTCAGTGGATCCACCTGAATGCCTCTACTAGAGACAATGAACCCGAGTAATCTTCCTGACTCGACGTAGAATACACACTTGTGGGGATTCAAACGAATTTTATAATATATGCATCTCTCAAATATCAACCGTAAATGATCTGGATGTTGGATCCTCTTACGAGAATGTGCAGGCAGATCATCAAGGTATGGTTCAACAATGGCTTTAATGTCATGAAAAGCAAAGTTCATAGCCCGTTGAAAGGTAGCCCTAGCATTTTTCAATCCAAAGGGAATTTTCTTATATGCAACTGTACCCCAAGGGCAAATGAAAGCAGTTTTATATTGGTCTTTCGGTTTGATTTGGATTTGATTGTAGCCAGAGAAACCATCCATAAACGAAAACACCTCACTTCCCACACATGCATCTATGATCTGGTCTATAAATGGTGTGGGATAGTTGTCCTTAGGACAGGCTTTATTGAGATCTCTGAAGTCTGTACAAATGCGGATAGTCCCTTGCTTTTTATCAACAGGAACAGGGTTGGACACCCATTCAGTCAAAGCTATGGGACATATAAAACCAGCTTGCAACAGCTTTTCAACTTCTGCCTTCACAGCCGCCGCTTTACACGGGTTCACGGGTCTTAATTTTTGTCGAACTGGCTTAGCATCAGGATATGTCCGGATTTCATGTTCAACAATCGATGGATCTATGCCTGGCATCTCCTCATATGACCAGGCAAAGACATCGCGGAATTCCTTAAAAAGGGCAGTATAGATGGCAATCTCTTCAGGAGAGCAGTTTGCACCTATATATATGTTTCCACGACATCAGGGTTTACAGAGATGTTAATAGGTATAGTGGTGGAAATATTTTCCATATTCCCCTCGGCAAACATTCCTTCCCTAGGCAAGGGATTGATAGGTATATCAACATCTTCTGGCAGTCTCACTCGAAACTCTTGGTTTTCTATTCTACTTAGTTCTGGAAGAAAATAGGATCGATGATGAAGATCCTGACAAATATTATCACGTCCACTCATGGCTTCTAGAATAGCTTCATCGGAAGGTAAAACCGTGTCTAAACAATCTATAGAATGCGAAGAGTTTTCCACCCATGCAGGCAAATAGACTTCTTCTAGATCGTCCGAGACTGTTAGAGGATCTGGAATGGGATCAACAGTGGCTTGAGTGATGGCTTGATAAGCTACCTCCATTGCCGATAAGGGAACTTCTGGTTCATGGGGAGTTGGGAGAACCCAAGGATCAGTCCTATCGACAACTGTAGTGATGGACTTCCCCACACTAGTGGAACCAATGTAATTAACCGGGGCTAGAAGATCAAATGTGCCCATCAGTGATGTGTACATTCCAGCCCCCAAGCTCTGTGCAGCAGGTTTGACCTGATCAACCAATGGCACAGCGGACTCATTAGACTCTAAATGACCTTTTCGAGTAAAATCAAGTTGATCAATAGTAACCAACTTGCCCTCATGTGGAAAAACCACTACACGAAGAACGGCCAACGCAATAGCAGACATCGCATAAGTCCAACTTCTTCCCAAAAGCAGATTGTAGTCCAAAGGAGCATCAATCACTTCTACTTCAACAAACACTGCTTTGCCTACCAACTTAATCTCAAAAGTCGATAGGATACCATGCGAACGGAAGGATCTTCCATCAAAAGCAGTAAGCAAAGTGTTTGATGGGACCAGCTCTGGGGATCCAAGAGCTTTCCAACAGGTCAAGGACATAACACATGTAGAGGCCCCCTCATCAACAACCGCCCTTCCAATGGTCTTACCACCATGGACAACATCTATTGATAGGGCTACATGATAAGGGAAGTGAATTTTAACATTAGACAAATGAAATTTCGCCATGAGACTCAAAGAGTCCATGCTGCCTAAAGCTGCTAAGAGGGCATCCTGCTGAGCGGGACAACTCTGTAACACCTCTAAAGCTGACATTGCACACGGGGTTTGAGCTAAGTCTTCAACCACGGAGTAGTTTGAAGCAGCCCTAGCGTTTGGGTTATGCAAGGTCTTCTTGAGGACACCTTTCGGTATCTTCGGCATAGTTTCAACAGGTTTCTCTATTGTGAGAGGGTTCGAAGTTTCACCTACATCTTTACCCTTCTCAGAAGTCTCAGTCTCATAATTTGTGTTCCTTGTCTGCAACAAAGTCGAAGATCGAACCATGTTGATATAGTTTGGGTCAAGGGCAGTTTGAGTGCCCCCTGCTACGTTAGAAGCTGAAACTGAGTTCTGTCCTTGGGGAAAAGGATCCTTCAGGACGGCCGGTTGTTCAGCTTTAAGCAGCTCCTGGGCTTGATCCATAAGGGGACAAAGGTGAGTAAGGTGGTCTTCTTGGCACAACTTACAAGGGAACTTGACCTTCTTCTTTTCTTTCTTTCCAGAAACGGAAGTTTGCGTTGAACCGGGGTACTAAATGTGCCAGCTTGGGGATTAGAGGGACCTGCCCCCAAATGCCCATGGGTAAAAGTGGGGTTGCCCCCTGACACCGGTTGTGAAGTGGGAAGGTTGCTCTGAAATGGATTCCATCTGTAAGCCACATGATTGTGTATGGGAGGTGTAGTGTAAGAAGTTCGGGCCGTCCCCATAGAAGCAGGGGTCTGAAAGACAGGAGCCGGTATCCCTCCACTAAACAATGAAAAGGGAGAGCTCGTGTATGGGACCGAAATAGGGGTTTGGAAACTTTGCCCATAAGAGGTGTTGTTCCCAAACTGCACGCCTACATAAGAAGGAGATGGACCTACGTATGGACTGGATGGGGGAATGTGCCCCCCATTCCAAGGAAATCCTTGGACAAAGGCCGAGGATCCTACCGGACCACTCTGGGTAGTATAAGGAAAGGAAGAAGGAATGGTAGGTATACTGGGAATCCCAGTAACCATGTCACCAAAATTACCTACTAGGTTTGAGTGAACTGGTGGCTGAACCACCCGGCTTGCTGGAGTCAAAGGTGTAGAAGGTATACTAGATCTAGGGGCACTTACCGGGGGAGGCAGTACCCCTTCAACCGAAACGGCTGAGGTGAACACAAAAGGACTTTCTTCCGCAGAATACATGATCCTACCCACAGGGACACCTAATACGGGTGAATCAAAAGGTCTAACCTGAACGATCACGGGATCGTTTAAATCAGTCAAGGGAGTGTTAAAGTTCCTTACAAACTCGTCAGTCTGCAATTCTTCTATCTCAACTGTATCGAGATCAAAATGGTTAGCTATCAGTTCTGGTTCACCAAGAATTTCACTTATTCCTACTGGTTCAAATGAACCGTCTGTGTCCAATCTCTGCCTTTGGGGTAGAGGTGGAGGCTCCAATGTGGTGAGGGGAGGAAGGTTTCTCAACCTTCTTGACCTTCTAGGAGGTTGGTCCTCCAGAATTGAAAATTTAACAAATCACACCCTAAGGCCAACTAAACACAGGCAAAACCACAGAACATACACTATAAAAATCCTAAAATCTCAAACAATCAAACAAGGGTAAAAGATATACTTTCCTGAAGAAAAATGATGAACGATTACTTGGCGTCCTTGAAGTGGTTCTTAGGCACAAGCGGAGGAATCACCCAACTGCCCTCCTACACTTTCAACAAGGGTTACCTTCCAAGCCCATTCAAGGTGAACCAGAAATAACCTTCCGGTTTACATAGGTATGAACCCTAAAAGACAAGAGACTAAAGGCTACCTTGGCTATACCAATAGTCTGGGGGGACAGTCGCAAGCCGGACTCGTACGCATGGGCAGGGTAGCTGAGCCCGAAACTCTATCTAGGACAGAATCCCCAGATGCATAAAAGTCCTGAGTTACGCTTTGACAAGGATTCGGAGGGTCATCTCCTCTGTCCAAGCCTCCACGTGGCCTCGTGCTTAACTCCCGTTTGAGAGGAGCTTCCTAGATACAATCGATAAAGTCAAGGATTTACCTAAAGAAAGGTCCACTACGTCTGAGTTTTATAACTTGTGGGAAGTTTACACTTCCTAGCCCACAAGTCTAGCCTAAGCTAGTAGGTGAAAGGCCCCTAAAAACAAAATTTACTAGTAAATTTTAAATTATGCGTTTATTTTAAAGGGATGTTTCTTGCTCAGATGGAAATGGAGGTGGTGTACTTGTGGTGTTTTGACTCAATAAGAAATAAATAAAAGTAAAGGTGTATTCAAAGAAAAATTACCATTATAAAAGCAAACTTATTTTTCTTTTTTGCAAATATGTATTGATGAATTGAAAGCAGCGATAAAAGAAACTAGGCCTATATTTTTTGTAGTTTTTGAGATAATATCTTTAAATTGAAATAAACACTACTTATGCAAAAACAAAATGCAAAAGCTTAACAATGTTTTTTTTTCACTTTTAAAAATACTCAAAATTCTACCATGCACCAACAATGCACTGTACTTGAGCAAACTTGAATCAAATAAACTGTATAAAGCAACAAACTGAAGCAAACAGGCTGACAGAACCAAAAGACAACCAACAAAGGAAGGCTAGGAACCCTAGCTTGGGTGCACACAATGACAAAAATCACTGTAGACTTATAAAGGCAAGTGACAACCAGCCACTATCAAAAGACAGACTGGAAAAACAGAGCCCAAGACCCTGATCACTGATCTGGACCGAGACACTTTAACCTACAACCCAAACAGGCCAAACTACTTCAGCATGCAAGCAGGAAATAATCCAAGCAAAAGAGACTCAAGGGCTTTCGAAAAAACACAAAGTGCGATCACCAAAGGTATTCAGACAAGCTACACAGCATTCATAAAGAAAATCAACTCACAAACAAGGATTACACAAAGAAAGGAACAAGCAAACCTTAACTTAAAAAATCCCTACTTCCAGGCACATACGCGACTATATATAAGTGCAACCCGTGGATGATATGCGACTGTTCAATACAGCAACCTGCGTATGCAGGCTTGTATCCGCGACTATGTAGAAGGGTAACTCGCGAATAGGTATAAATTTTTTCTCAAAAAACAAGAAAAATTCCCAAGACTTTCAAATACTGAGGCAAGTATGAACCAGGATAAAAGATCACACACAGACTTCAAAGCAAAGACTGGTCTGGGCTCCCCAATGGAATCTCCAGTTCATATTACAACCCAACGCCTGAGACAAGGACTCCTCTGCAACCAAAGGATTATGAGTTCCAATGCTCCAAAGACTTCTGTATAAACTCCACCAGCATAACTTTGCTCTCCAAGTGTGTGTACCAAACACCCTCCCCAAGGCCTATATTTATACATGGTGAAATAAGGTAGTTTCGAAGGTTGAGGAGGTTGAGACAGTTAAGGAGATTAAGGTAAATGGCTTAACTAATCTCAAGTAATCACGTGTTTTTATTTTTAATGTCAAAGGGACATATCCGCAGGTATCAAGAATGACAACCTGCGTATGATCCGCGAGTTGCTATAAGAGCAACCCGCGTATACATTCATACGCGTCTTGCAACAACCGCACTCGCGTATGATCCGCGAGTTGCATATATATAGGGTCGTGGATATGACTTGACATAGTTAAAAAGTCAAAGTAACCAGCTGGATGGATGAGGAATGTATTTTATAATAAGCCCATCTATAGTGTTTTGGGCAACCCTCAATCCATAGATGTCCTTTTGTGTGCCAACATGAGGGATGTCGGCACTCGGACGGAGAGGTGCCGTTCAGGTGGATAACAAAGTTGCATATTATGAGCATGTTTCCTTAATATTCGAGCTACATATTTACTTTTTCTTCAATCCTATGAATCCACACTTTACAATTATTTTGGTTGCAATTTATCGTATTTCCTTTATCATTTTTTAGTTCCTTTATGAAACATATAAGAGAAATCAACAAAATGGAGAATATATCTAGATTGTAAGCAAAACATTGCATCTTGAGCTTATATTATTATATTTGCACCTTTATTATTAAGCCTATGTAGATTTTATCAATAGTGACATGTATTGGTTTCCTACGTTTATGTGTTAATTTTTTCCTTGGTCTTAAGGTGATTGATTTTCCTTCCTCATGGTGAAATAGTTCTTGTGGAGCTTTCACCTTCACTTTTGTGCATAGTGGATAGTTATTGATGGTGCAACACTAGGTAGGGTTAGGCTACAAGTTGTGGTTATGTTGGGGTGAGTTAACACAGTACATGCATGCCTAAAACATGATGCAAGCATTCATGAATTAGTATTTGATGCATGCATGTATGCGGATGATATGCTCTAGTTCATGCATATTTTGAGGAAGCTCTTGCATGTATGCATGTTGTAGGGGAACATTATGCTTGGCCCCTCTATTTATGGAAGGGGTATATTATACAATGTGATTAGGGTTAGGTTTGACATAATGTAATTAAGTGCTTCTTACTTATGCCTAGATACATTGTACTTTTCCTTATTTTCCTATTCTATAAAGGAGATGTAGGGTGCACAAATGTGGCAATCAATGAGTTTTGGTTTTGAGCTATTATGGTGTATTTATTATTTTCATTTTTTTAAATAAAAGATAGATGTGATTCAAATATATGTATCTGTTTTTTCATATTTCTAGAAATGCGTGTTTGTAAATGAATGTATTTAGAAGTTTTGGTTTGATTGTATTTTTTTGTTTTCTAGCAACCTAGTATTTAGGTTATTTTTTGTGTAGAATCTTCCTAGCACGATCTAAAAATTAAGATGGCATTCAATCACGTTTACCAAAATCATCTAGGATTCTATATATGGAGAGGTTAGTTCACTTTGGGATAGATTTTTCAGAGGGTTTTAATGAGAGTGATGTTTGAGCTTCAACAATTGATGCATGTATGTGCCAATTTATTTTTGACCTAAGATATGGGATCTATAGTTAATATAGGTTGCAACTTTGGTTTCTCTTAATGATGATCTATTTGTTGAAATGTGGTGTTAATATTTGTTGCAATGGCGCGTTTCAGTGTTATAGAGTTTCACATGTTTGAGGATGCTTCCAATTTTGTACCTTATAAGTGCACGTTGAAAAATATTGGAACAAATTGAATTGTAATATTTTATGGACAAGGAGGTTAAAAATCCCACTGATCCTAAGGATTTGAAAGATCATATGAAGAAATTGGCCAAGGAAAAATGAAGTGCCTTTGATTTGGTGAAGAACCACTTAATCCCTCACATCGTAGAGAAGAAGATTATGAAGGATATGTATTATTCTTTGGTAACTCTATATTAGAGTGTGAATTTATCCCATAGGATTATTTTGAAGAACAAGCTTATTGGTACATGCAAGCTATATGGATACTATGGTGAACTATTTGAAGAATATCATTAAGTCGAGAGATCAACATGTAACCGTAGAAGGCAAGGTTGATGATTGTCAATTAGTTCAAATAACTTTGAATGGATTCCATCCATCCTCGAACATGTTTATTTTAGGTGTATCCACACTAGGGACATTGTTCTTTGTTTTGTTTCTTTCCATTGATACTATTTTGTATGTGGACAGTGGAGCTCTAGACACATGACAACAAACAAATAAACTTGATACAAATTGCAAGAACAAAATCCTGCATGTAGGTGGAGCATGGAGATAATTCCACATTCTCAGTGATTGGGATGGATCTATGTCATTTTTTATGCCATTACGGGTTGTTCTTGATCTATATGATGCATTGTTAGTTCTTGGATTAACAAATAATCTTATGTTAGTATCTTACTCAACATATCTTAAGTGTGTGGTTATTTGGTGATCAATAAGTGATCATAGGAAAATGCACGTCAAATCTTGGCTGAGTTTTGGCTAGAGGAGTGTGTGAGGTTGGCCTTTATAGTTTCCTAGTTGATCTTATCAAGTATGGAACTTTAGTTCATAGCAATCAAAATCTATGAGACTTATTGTACATGTGATTAGGTCATGTGGGGCTTTTCCTCTCTTGAAGGAAATGTTGAAGGGAATCCTTGACTTCAATATTGACAATATTGGAGTGTGCAAGGGATGTGCACTAAACAAGTGTGCCAACATTTCTCTTTCAAACAACGAGCATAAATTAATAGGGTTTTTTTGTATGATTCATTTAGATGTGTGTGACCCTATGCCAATGACACCATTTCCATGTAACATATATCATGTTTAAATTCATTGACAATTCCTCTAGGAAAACTAGGATTTACTTTTCTTTGCAAAGTTCTAAGAGTTTAAACCTCTTGTGAAAGAATTATATGAGTAAGAAGATTAAAATTGTTGAGTTCTAACCGTTGGAGGCAACTATACCTCTAAGGATTTAAACAACGTCTTCTATGGGGTTGTAGGGGTCAAGAGGGATTTTATTGTGCCTTACAACCCTCAATAAAGTGGTGTTGAGAGAGGAAGAACAAGACCGTTATAGAGATTCCAAAGGTCATTATTCATTACCTATATTTTCCCTTGTTTCTTTGGGTAGAGGGATGCAATCACATTATTTTCAGTTTGATCAAGGCTCCTCATAAGTTGAAGGACAAGAATTAAGAGGAAGACTTAAGACTTAAGGACAAGAAGGTGACCCCTACCAGGAGGGTTTAGAACGGATTTCCAGCATTGGAGGTCGCGACATCAAATGCTAGAAGAGGAAATACATGCTTGGAGACAAACTACTATGCCAAATACTTGATACCCATCACTGAGAAGAATGTTGCTTACTCGCCATTTTTTTCATTTGAAAGAAACAAACCAATTATAGTCCAAAGAGAAATGAAGCTCTTAGCCTTTTAAATCTAATGACGCAACTTAAAACCATATAATGAAATCATAAAATTTGCATTGAAAGTAAGACTATTGTTTATTCGTTGTTTAGGGATGAGGGACCTTGAGTTGATGTGAAGAGTCTGTCTATCTGTACTTATTATGAAATACTAATCAGTCCATAGAGATGAAATGCTTAAAACCATGGGTAACAAGGAATAGTATACACCCTATTTCAAATTATTAAATGCTTTCCATGGAGTGTATGTGGTTGGATATAAAGTAACTCAGATCCAACTATATGCAACCACCACACCCAACATTAGATCATTTAATGTTGCACAACAAGGTACATAGTTCTTACATAAATGCACCGCCCTGCCTTTGCAGTAAGTGCATATGATATATTTGCACCCATTTTTTGACAATTTTCTAGCTAAATTCCCACTAAAATTGTTGAAATTGTAGCTTTAGGTTGTTGGAATTGCATGCTCATGGTGCCCCGAGGTTAATATTGGACATCAAATCAATTTCTATAATCAGATTTTCAATTTAAATATAATACAATTTGTGATTTCTGCAAAAATCATGTTGCCCAGGAAAATCGCCAGAAAAATGCAAATCTTCTATTGTTTAGGGTACTCTATGGACATACTACCCACTCACAATACAATACATCCACACATATAATGCATAGATGCTGCACACATGGTAGGTAATGCATTTTTAGCATAATTAATGTGATGGGATTGTGTATGGTATGTAAAATAAAGGTATATCTCTGCATGCATCATGTTGCCAATATTAAGTTTATTGAGAACTTTTTCTCCATTTATTCGAGAAATTTAAAAATCTAGCATAAACTCATCTGACTATAACATTTTTCTAATAATAAATTAAAATGGGGCTATGTCATGTAATCCAAGCTTAGAAGAATTTGGTCGAACTTTGTCACTTAATCCAAACTTTTAAGAAATTTAATTTTTTTTAGCTAAAAATAACATGAAGATGGTCAAGTAATTTGTGAACTAATTGTTAAGCTAAATGTTTATTAAAATTTATGAAACACAAGAGTTATATCAAGGATGGTCAAGTATAAACTTTGCTTGCATATATATATTTAAACAATATTACATCTCTTTTATATGTGTAGAAGTTCTATAAAAGCATTGAAGTCTCTCTTCGTATGTAGTTAATGTCATATTTTTAGGGGTTTTATAATTTGTTAACCAAACGTTAAGATAGAGTAGGTAATAGATTGACAAACTTTAAAATGTTATATATTTTATTAAAAATGTTATATGTTATTTAACCTTACTTGACTCATTAAATATAATGTTTTGTAAAAGAAAAAATAACACAAAACTAAATTATTAAATATTTATTAATAAACTTTTAAAAGAATAGATATCAATTTCCATTTTAGATACAACCAAATATTGTGCACTTAGTGGAGATTGTTTGGCTTTAACATAAATATAAATATTGTACTATACAATGGAGTTTGTTGGAAAACAAACTAATTGACTTTAACATTAATATAAATATTGTACTATACAATGGAGGTTGTTGGAAACCAAAGTAATAAAATCTAGGTTGTTGGAAAACAAATAATTGAGTTCAAATTTTTAATTATATATATATAGTCATTATTCTACATTTTGTATGTTGTATGGCAATATATAAAAAATGTAACCTATGTGACACAAATGAAGCTAACATAAATATTTTCAAATTACATTGTTGCTCACATTTGAATTTAAACTTTTACACTAAAACACTAAATTATGTTTATCTCTTCCAAGAATTATAGCTTGGAACTTATTTTTAAGGGGACTACAACTCTAGATCATGGTGTTATTGTCCTTTCTTCGTCAAGTTATCTTAGATTTCATATCAATCACAAATTACCACTCAATTTTTTGTTAGAAAGTTTGGAAATTCACATGAATAATTTTCAGTTTTTACCAAGTTCCAAAATTTGTTTACATTATAATCCAATTTGTTACGGTCTTCGTGGAGTGTTACACGTATTTGATGGTTAAATTGACCTATGACGAGCAATTCAGCCGTAAAATTCTATCATAGATTGGTAGTAACCCAAAAAATTTACTACATTTCATTCCTTTATCAATTTGAAAGGGTTGAACATTTTCCTCATGCAAATACAAGTACATTGAAAGAAGGATCGTTGTATAGGTGTCTGTATGTTCTCTCATGTCATTTCCTAAAACTTTAAATAACTATTAATATTAATATTTTCAACTTAAACTTACCTAAGATTCAATGTTGCAAACACAATGAATACAATACATGGTGTTTCATGTTTCAAGCATATACTTTACAAGTGAGCACATATAATAAATAAAACGCATCCAAATCCCTTCCAAGTTATGTCTATGTGGGTATTTCTTATAATCTCAATCTCATTTTGTAATTTCTTATCATATCGATTTCATAAATTGTAATTTCTCAATCTCATTTTATCAAAATATATTATAAGACTAGCAATACATTAAAGTGTTGTCGTCTGCATGACAAAATCACTCCTCTCTTATCTAAGCACTATGAATTCTATCACATCCTTCGCACAAACAATGCTACTGCTGATGCTTTGGCTAATACGGGGGCCTCCTTACCTCAAGGTCAATTTTGTCTAAATGGCCAAATCCCACACCCCAAACCCATTCCTTAATGAATTCGTGGGATGTAAGTTTAGATCTCCATCACATTGATCTCACCTCCAATGATTTATGTGAAGGTTTTAATGTTTTATGTGAAGGCTCTAAGGATCTATACGAAGGCTCTAAACCTTGTCGTTCCACCCCTCCTCTCCTTACCACCACGTGCCCATTGACATTATGGACAACAAGGAAATTTCCAAGGAGGTCAAAAATATGGGGGAAGTGGTCAGCTACACCTCATATCAGATAAGTAACCATGACTCCAGGATTGATGATACTGAAAGCAACCTCAAGGAAATCATGGGAAAGGTGGACAAAATTCAAGAATACCTCCAGTGTTTGGTAACCATGAATCAAGGCAGTAAGGCTCTTGAAACTCCAGCAGCAACAACTCACCCCATGGAGGAGGAATCAGCTATCTAACCCATGAAGCATCCAGGCAATCCTTAATAGTTTTAATAGTTTCATGTTTTTTCGTCTGTTTATTAGTCAACAGTTTATAAGGGTATACACTACCCCAGGCCTTAGAAGTTTTGTAAAAACTCTGTGTGGAGTTCTTTGGTCATCCTTTTGGACCAGTCTTGTTTCATCCTTTTTTGAACTGCAAGAACTATCAGTCTCTGCTTTTTTCTGTAATGTATGGTTGTGCACAACCTGTTTTATATAAAACCTTTTAAAGTTTCTGTTAAAAAAAATGATTACCTTAGGGATAGTAATGGATGGCTCAAAGTACATAGACATATCAAATGGATACAAGTTTTGTAAATATTTTTATAAGTTTTGTACTTATGCAGAGGCTTGGAGAAGCCATGCATGTTTATAAATACAATGAAGGGTATA